>OZ007497.1:184245094-184675094 GCA_963931805.1 Microdon myrmicae | reverse complement strand
CGAAACTGTCGCAAAGTTCAAACTAAATGCGGAATATAACCCCAGATGTGCTCGAAATCAGTGGGGCGTCTAATAGGGGTTTGCTAGACCTGCGAAAAAACCGATAGTGACTCTACGAGACCCCCCCCCCCCCCCCCTCCACCTCCTTCTCACACTGCCTAAGCTTAGAGAAACACCAAACCCTTCGCCCAGAAAGGCATATATATCACTTCACGTTCCCACATACACGGCTATCTTATGCCATCGGTCATCTCATAATACATATTTGTAAGACCCAAATTGTTTGCTGAGCCAAATACTGGGTGTTTAACCGAAAACGATAACTGAACGAAGCCGGAAATTGGCCATAATCGAATTTTCCAAGCGATTGGATTGGAATTAAAAATGCTTCAAACGGAAATAAATATTATGAAGCGCTGATTGTGTTTTCCTCCGCGACAAATTTCCTGTATAAATGGCATTAAATAGCCATTAAGAGTAATATAATGCTCCTCGATAGTATAGTGGTTAGTATACCCGCCTGTCACCCGGGAGACCGGGGCTCGATTCCCCGTCGGGGAGCCTCTGGCGCAAGACTAATGACCTTGCCCAGAAAAAATAAATCATTATGGAAATTTTAACAAGCCTCAGGACTTGCTAAATAAGGCCAAGACCAGTTCCCGGTTGTAGTGCCGATGATGATGAAGAGTAATATAATGCAGTGGTACTATGCAGTGGGACAGAATTTACAGTTTATCATTCCACATAAAGATAAAACCGGTCTAAGGATCACAAACTGTACAGAAAGAATTCATTCCCCGAAAGAAATATAAAGATATTAAATTGCCGAATTAACATGAGCGCATCCTCGTATAAGCAGGCAACGCGTGTACATGTGTGTGTGAGTCCTCCGCATTCTATCTGCAAATTATGTAGAATGGGGTAGGAGAGTTTTTCTCGAATGTGAGAAGAGGAAAATGTATGTGCTGTTCACATTTCAAAAAGTTCCTCATAAAGAGAAGATTTTTTTTTTTTTAGTTTTTAAATCACATTTATTTTCCTAATTCTTTTTACATGTATAATATCAGGGGTAAATGTTAAACAATCACAGTACTTAAATTAACAATCACAGTCCTTAAATTAACTATTGACTATCTATGCGAGCTCTCTAAATTACAAAATACGACTTGATTTTTATATATGCCTTTCGGCTTATATATGACAGGTCAATTGAAAAGTCCCCGGCCCGACACATAGACGGCGGCACTAGAATTAAATCCCTATGATTTTTAGTTAGCCCTAACCAACGTCAAAAGATGCGTGTATAAATTTGACAGATGTCGGATGATTAGTTTGTGAATTATAGTATTTTGAGTGAAGCAACTTTTGTTATTGTGAAAAAAATGGATAAAAAGGAATTTCGCGTGTTGATAAAATATTGCTGTTTGAAGGGAAAAAATACTGTTGAAGCAAAAACTTGGCTTGATGACGAGTTTCCAGACGCCGTCCCAGGAAAATCAACCATCAAGGATTGGTATGCTATGTTTAGACGTGGTGAAATGAGCACCGAAGACGGTGAACACAGTGGACGCCCAAAAGAGCTTGTTACCGACGAAAACATTAGAAAAATCCACAAAATGATTTTGAATGACCGTAAATTGAAATTGAATGAAATAGCAGCCACTCTAAAGATATCAACTGAACGTGTACATCATATCATTCACGAATATTTGGGTATGAGAAAGCTCTGTGCAAAGTGGGTGCCGCGCGAGCTCACTTTTGACCAAAGACAACGACGAGTTGATGATTCGGAGCAGTGTTTGGAGATGATCAAGCGTAATAAACCCGAGTTTTTGCGTCGATGTGTGACAATGGATGAAACATGGCTCCATCATTTCACTCCGAAGTCCAATCCAGTCATCCGAGTGGACTGCACACGATGAACCCGCCCCAAAGCGTGGAAAAACACAACAGTCGGCTGGCAAGGTTATGGCGTCTGTATTTTGGGATGCGCGCGGGATAATTTTCATTGACTATCTTGACAAAGGAAGGACCATCAACAGCGACTATTACACAGCGTTATTGGAGCGTTTGAAGGACGAAATCGCCGAAAAACGACCGCATTTGAAGAAAAAGAAAGTCGTGCTTCACCAAGACAATGCACCGTGTCACAAGTCAGTGAAAACGATGGCAAAAATCTATGAATTGGGCTTCGAATCACTTCCGCATCCACCGTATTCTCCAGATCTGGCCCCCAGCGACTATTTCCTGTTCTCAGATCTCAAAAGAATGCTCGCTGGGAGGAAATTTTCGTCGAATGAAGAGGTGATCGCCGAAACTGAGGCCTATTTTGAAGCAAAGTACAAGTCGTACTACAAAAAAGGTATCGAAAAGTTGGAGGGTCGCTATAATCAGTGTATCACCCTCGAAGGGAATTATGTTGAATAAAATAAACGAATTTTGTCAAAAAATGTGTTTTACTGTGGAAGGCCGGGGACTTTTCAATTGACGTGTTATATATATATATATATATATATATATATATATATATATATATATATGCATATATATATAGATATATATATATATATATATATATATATATATATATGAAATAGGTCATATATTAGAGAGACTCCTCACAATTATTATTACAATATTTTTTCATAATGAAACGAAAACGTAAATAAAAGATAAAATAAAAAATAAAATAAAACAGCTACAAAAATGTAGTTGGGAAAGGGGGACAGGTGGGGGGGGGGGGGGGGGGGTAAGCGGACGGAGAGCGTTGCTCTTGAGAGCCATACTATATCTGAGGAAGTGAAGTCCTCTCCTCGTTGAGAAGCCACCACCATTTGGGAGATGTTCGATCTTTGGCTGATTTATCTTCAAGAGAAGTTGTTCGGAGTCGTGCGTTAAAAGTGAGCGAGTTTATCGAGCTGGCGTTGTATTCGGCGAAACGGAAATAATAATTCTGTATATCATATACAATAATTATTGATAAACCGGTGTTTTATTTTCCTGTCGGGCAATTCAGGAACTGAATCTTGGCAAACCTCCTCAAATAGGAACGACATCAGAACGACTGACATCATTCATTAGACTCAGGCTAATTTTTAAGGAGCCGGATAGTCGATTCGAGAATCGTCGTCGATTTAGGATGCTCGTGATAACTGTGCATCGAATCGCCCACTACGACCTTCGTAATAAGTCCTACACATTTAAAATGAAATAGACCAGGATCTCCGAAGGCAGGTCAAAGTGAGTAGTACTTATTAGCCACACCCACTGTTGTGAAATTTGGCTTCTGAACGACCCAGATTTGAATTTGTGAATGTGATAAAAAACTCAGCATTACACACGCCGGTATTGATCAATGCGGATCTTCCCACATTAAAGCGTACGTGCGCACCCTTCACATGCTGAATGGATAACTTCATTTATTCAATTGGGGGATGTGCTCGGTATAGCCTTATAAAATATCTGATTAAACATTTTTTTTATTTTAAGAATTACATTTTTATTTAAATTATCGGCATTCACAATGTAGGGTCTCCACCCGAAGTGGACGCTCCGTCAGAAGAGAGTGCTCCGCTAGAAGTTGTGAACACACCTGAAGTTCCGGAAGTTTCTTCGCCTGTATTTTCAAACTCAGAATGACCAAACGTTTCCTTGTATATTGTCTGGATCCGCCCGATCGTGGCTGTGGTTGGGACATCTATCCCTACCTCGTGCAGGGCTTCCGCCATCTCGTTCTTCCCAGGTCTATCGGGCATCATTTTGATCGGTGATTAATCCGATTATATTTGATGATCCGCTGAAATGTTATTACTTACTTTGTGGTAAACCCCGCACCTGATGTTTTAAGAATTATATTTTTATTTAAATTATCGGGATTCACAATCTTAATTTATTTCTTACGTCCACCCGCCGGGACTGCTCGAACAGGAAGAAGGCAAGGAACCGGAAGTCTATCCATTATCGTCCTATTGTACTAGATCAGTCAGAATGGGTTTACATTAATGACGGGTTTACAGTATAAGGTATAACGATAAGTTATGTGTACAATTTTTATTTTTTTACTACATTATAAACATTTTTTGCTGTAAAAAACAGAAAAAATAGAATTTGTCCAGATTTTGATGGAGCACCCTATAATTAACAAACAAAGAGCATAAATTCCTATTTAAATAATATATCATCGCTTGGGTAGTGCTGAATTTTTATACCGTCAACAGTTTTTTGATTTAATGCTACACAATTAACCTTTTTCTTTAATAAAATTCGGCGACTCTCAAAATTTGGCTTTAAAAAGCTCTCAACCAGCGTGTGATGAATCTAATTCTTTCTTGATAAAGAAGGAAATAAATTTGAGTTTCCTTTCCACATGTCTACACAAGTCTAGTAGTGAGTTTTAAGTGTTCACCCGTAATTTTAATATAGAAATTTCATTCTTCAAAAGTTATTAAGAGGTGATATGTTTCAGTTCGTGGTTAGTGTGGCATTGTTTGCCTTTCAAATCGTAGTAGTTCAGTGTAGATCCAATCACAGATAACATATACCAGGTACTGTGTTATATACATATTAGATCACCCAAGTGATACTTTTATAATTCTAGTGATTATGACAATGTACTTTGACACTGACCCACTAACCCCCTTCAGCTAGCAATTACCGACACTAAAAAAATAGTGTTGCTGCAAATATAACGACTTCTTACATCGTTTGGTTAACAAACTGCAGACGGCTGTTGTACGTCTATGTATATATGCCCAATGAGTATTGAAATTGATTTTTAGTAAGGTATAGAAAAATGAAGAGGAGAAAAGTAAGGACAGAAATTTCATGTGTTTCATGGAATTAGTTTTATCCGGGAATCAATTAAGGTCACTGAGAATCAACCTGACTTTTATTTCATACCAAGGATAATGCACCTTAATGTGTGGAGTACATTAATGAAATGATGGAAAATGGCATTTGAGACAGTAGCAGACTAATTAAAGTCAATAACTTCTTTGGTTAATTTAGTTAAAGAAAGGCTTCCTTTTAATAATGCCAATGAGTCATTTGTACATGACCACGGATACTCTTTCTATTACGCGTTAAATGCAGGCAGTATTCTAATTTATATTGATTAAAATACAATATCTACATACAAAAAACTGACGGAGTGTCTAAAATTATTTGTCAAATAAACATGCATACCAGTACTACCTGTGGTCGGAAAATTTGACAGTATGCGTACTAGGGAATATCGTAAAGAAAATTCGAGATTTCCAGCTTAATATTCGTTTCTCATTTTTCCTTGGCCCATGATAATGGCTCATATTGAAAGATGTTCAATTTTTAAATGGTAACTTAACTCACCGTCAAAGAATTACTGCTCTCGTCAAAAACGCGACATACGTTTTTTGACCAATTATATACGTTCAAATTTAGTGAGGCGTTCTTTCACTTATGCAGATACGTGAATAAAAAGATTTTCGTTTTTGGGGAACTGAAAATATGCGTGCGGGGGATGGGAGCGAACATACAGGGCAAAGTTACTGATTGCTTTCAAGCCAGCGAAGGCCAGGACGATCCGTGTCCCTGTTCAATCCAAGTTGACATGCAGTCTCCACGTGACACCCCTGGATAGCTACTTTGGCACCCGCCAAGTAGTGAACCAATGCATGTAGCGACATTCTGAGAAAAGTTGGCGCAAGGCTAATAACCATGCCCGTAAAAACGAATTATTATGGCAAATTTAACAAGCCTCGCGTATGGACCGGATACACGACGACGACCACGGAAACGAAAATGCCTAAACGATTTAAGAATTTTATTCATGGACCGCCCGCTCACTATACAGAGCTCGAGCTGCACAGCAGCTAGCCGGTGCTCTGTCCGAATATAAGGCTGACATAACAGCATTACAAGGAATAAGATGGCGCTATTCAAAGAAACGACTATGACATGTCATATAAAACACCATGTGCTCGGGGTAGGTTTTCAAGTCAGCCGAAAACTGAAGCCTGCCATCATCGGCTTTAATGCAATAAACGAAAGGCTATGCACTCTTCCCGTGCGAGGCAAGTTTAAGAACATAAACCTCATAAACGTTCACGGACCTACAGAAGAGTCCCCTGACGACGATAAAGAAGAACACTACGAGAACGTCGAACAGGCCCCCAATGTCTGCCCAAGATACGATGTGAAAATCGCTCTTGGTCATTGGAATGCAAAAATAGGTCTGGAGCCGGTTTTCAGGCATTACGCGGGTTCCCATAGTTTGCATGAGAACACTAATGATATAGGACTACGAGTTACCGAACTAGCAGCAGCAAAGAACTTGGTCGTTGCGAGTACCAGGTTTCCGCGTAAAGACATCCACAAAGCCAATTGGGTATCACCTGATGGAGCCACTTTAAACTAAATTGACCACATGATGATAAATCGCCGCCACTCCTCAAGCCTGATGACGGTACGAACGTACCGAGTTACCATCGTCGACTCGGATCACTACCTTGTTGGTACAGTTTTCCGAGCGCGGATTGCCTTACAGAGATATATTGCATCCGCGGATCAGGTTTGAATCAACACGGCTGCCTTACGCAATGAGAATATCAGTAACACCTTTGGTCATGCCCGAGACTCGCTGTAGAACGGCTCAACGGAGGGAGAGTAAGTCTTGGGGCCAGAATGCCGGGTGTAGAAGAAAAATGGATACGCCTTAAGAATACTGTCATAAGTACTGCCAACTCTATCTTAGGCAGTAGTCGTAGAGATCGGAGCGACTGGTTTCATGATGAGTGCAAACTGGCAACTGAACGTAAAAATGCTGCATACCGGGCAAGGCAGCAGTCGCATAGGACGCAGGTACACGAGTAGAAATACAAAGAGCTCAGAAGATCCGAAAAAAACTTCACAGACAAAAGAAAAGTGCCTGGGAAAAAACGTTGTCTGTGAAATATAGAAAAGTGAAGAGGGAGGTCCGCACCAGGCGCGGAAGTTCTACCAAATAATCCGCAGTAAGACGCGCTACACACCACGCTGCACTTACTGCAAGGATGAAGACAGCATAGCCGGGGTAGAACTATATAATGCCATGAGAGAGTTCGGCATTCCAAACAAATTGATACGACTTTGTGGGTTGACCATGACCAACGTAACTAGTCAAGTAAAAATATCGGGATTGCTGTCCAAACCAATAAACATCTTTAATGGACTCTGATAAGGGGACGGTCTGGCCTGCATCCTCTTTAACCTGGCGTTGGAGAAAACAATCCGTGACTCTGGCGTTACAACTAGAGGGACTATTATCGCCAAATTCAGCCTGACACTTGACTACGCAGATGACATCGACATCATCGGTAGAACCAAATCGGCTGTACAGGATTCATCAACCAGATCGAACAGGCGGCACAAAAACTGGGACTGCACATTAACGAGGGGAAATCTAAGTACATGGTGGCAACTTCTGCGAAGAGAAGACCTAACGTTGGTCAAAATATCAGGGTAGTGGAGCACGAATTTGAAGTAGTGCAATCCTTTAACTACCTTGGGTCAATAGTATCAGCGGATAACAATATGGAAGAAGACATACGCGAACGGTTGATCAAATCCAACAAAGCCTACTATGGTATATCATCATCATCATCATCATCATTGGCACTATAACCGGGGACCGGTCTTGGCTTTATTTAGCAAGTCCTGAGGCTTGTTAAATTTTCCATAATGATTTGTTTTTTTCCGGGCAAGGTCATTAGTCTTGCGCCAGAGGCTCCCCGACGGGGAATCGAACCCCGGTCTCCCGCGTGACAGGCGGGTATACTAACCACTATACTATCGAGGGGCCTATGGTATATCAAGGCTCCTTAAATCCCGAAATTTATCCAGAACATCCAAGCTACTACTGTACAGGACCATGGCCTTACCAGTACTCATGTATGGATCCGAGACCTGGGTACTCAATAAAACGCACTCTGAGCTCTTAGCCGCGTTCGAGAGGAAGGTCTTAAGGAGAATTGTCGGCCCCGTATGTGAGGGAGGACGATTCCGGAGACGCTGCAACCATGAGTTGTACGCAATCTACCTTGAAGCTAATGTTGTAAGAAAAATCAAGCTCGGTAGACTCTGGTGGGCGGGACACCTAGCTCGAATATACGAAGAGGAGTCTGGCCGGAAAGTCCTTTTTGGCAGGATGTATGAAAGGAGACAGCGCGGCAGACCTTGCCAGGGATGGGGGGATGGCGTAGACCAGGACGGCCAGAGCCTGGGAGTGCCAAACTGGATGACATCGGCTCGAAAACGGGACCGGTGGAGAGGTTTCTTGAATAAGGCCAAGACCTGATCCCAGTTGTAGTGCCGATGATGATGGTGAAAATATCTAGGTCAATTAAGAGCTTCACATCTTTTCAATGGCTGTTGTGGCGTTTATGGGGGGGAAGTGGTAGAGTCTTACTTTTTTTTTGGGAGGAACATCCGACTCCTGATCAAGGACTTCTACCACCGGAAATAACGAATAATTTTCGGAAAATAAACAGCCCAACTCTATTTAATGCCTCGTTTTGACCAATCTCACTAGCCCGAAAAATTCCTCAATTTACTGTGTATTTGCTAGGATTATCCTGATGTCAAAGGTCGCTATAAAATAATTTACATATTTCAGTGACCATTAGTCGAAAGCTGATGGAATGCAAATTTTCTTTTGAGCTCATGAGAAATTCTATAAAACCGCTCTGAATGGACATAAACTCTACTGCAGCTACTTGGGCGATATTGTTTTTACGACCTCAGTAAACCCAGTCTTTAAATAAAATCAAGCGATATAATTATTTACTTCTACGTACACACATATGACCCTGTATTTTTTTTAAATACGCCCGTTATGAATATTAAAGTGTATATTTATTTGATAGGTTGCTGTTGTCTTAACAGTAATTTTTAAAGAAAAGTAATTTTTAACTTTAGCTTTGTTAGGTTAGAAATTATGACATTTTGTTGCCGGAGTTTTTTTACCCTGTATTCACCTGCTGCATGGTAATATGGAATTGTAAGACTGTTTTCAAGCTTTAAGGTTAAAGACGGACGGCTGACTCTTAGCGGGTCCTCAAAAACCTAAACGCTGTATTGGACTGTATATAAAACTCCCAGCGCAAGCTGGTCAAGAAGACATTTCAGGTAAATGTCAAACCCACCGGCACCGAAAATGTAGGAGGAACGCCTTCCCTTTATGTGCTAACGCCGATTTTACCGTGACCACCGGCTCGATGTGTCGTGGTATCTATTTATTCTCTTGGTTTTTCACGAGGCGTCTGTTACCACAGGTGGTGGGAAAACGTCTTTCGTAAACCTAAACAAAATGCGAAGAGCAATATGCTTCGAGACCTCCTTACCACTGATGGGTGGGCGGGGGGGGGGGGGGGGGGGGGGGACCTGTGAAATTTAAAGAGGAGGAGATTGAAGAAACGACTTCCTTCTGAATATTCCAAATGTGTCTTATCGTAAAATAAATTTATTTTTACCAGAATATAACTAACGCGTCCCATGTGCTCTGGATTAATACTCAACGGTTTGGGAAAAAAAGGAGTGGCGGGAGGCCGATTTAATCGAAACAAATGTGTCCTTCATATGGCCTCTGATTTTTAGTCATCTTGCGACAACCAGAATCACTCACACCCGAGAGGATGTTGCGATCGATCTTAAGATATCTGAAAAATACGGGGGGGGGGGGTATCTAAGGATAGTGGGGACAGGGTTCGTTCGAACGTCTTCTGACTATTTGTAGGGTGGATGGCGGGAAAGAGATTATCCAAGACCGGTAGGCGTTGAGCGCAGTAGTAAACGCAGATTACGTCTTTGGCGTCTGATAATCTGCGCTTTGGTCGGTATGCGTGTGTGTTTGCGCTGTCTTGTACTGCGGGTGCGTGTTTGTAGTGTGTCAGCATTAGACCCTATGGGTTGGGCCCAATAGTCCTCTATTATAGAAGGGAATGTAGTTGGAAAGGATGCCTTCGTCATTTGTACGCTGAAAGGCATAAGAAAAATAAAAGATTGATAATGTATAATTTAGAGTGCTTGCGAAGACCCAGTAAGTTAATGTAAGAATGATATTTGTAAAAGAGAATTTAACATTCAGTCTTAAATAAAATCTGTAATTGAATTGTTAATAAATGTGGAGATAAAAGAAAAAAAAGTGCTTTCTCCAGTTTTGTACTGAAGAAGAAATTGTGATGGTCGGATCCAAAGAGATCTAAGGAGAGAAGGGTCAAGAAGGCAAGACTCTCGTACAAGTAGGTTCTCGCTGTTCTGAAGGGTTTCGAGGTACTTGTATGCTAATTATACCACGTACTCGTTGATGGGGGTAATGGAGACATCTTCGTATAGGTGAGAGTTGGGGTAATGGCGGCTGTCAGGCCTTTTAGAGTGGTTGATGCATCTTCTGAGGAGTTTCGAAAACTCGAAATCTCTCTATTTCGGCAGAAGACATACAAGACCGTATTGGAAAGGCATACGATATTCCACATCGGAATAGCTGCTTATAGCAGAGAAGCTTAACGTTGATGTCTACTATGTTGTTTCACTTCAAAATGTTGTGCAGTTGCTTACACCAAGCGAGGTCTCTTTGTAAAAAGCGGGTCACATGTTTGAAGAAATTCATTTTGCGGTATGAATCATCATCATCATCATCGGCACTACAACCGGGAACTGGTCTTGGCCTTATTTAGCAAGTCCTGAGGCTTGTTAAATTTTCCATAATGATTTATTTTTTCTGGGCAAGGTCATTAGTCTTGCGCCAGAGGCTCCCCGACGGGGAATCGAACCCCGGTCTCCCGGGTGACAGGCGGGTATACTAACCACTATACTATCGAGGAGCGGTATGAATGACCCTAAGATATTCCATCCTATCCTGTGGTCTAATCGTAGTACTTCCTATTTGTATTCGAATATTCTGTGAATATCGAGAAGTGTAGTAAATACTTCCACTACTCAGAATTATGGCTACAGCTTTGCAAGGATTTAGTCGAATTTTCCGTCGACTGTAATTCTGATACAGTTCGTCCAAGAGACGGCTTTGTCGATTTGTTGCGAGTTTAGGGTTTTTGGATGACGTATACACTAGGAAGTCATCCGCATAGCATATCCATCCACAGGGCGAGGAATATCTGAGGTGTAGATATTAAAGAGGATGGGGCCTAGACTGTAGCCCTGTGGTACGCCCGCCGCGGCGTTAGAAGTTCGGGAAAGCTTTCCGTTTACTCGAACTTGAAAAGTTTAATTTCGAACGAAGTGGTAGATGATACTACACTGGGTTCTACTAAGACCAGTGTTCAACAACTTGAAGACGATACCTTCAATCCAAGTCGTGTCAAATGCCTTTTCAATGTCCAGGCTCATCGCAATGGTGGGTTCCTTTTTAAAGAGGCCCACGCAGACGTGATTTTGAAATACATTAAGAGTGGTGCTCTGCACTCTTTTAAATCCAAATTGAAAATCAGGTATTAGGTTCCTGGCATTGAATTAGTTGTTTGGCTTCTCGTACATGAACTTTTCATATATTTTGGTGATGCAAGTGAGGAGCGAAATGGGACGACAGCTTAAGGGGTGATACGTCCGTTTCCCAACTTTTGCTATTGGACAAACAAATGCATGCTTCCAAACTTGGCGCAAGTACCCATGTTGTAGGCATGGTTGAACAGAATGGGGAGCTTTATAAATAATGAAGCAGAAAGCCTTCGCAACGAGTGGTACGACATGTTGTCAATACCATGCGACGTCATAGGGTTTCGAGATTTAACTAGTTTCTGAAGGGTATTTGGTGTGGCGAAACCGTGAATACGATCACGTGTATCCTCGAAATATGGACTGTTAGCTGAGTTGAAGACAACAATTGACTCGTTAGAGTTGTCTAGTTTAATGTGAACTTCCGAACTAATGATTGCATTAGAATCCTTGTCGCCATCCTCGAAAGTGAGCCTGTGATTATTTTCAAGGGTCTTTCCGATAGTGTTTGCTTAATACGATGCTAAGATCACGAATCGATGGTACAGGTGATATCTGTTGGTTGAGTAGGAAATAGGAACGTGGCGGAGAAGGGGGCCCTTACGGGAGTAGGTAATAGAATAACATTTGACAATATTAAGTTCCAGGCAGTTCTCATGTCAGCAAGTTGAAAAGCTGTCCAGATATATCTCGTTCGCGTAGAGAGAGATGGAGGAGTGCTTGATACCGGAGTCTATGTCATTAATAGTAGGAAAAATTGGAAGCATCCTAGATGACTGCCCTGGGGAACCCCTGACCAGACAAGAAAATGATGGGAAAGGATGGATATGACACATTAGATTCGATATTTAAGATAGAAAGTAACCCACCTAATCAGTAAGGGTTTGAAACCAAGGGAGAATAGCTTAAATAGGATGAGATTGTGGGAGATTTTGTCAAAGTCCTTGCTGAAATCGGTTATGATTACATCGACTTCGCTGCCATTCTCTAAAGCACGGAAAGTGTGGGATGAAAACTCAACTAGATTGGTGGTGGTCGACCCAGTCATAAGGACACCATGTTCGTTCGGTGAGGTGATGGATTTACATCGGAAAGATAACGCGTTGTATAGAATGCCTTCGAACAGTTTTGGAATATGAAACAGTTTGGCGATGGGACGGTAGTTAATAATATCGTTTTTAAGTCCCTTTTTATGTATGGGGCTGACAAAAGAGGATTTCCAAATACTTGGCAGAACACCTTCTGTGAGAGATAGATTGAAAATCTTTGAGAGCGGGGGAGAAAAAGAAGAGGAACATTTTTTTTTTTTTAAAAGCACAACAAGGAGTCCATCGGGGCCAGGGCTGAACTCGTCTTTAAGTAACTTTAATTTTTCTTCAACTAGGTTATGCTGAATAAGTTGAGAGATGAAAGGGCCAATAGAGAGTTCGGGCAGGTCTTTGAAGTAAGACGGGTTAGGCCCGAATGCGTTGTCCGTGCAGAATTTTTTAAAGAAAGAAGCGGAAAGACTGGCAATTGTTTGGGGCTCGGTTGAAGTAATCGTGTCATAGGCAAGGGAATTGAGATAGGCGTTCGATTTACGTTTGTAATTAATAAAGTTGAAAAAGGATTTGGGGTCATTGATCAGGTTGTTTTGTGAGATAGTTGTAGTAGAGGGAGTTGTTAAGCTCCATGAATTTGTAAAAGGAGTCGAGTTAGTTGGAGCAGTCTAGGAAGGAACGCGTTCTTAAAAAATGTTCCACAAGTTATTGCTCTTGTTCCGAAGAGTGCGGTATTTGCGGTTGATGGTACCGACGTAAACGATATCCTTTGTTGAGAATAAGGAACATATAGGGAAATGGCACTGTAGATCTCCTTTTAGAATTTCGCAGTAGCTTATTCTACCTCTATATTATCAAAGGATTTTGCAAAGATGCTCATTTAAAACGCAAAAGTTAGCTTTTTGGAAGTTGTAGGAAAAGCTGTCGTTGGATGGTGAAGGCTGGGCTACGCAATCACGGTATACGGAAAAGAAAAGCGGGGGGCGGGGGGGGGGGGGGGTGGTGGTAATTGTCAATGATTGAGAGGGCGTGGCGGCAAAGGACAACTGGGGAATTAGGGATCCGTCGTAAACACAAAGTCAAGTTGTCTCCCCATATGAGTAGGGACATTACTTCTTTGATGAGGCTTCAGACGGTGAGACCGTCTATAAGACACTTTTTGGTACTAGTGGGGTTTGAGATGTAAAAAGATAGATAATCTGACAACGTCCGCTGGAGATGTGAGAGGTTAAAAGAGCAACAATATCGTCTAGGGAAGTAGTTAACTCGGTTAAGTGTGTAGCGGTTCTACGAACCGCACAACCTACTATAGGTTGAAATGTCCTTTCTGCCAAGGAACTTTACTCACCTTGTTCAGCCCACGTGCCCACAGACACGTGTGCCAATAGTCAGCTACCATACCTGTAACAAGGTTATAATGAATTGTAACAACGTTGAACCGATATCAAAAAGCAAGGAACTTAACGTTCCAAAAGCTTCCAATATCTAGTTCAACGTTTCATCCATCATATTCAAAAAACAATTGAAGAAACAAATCTTCAATTCCGAACATCTGCACGATGTTTCCAAGGAATTACATTGCCGGCAAATAAACCGAACAACGGATGCCTATTCTGGTGGCCATTGAAAATCAACACCGACCCAGCTAAGGCACACTTGTCCAAATAAAACTTATCGTTGCGCTGCTGATTAGCAGCCATAGAGCCATAAACTCTCTACTCTATCCCTGATAGATGTTTATGATGGAAAAGGCAAACAAAGCATTACCGATCCCATAGCCTTTGTGTCCATCTGAATAGCATGAGAACCCTCGTTTCTCAGGCCAGATGGGAAAAACAAACAATGCATAGAAAATGATCGGAGAATAAGCGGCAGTGGCCTGATGGGTTGAGCTCTGGTTCTATCTTTTAGTGATTCTAACCGCAATAGCGTCGGCTCGAATCACTCGCTCTTCACTATCGTCGCAAACGCTATAATTGGTGACTACGACGTGATCTGTACACACAGCACACACTTTCCCGTAGTAAACAGAACTTCACACACGATAACGACTTCCGCATAGAATACCCCGGCATACTCGTCTCCTCCGACAATCTCTCGCTCGATCGTTTCTCGATCCGTCGTTCGCACAGAAGCTGATCGTAACGAAGTTACTGAGGAGGGAGTAGTGTGGCGTCTCTAACAGATACACACACAATACACGCAAATAGGGAAGAACACCGAACGAAAATCGAATACGAAAATACATTACAGCCGTATACCGTAGCAATAACAAAACAATACACATCAGTGGAATATACTTGAGTTTAAAAATCGAATTCTAAAATCGGCCAGTAGCCTGATGTGTTACGCTTCGGTTCAATTTTTGGTGATTCTAACTGTCATAGCGTCAGTTCGAATCACACGTTCTTTCACTATCAATTCCAAACGCTATAAGTGATCAACCGCTGCCATTGAGGGTACGTATGACACTATAGAGCGTAAAGGAGGTATTTAGAAACAAATGACGTATAAAGACTTTGGGGGATGATCGATTTTTATTGAGGCATAGTCAAGATTGGGGGAAGAAGAGATGGCAATAAGAGATGAGTAGAGTCTGTTTTGGATGGCAAGTCGCACACCACAGCAAGGGGGATCAGCACATATTCGATGAACGTCGTCATCATGAGAAACGTTAAAAGGGGAAGGGAGTAGTTCTTGGCTATTGATATTGAGCTTAAGGTTGGTTTCGGTCAGAGCGTAGATATCGAAATCGATTGCGTTTTAGACCGGAGATCTCTAACATTCTGATAGTAGATGGTTAGGGGGAGAGTATTGAGAGTCTTAGAAGGGTATGGGGGGGGGGGGGGGGGCTGATTAGGGTCAAAAGACTTGTCAGAGTTGGATGAAGCCATTTTCTTGTGAATATATTGGCGAATAGCCATTTGGCACTATTTTGGGGAGCATATTGAAATTTTTGTGGAATTTCATAAACAGGTTGCGAAGGCTAGGAAAGTCGGTGGGTAGACCTTCCTACTGAATGGAAACCATGGCGCTGGTTTTCGTTTTACCTTCATAGCAGACAGTATCCGGTTTGTAAGAAAGTCAGAGGCGGACATTTCCGTAGGTCAATTTGTTTCTTAGTCTGGAGAAGACGTAACGACATTCAGATCAATTGATGGTTTGCTGTGTGATTTTAACGGTTGGCGGTAAGAGGCGATCTATAATTGGTTGATGGGAAGGATGTATTAGGGGAGTAGGGGTGGAGGGTGGAGGGTGGAGGGTGGAGGGGTGCGAAATTCGGTCTTGGGTTGGGTTCAATGGATGAGTGGGCTGTTTCTTGAAGGGGAGGATATATGGGATTGAGAGTGTGTGATCTGTGTAAGTTGGTATACTTCGCACCCGTTTTGAGATCGAAAAGGGGGAAGGAACTAGATATAGGGGCAGAATGTGATGTCAGACGATTTTAGCCGATTTCTCAGTGGAACAAATGCGATGGGGGAGTTACTTCGTAACACATTGAAACGACTGTAGCTTTTAAACGGATGGACGAAATGTTACGAAATTTCATACATAAACTAGTGACAGGTGAGCCTCTCGAAGTCAGTCGTGCTCATTTTTCAGTGACGCCACTTATTGAAAAATTCCAACCCATGCGGTGATTGTAATTCTGATTTAACATTTAGTTTTCAGTAGAATCTATATTTTTATCATCATCATCGGCACTACAACCGGGATCCGGTCTTGGCCTTATTTAGCAAGTCTCTCCATCGGTATCTGGTCCTTATCGGAGTGTTGTTAAATGTCCATAATAATTGTTTTTCCGGGCAAGGTTATTAGCCTTGTGCCAACCTTTCTCGTGATGTCGCTGCGTGCGTTGGTTTACTACTTGGCAGGTGCCAAAGTTGCTATCCAGGGGTGTCACGTGGAGACTGCATATCAACCTGGATTGAACAGAGACAAGGATCGCCCTGGCCTTTGCCAGGTTGAAAGCAGAGACTTTGCCCCTGTATGTTCGCCTATATCTATCTATATTTTAATTGTGTAATAATTATGTTATTACACCAAACTAAAACATATCAGGATTGCCAACAACGGTATTAGGGCTTATTAGAGAAAAAAATACAATATCAGCAAATCAGCCCTGTTTCTGTGTGGCACGAAAAATATTATTCCTCGAACTCAGTTTTGTTTAACAAGAAATAAAATTAATTTATCTGGAAAACAAAACATACTCTATATGGAGATGTACTCATCGCGTTCACAGTACATATTCCGTTGCATTTATTCTAAAACAGCTTTAACTTATTTGACGGCCTCGTTATTAGGAACAATGGTAGCAGTCAACAATAAGATATCCAAATAAACATCATACTTCTACAACAATGCACCAGTATGTGCAGTGAATTGCAGCAAATGGCATTGACTTGGAAAAAGGAGAAAGTTCGTCGTGCTGAAAACGTGCCATTTTCTATCGCGTTTGCATGACAAATAAAACCCATTGTAG
This sequence comes from Microdon myrmicae, assembly GCA_963931805.1. Lineage (NCBI taxonomy): Eukaryota > Metazoa > Arthropoda > Insecta > Diptera > Syrphidae > Microdon > Microdon myrmicae. Next base: position 184,658,105 of record OZ007497.1, on the reverse strand, counting down.
CGTGTTAAATCGCATTTAAGTCACTTTTATGGCGATAAAGCATCCGAAAGGAAATAGTAAAACTCATAGGGGGCGAAATCTTAACAAAGTATGTTCGTGAAACATAAGGCCAATGCCTTGTAATTACTCTTTGTAATACATTGACCGAGTAAAGGCAGTATGTGACCATATTCAGATGTTTGGATTTTAAAAGGCGGCTGTTAAATCTGACGATATAATTGCGTTCAATATATGTTAACACCTATTCCTGATTTCGATAGCAGTTTTAACGTACATGTCAAAGCACATGGGGGGGGGGGGGGGGGGGAGAGAGAATCGTATGGTTGTTTATCTCAATTCGAAAATATATTACCACCTCAAGAGATTTCCTTTTATATATTTAAAACATGTATATGCCCATCGAAATTCTAGCGTATTTATATTTTTCGTCGTCCAATCGCACTTTTAAAATCATTTAATATTCCTAAATCATTAATATACACTCAAAAAGTCTCTAACCGAAATTAAACCCCTAAGAACAAGCAAACCAAAAAGCCGCAACAAAGCCAAAACCCAAAACTTGTTGACATTTGAGACATTTCTCACGATATATGAATCACGAACACCTATTTGTATTCCTCTTATCAATCCTAGAAGAAAACATTCCTGTTAATGTTATCTACCTTGCTTTAATCACCACCTCGTCGGTGAATTCGATACAAAAACACAAACTTTCAGCAGATATTCCACCGCAAGTCACTGCTTTGCAACAATTACACGTGGGCCGAAGACTCAAGAAGACAATAGCCAAGGGTCACCCAACAATTTAGGGACACCACATGAAATCAGACCTTCAAATATACGGTGTGATTTGGATTCGGCGCATATCAAAATCCACCTCTCGACAACCTCCGTGGAGGGATTCCCCATCTCACATTCAATACAAACTTTTCACCACTAACACGCGAGTGTAGGAGTGCGCACCGCATGACTTTCTCCCTAAAGCCAATCGAATTTTCACTCACTGTTCTCGTCCCTCTTGAAACGGCCAGAACCTAGTTAAGCATCGTGCCTAAATTTCTGTAGGACGGTTCATCATTCGAATAGGGAACCAAAATGGAAGATCCCACAAAAACAAAATTGAATTGAGCAATCCGTTCCCACAGATGCGAAGTTGTGATTCTGGATACATTTTGTCGGGTGTTTTCCCATAGTGGTCTCCGTGTCAGTCAATTTAATTAACCAACCTAAAGTGTCGGTTTATCTAATTAAGTTATTCACAATTGGGAAGTGGAGAAAAAAGTGATTCGCCCGTTTAAATAGACCATAAGAGTACAACAGTGTGAAGGGTAACTGTGTCAATTTTTGCATCGGTGTGTGCTCGTGTGCAGTAATCAATAATCAATTAGTGTGAAATTATTGTGGCAATAACATTGACCAATTATTTATTATAAATCCTTCGGAGAAGCTGCTAACTAATTTGAAAATGCACCTTCTCTACAAGGACCTTGCTAGTTGTTGAATAAGCGTTTTACATACTCACTGCCAGCTCCAGAAGCCAAGCATTCAATTCTATCCTTCAAAATAGTGAACACAACAGAAGAAAGAAAAATCTTTTCTACACACATCCTGCGGCTGACAGTTTCTTCTTCCCTGCATTCATTTACGGTAAGTTCTGCCTCTCAACGGCTCAAATCACAATTGTGTCCCTGTCAGGGGCCGATGTAGGAGGACCTCTTTTTATTAATTCCATTTATCGATCCGCGAGCTTTGAAATGGGGCTTTCACTAATCGCCTAGTGGTCAAATCGTACTCGGACGCATTGTAGGCACCTTTGCGGAAGTTAGTAGGATAATATGACTTAACATTAGGATACCTGAGTTGCCCTTTTGAGGTGCACAGTCGTTATTTAAATGAGAAATGCCAAATGCCAACTACAGTGCAGGAGGCGCGGTGTGAAGGAATTGACATCGATCGTAACTGTTCGTATTACAACAATTGCCCACAGTGAAACGCACTTCACTTATAAGATTTTACATAGTAATCCTGTATCTGATGACTTCGCAAGAAACCGTCGTTTGTACGTAGCAAATTTATTTTGCTTCGCATTCTTTTTATCGGACTATTATTGTCGCACTTGAAGTCTTGTGTAAATGAAAGCGATAAATCAAATGGACAGTCTCGATGGTATGCTTATTAACTGCGTACACAGATATCTCTGTCGGTGGAAAGACATTGATGGATCAAATGATTGATAACTGAATAGGAGGCTTAACTAAGTTTCGACAAAACTTATTTTGAAGTCTCACACTTGTTATAATTATGCATTAACTCAAGTTGGAGAGTATAATATAATGAGCAGGAAAATATTTATGACACAATATTTGTTCGGTTGAAATTTTGTCGAAAGACCAGTTGGTATATTGAATCTGCAATATGAAAAGTTTACTATGCCACGAAAGTTACAACGCATTTTTGATAGCCACCTTTGCAATATAAAGCCGAATACCAAACAAAATCTAGAACAAATGGAGAATTACATAAATAATTTCCAAAGTTTCCGGACGTTTGGCTTTTTTCTATGGAAATATGAAACTCTTCAGAGGATACTGCTGGTCTCAAACGGACACGGAATTTTTACCGACTAAAACTACCTTTTGACAGGATACATTTCTGTTATTTTACCTTTTGTCTATGCTTCTTCTTCGTAAAGTGGGAGTGTTATTTCACTTATCTGTAAACTTTGAGGCATCCAAATAAAAAAACGGAAAAACTAAATATGTTGCGTGGGTTTAATTCCAATCGTTATCTTTTGTACATATTCCACATCACTTTGTTGTCGATTATTAAGCAAAACTCATATTTCAATAGATAAGTGATTTCAACACATCCATTTTCATTATATAAAGCGAAAAAACAAAAGTCGTTTTTGAAATACCCGTAGTATTTCAAAAAGTCTTTCGGAGCCAGGTATTAAGGTTAAGTATCTTGTTTCCGGAGTATCCTACCGGCTGCGCCAAAAATGTTAAAGTTAAGTATCTCGTTTCCGGAGCATCCTACCGACTGCGCCAACAATGTTAAACTTAAGTATCTCGTTTCCGGAGCATCTTACTGGTTGCGCTAAGAATGTTAATATTAGGGATGAATTGCAGTGGAGAGCTAAACACTGAACACGTTTTCTGATTTTATTCTTTATTTACTTTTTAAGTTAATGTTTTACTTAATAGCAAAAGACCCACTGTACTTGTGAGGGGTCACGACCTTTTGCGAGCTACTTAACCCTTAAACATTTTATTCAGAGTAAAATGCCCACTGTACTTATGCAAAGCTGCGACCTTTTACTGTGATGGATTTATGGGGGTTCTCTATATCACACGGAGAACCAAACCACAATCCTAACCTATAAACATGCAAAAACAAATCCAAAATAGCATACATCTCCCAATCTGCAATAAAAAATTCAATTCAATTCAATTTTTATTTAGTAGATAATTACATTTATGGTATATTTTACAACTAGTACTTAAGAGATTTAGGATAGCAATTCCTTTACAACTATAATCTTAAATCTATATAACGACAATAGCACAATTTTAATGAATAACAAATAATAAATTAAGGGAAAACTACAATAAAAAACCCTTATTTGAATCTTAAGACTAATATTGCACGAGCTTCCGGTTATTTTATGTATTAATGACCTCGATATAATTTTCATGGACAGAGTACATATGTAGTGATTTAGGATAACGCAAGACGGGAAACGAGAACATTGTCAGAAAAAGAACAATTGACGAAGAAGTTTCGATTGATTTTGTCAATAAGGAACTCTACCGGTTTAACGTTAGCGTTTTCATGTAGTTCATGTGTCGAATAATGCCATGGCAAATTCAGCAACATTTTCAATTTTTATTTTGACAACTTTGCAATTTTATTTTGTGTGTGCGAGCACAATTACACCATACAGGGGCCCCGTACAGGCGTATAGCTTGAAAATGGTTTTAAATATTATAATTTTATTTCCGATGCTAAGCTTTGACTTTCTACACACTAATGGATACATAACTCTTACGAGTTTGTTTATTTTGTCAATTGTGGTAGAGATGTGTTTTTGAAAGATAAGTTTTTTATCTAGAATAATACCTAGATATCTACAGTCTTCGGACCAATCAATATCAACTGCACACATACTGAGTTTAGTGCCATTTGGTAGGTAGCAGTGTTTCCTACATCTCGAAAACCAGACAGCTTGTGTTTTATTACCATTTATTTTTATTTTCCATTTCCTGTAATATACTGCTAGCTTGTCAAGAGCTGCTTGCAAAGAGTTGTAGACATTAGTGAATAAGGCACCCGAAGAGGAAATGGCCGTATCATCGGCAAACATAGTTACCTGAATGTTTTCACCTAGACATGGTATGTGAATAATGCGACAAACAATGTGAATAATATGGGACTGTGGGGGGGGGTTTCTCTATTCTACATGAGAAATAACCCACAATTCCAACCAATATTTCCACCTAATTTCGACCGCTTTCAGCGCGTCATACTTACCCATTTCCTTTATATGTATTCCCCTGTAAAACATTTCAAACGGACGTATAGCTAAACTCATTATCCTTTGCAGATAATGCATAATTGAGTTTAGCTACATAAATGTCATACGGCAACTCCATTCTTGCTAACCATGAGTTTCCCATCGGAAATCTCATAACGTCGGTTAGCAACAACAAGTCTAAAAGAACGACACTGTTGCACCATAGCAAAATAGCTGGGGTAATTTCAGCGTCTTAGAGTCTGGTTCTCACGCGAATTATTTCCCAAACATCAGCGGCGTCCTATCGACTTTTCCTCAGATAACCCATTCGCTTGGGATCAATGATCCCTCTTTGCAGGGGAGTAACATCAGCTAGGTTTCCCTCTCATTCGTATTTCTTTCCACGGTTCAATGTGCTCCGACTAGACCATAGCCGTACCACTAGGTCACCAGGTCATGTCAGTAGCTGCATCTGATACCAACACACACAACCAAAGCTACCCCGAGATCACAGCATATCATGTTTTCTGTTCTCACATTCTTCATGTCCGTCAATTACCCTATTAACAAAAGTTACTCATACTTTGACGGGCGTGAGGTTGAGAGAGCAGAGGCGTGGTCTCTTTTGGTTGTCCTGTGTGTAGAAAGAAATATGAATTTCAACCCTAATTCACACCATGTGCTATTCAATCACCACCGCAGACGGTCACGCCGCCGCTTAATACGTCGCGTTACAACTGCCGTCTTTATACATATTCAAAAAATTATTCCGGTGTAATTAAAATGCGTGAGGTTTTATAAAGCACCTTGTGGCTTAAAAGTTTAGTGGTGACATGAAGAGTCTGATTTAGAATTTGCATTACAACTGCTGTCATTATACAAAGCTTGTCTCTGTAATTTATAAAAATAGATATGTACCAAGTGAAGTAAAATAAAACCAAAAAAAAAGGTAGTTACGAATTAGTTAAATAAAGAAAACATTAACAGTAAAACCTCCAGTGCGTTTAAATATTTAATCTTCGTTGAGTGAACAATTTTCGGAGACTTCATCGTCGGCGACGCAATTGTTGGTGGGTGACAAGTAAACCTGTTCCATACATTGGCCACAGGACCAAGGACCGAGCCTTGGGGTACACCATAGTGGATTTGGTGAGTAGAGGATATGTCGGTTCCTATACTCACAACATATTTTCTCGAACGCAAAAGCTCTGGATACTTTTGATAGCTTAAGCTTCAGTAGCTTATAAATCAAGGCATCGTGTCATACCGTATCAAAGGATTTTTCGATGTCTAGAAGAACCAGTCCCGTTAACTCCTTGTCGATTAATTTACCAGCTATGTGGTTTTTAATGCGTAAGACTTGGTGGATTGTGCTGTGACCACTACGGAAACCGAACTGAAAGTTTGGTAAGATGTTATTGTCTTCCACAAAACGATCAATCCTTTCCTTAATGAAATTTTCTAAGAGCTTACTTAGACAGCTAAGTAGACTAATAGGTCTGTAGCTTTCGGGGCTGTTCTTCGGTTTGCCGGGTTTCGGGATAGGTATTACTTCTGCTGTTTTCCAACAGTCCGGAAAATAACAATTCTTAAGACAAGCGTTGAAAATGAACGTTAAATAGTTACTTGCAGCAGGTGGAAGTGATTTGATTAATTTGTTGTTAATATTATCGAGACCCGCAGCCTTTTTAGATTTCGATTTTTTTTCAATTCTTTAACTTTGCTGATATTAGTTGCGTAAGTACTTTCAGCTGGTGTTTGAGAAAGTACATGGATAGTGTTAGCAACTTCAGCTTCAGTATACGCGTCGCTTAGATGCATAGATATGGAGTGGTTCTTACTAAACGTGTTAGCAAGTAGGTTCGATTTCTCCACTGAAGAAATAAACAACTTGTCGTGAACTTTAAACGGATATTCAAATCCGCAACGGAACATTGAAAACTACACCAAGCCGCATACATTTCCCCGAAATGACTTCGGTTAATATCCTATCTAAACGATATTCCTTGCTTGCACCCAAGCAATTTCAATTTCCCGGTGTACACAACCAACGAATCCAACTTAGCGTATACGCTGAGGATTCGCTGGAACACAATTCTTATGCAGGCATAGCAACTCTTCCACAAAATTCTTAGTAAATGGCAGCGACTTTATTTTAGTTATAACCCCACCGCCACGACGCGATGAAATTTTGCTTTTATTAGTCAGTCATCATTCTACCATCGGTGCGCGCACATCAGCATTCGTAACGTGTACTCGTGGGGTGCAAACCCCCGAGCATACAATAAGTGTCATATCGCGTCTTGGTCGAGTGGGGTCGGGCCGAACAAACTATTTTATTCAAAAACCGGTATTCGGTACAATCGTGTCGGTTGAGTGCTTGTCGGCGGAATGGACATGTTAATTTACAGTGTACAAAAATCAAAACGGGGTTCGTCTCATCTTGTAATAAAAAGACCTTTACGACTACACACCGTGCGCACCGGAGAGCGAAAGTCGGCAACGACCATGGCTGATGGAAAACGACTCAGCGATAATCACCTCGTGCAGAGATGATTCGCTTATGGGGTGAGTTTGTGGTGTCGTGGTAGATATCCTCTCCACTAAGGGTATCGTTTTTACCTACCACCAGAGAAACGAATGTCTCTCTTGGTGAAATAGAAAACCAGATCTTGTAATAAAGATCATGGTGGTATGTGTGCGATCGTTCAGATCTATGTGGTTTACACGTGCTCGAGGGCAATGGGTAAACGAAGCAGACAGGCGGCAAGGACAAAAGGATCGAAAAGATCGTTGTCTATGGAGTGCATCGCGACTAAATAAATAGACGACGATACAGCGAAGAAATGTGGTAAAAAAAAAAAAGATGAGACGAGGGCATCATAAAAGTCTTATATGAGTGATGCCTTTGTGTAAATATACGAATAGAGGTTGGGAAAGGTGTTAATGGGTTGGTGGACGAAACAAACCCCTTGCTTGCATTTGTATATGCAGGGAAATTCGTTTGTGGGAAACGGATTCTATATTTGCATTGTTTATGCTTTGAATTCAATCCGGCGGCTATGCACGAAGTCAATGCTTTTTTGGAGATTCAAACATAGCGGCAATTCTGGGTAAAGTGCTTGCAGCTGTATCGATAGTTGCAAGTCATTGCAAGGCAGATTAGATGGGTATACAATGACGGTTTGTATATACCATCTGTGTCAATGGAACATGGTATCTATGGCGACGCAAGTGTCGAACGCTAGTGTGAAAATCTACATCATCATCATCGGCACTTCAACCGGGATCCGGTCTTGGCCTTATTTAACAAATCTCTCCACCGGTCCCGATTTCGAGCCGATGTCATCCAGTTTAGCACTCCCAGGCTCTGGGTGTCCTGGTCTACGCCATCCCTCCATCGCAGACAAGGTCTGCCGCGCTGTCTCCTTCCATACATCCTGCCACAAAGGACCTTCCGGGCAGGCTCCTCTTCGCTCATTCGAGCTAGGTGTCCCGCCCACCGGAGTCTACCGAGCTTGATTTTTCTTACAATATGAGCTTCAATGTAGATTGCGTACAACTCATGGTTGTAGCGTCTCCGGAATCGTCCCCCCTCACATACGGGGCCAAAAATTCTCCTTAAGACCTTTCTCTCGAACGCGGCCAAGAGTTCAGAGTGCCTTTTATTAAGCACCCAGGTCTCGGATCCATACATGAGTACTGGTAATACCATGGTCTTGTACAGTAGTAGCTTGGATGTTCTGGATAAATTTCGGGATTTAAAGAGCCTTGATAGACCATAGTAGGCTTTGTTGGATTTAATCAGCCGTTCGCGTATTTCTTCTTCCATATTGTTATCGGCTGATACTATTGACCCAAGGTAGTTAAAGGATTGCACTACTTCAAATTCGTGCTCCACTACCCTGATAGTTTGACCAACGTTAGGTCTTCTCTTCGCAGAAGTTGCCACCATGTACTTGGTTTTTCCCTCATTAATGTGCAGTCCCAGTTTTTGTGCCGCCTGCTCGATCTGGGTGAAGGATTCCTGTACCGCCGATTCGGTTCTACCGATGATGTCGATGTCATCTGCGTAGGCAAGTATCTGGCTGGACTTGGTAACAATAGTCTAAAAAGTGAAAATCTACACTAATTGGAAATTCGGTTTTTGGTCGCTTATGCAAAGACGCATTGATTGCCTTTATAGAAAAAATTCTTTTTAGGAATTTTAGGTAATGCTTGTATGCATTAATTTTCCTTGGAAAAGGAAATATTTTCAGGTGCCCATGCGATTGCATTGGCGGGGGACAATGGGAGTTGGGTTGCGGATATGGGGGGTTTTTCAGGTAAGTGGGCCGTGGGGTTTGGCGGAACCACCACACATTTACAAACAGTGAAGCCTATTATTGTCTCCTCAATGAGTGAACTGGTAAGAATCATGTGCTGATCACCGACACGTAGATTGAACTGACGGATCATCTTATGATAGCGAATTGAGTTAGTTAAAAAAATAAGAGGTGGTGAAATGGTTAGGTTAAAACTTCTTGATCATATGTTAGAGCTTGGTTGATAGACACGTGGGGTATCTAACAGATACACACACAGTACACAACCAAATAGTGAATAACAACACCGAACGAAAACTCGAATAAACAAAAGTATCAGAGCCGTATATCATAGCAAAGAATAACAATGCCACAACAGTTAAGTGTACTTAAGAATAACTGTCGAAATTGATTACGCGGCCGTTAGTATGATGCTTCAATGCTTCACTTCTCATCTGATTCTCCGTGTGTTCAATTCACCATCTTCACTATCATTGCTTAACGCAACACATGCGGCCGTTATTCCGAGGCTTCAAAGCTTCGCTTTTCATGCGTTTCCTTTTGTGTTCAAATTACATTCGTCACTATCAACGCAAATGATATCAACGCCCTAGAGAAAATTTATATCTCAGGACGCCCACCCAGAGCTATAGATTTGCAAAAAAAAAAATTCAGCACTAACTTGGACTTACATTGGCTTGCCAATCAGTATACGAGGGCAGGTCAGTAAGTCTTTAGAAAATGAGGACGATTTTCTTTTATTTTCTCATTTAGCTGACCTAATAATGATGCATAATACTGTCTGTGCTATTTCCAAATAGTCAATAAAGATAATACAAAGTGCATCCCAAAACACAGTAGCCATAACCTTTCCAGCTCATTTTACCGTCTTTGCCTTCTTTGGAGCCCGTTCGCCTTTAACAATCCACTGTTTGGACTGTTCTTTCGTCTCGGGAGTGTAGTGGTGTATCCATGTTCAATTACTAATCTTCGCAGAAACTTATCTGGGTTGTGAAAGCAAGTGCACAGATATTTTTTCATACCCAATTTATCATGCAAAATTGTAACATGAAACAAATTGAAAATTGACAGATACCTAGTGAGGAATGATGCTCACTAAAGAGAAATTTTCGACTACGTTTCGAATGATGCCTCCTTCTGAGATAAAGAATTGCGGAGGTAAACTAGTATCTCCGGGGGGACTATGTCACGGGGAATATCATGAACATATTTTGATAAATAACCTACCTTTAAGAAATTCATCATCGCGTAATCGGGTTCGTTTTCAAAACTCTGTCGACGTTAGCCCAATAACGGCCGTTTTTAATATCAGGGGCATCGGTTTCACCAATGCGAATGTAAACACCGTCCACCAATATTCGCAAACAACGAAACCTGATCACCTTGCCCTAACTGAGGCCCAGGTTGATTCGTCAACTGATTGGACATAACTTCGTTCTTAAGGATACGAATTGCATTCGAGATTCCATTTTGAAGGTGGAGTCTGCGTCTTCACGCGGTCCGATTTGGCTTGACAACGGATGGAGGCGTTCGAGCCCAATAACATGGACACCATGTCGTTGATGGTTGTGCTGAGGAATTCTGTTGAATTTCTTTGTCGTCTTTACCGCCTTCCGAATGATGGTCGACCATCGACACTTTTCGAACATCTTTCGTGTGCTGTCGACTGGAGACAGATCAACCACCCGGTTTCCGAAATTGTCGTTCTAGGCGGTTTTAATGTAAGCTACTCAGGCTGGTTGGTACATTCTAACAGAATTGGCGAGGCTGGGAGGCTAGCGGAGATGTTCACTGTTAGCCGCAATTTGACTCAACTCGTGGGGGAACCTAGGCAAATGCCGGATACCCGAGGTGATGATGTGAACACCCTGGATCTGTATTTAACATTCCAGCCGAGCATTTACATCGTGGAAGTTACTGCGCTGGCGCGAAACTCAGATCACTGCTCGGTATTGGTGGCGCAACACTTGCATTTCAAACTAATAACCGATCTAAGAAGCTTCACTATTTATGAAGGTATGGGTCTGCTAACTGGGGTGATTTGCGAGATTTTTTCGCAACCTTTCCGTGGTCGGAGGAGTGCTTTAGAGACTCCGTTGTTATCGCATGCGCGGAGTCGGCCACAGAGATTATTCTTCTCGGGATGGAAATTTACATTCCGGCTTTCATCAAATGAAATTCACCTGATAAAACTTGGTCTGATAAAGAATGCGAGCAGATTACAGTGGCAAGAAATAGAGCTTTTAAGCAATGACGCTCCAATCCCACCGATGTTGACAGAGTGAATTTTGTTAGAATCAAAAACGTGTGCAACCAGCCGGTTGATACGGCGAAGAAGGCTTACAACGACAGAGTGACCAATAAACAACTTGAGTGCTCAACTGGTTTACGTCTCTTCTGGTCAATGCCAAGAGCTATCAACAATAACTTTGCTTCCCCCTCTTTTCTTTAGTGACGGGCAGCGAGACACTAGTCAAAAATTCCAAAGATAAAGCTAATGTGTTCGGGAATTTGTTTTCCGCGGATACGACCCTCGATGTAAGTCTTCTGGAGCCGCCTATGACCGAGTACGGTCTTCGATGCGGGATGTTAGGTTCTGCCCACACACTATTTAACTTTGACTGGATTGTAAGAAGGCAACCGGCCAGGACGGAATACCATCAGTAGTCCTTAAGAACTGTGTTATTGGCAGTCTCCTTTGGTTATCTTATGCGCGGGAGACATTCCGAACTTGCTAGAAAATCGCTCGAGTTCAGCAATCCCAAAGAAGGGAAAAAGTGCTTTCCACAAAAATAGTGGCCGATAGCATTACTGTCTTTTCTTCTTTTTTTCTTTTTTTTTTTGTGCATTACACTTCTCTCGGCAGAGGCGAAAGGTAGTTTTGGAATGCAATGGACGTCTCAATTATCGTCAATACGGATTCCTTGGCAGGCGGTCCACAGAAGACGTTTTCACCCTATAACCGATATATGGACATCTGCGATTGAAGGGCATGATGCCTGAAGAGCGGTCGCTTTGGAAATCTCCAAGGCTTTTGACCACATCTAGCACGGGGCATTACTGAGCAAACTTCTTTTATATGGACTTTGCCAGCAGCTTTGGGATTGGACGAAGAGCTTCCTCGAAAATCTATCGAACCGGATTGCTGTGGGCGGCGAATCTTCGGATCTGTATCCTATTATAATAATTCGGGGTGCATCAAGGTTCTATATTGGTTCCGGCCTTGTTTTTGCTTCACATAAATGATTTGCTGGAGTCTATGGATAACAAAGTGATCAGTTTTGCAGGTGGTAGTACGCTTGTTTCCTCTTTTCCGAGTGATCGGCCGAGTAGTGCATCAACGTCGCACCAGCTGAGATGTAGACAGATCGCCTCCCTGAATCAGGATCTGGATAAGGTCCTGCGGTAGGGAAAGGCCAATCTCATCGACTTCAATGCAACGAAGACACAATATACAACAGTCAAAGAGAAGAGTGGATCATCAGTAGCCAGGCCCTTGAATCTAGGGACAGCATGAAATTTCCCGGCGTCACGGTGAGAATGTAACATGTGTCGAACATCGCCAGTCCGCCTCAGGAAAACTGAGTTATCTTTTTAAAGCCAAAAAGTATTTTACTCCCGCACAACTTTTTCTCCTGTATAAATCCCAAATTAGATCCGTGCTCGAATATTGCTCTCATGTTTGGACCTTCGATCCTAAGCATACCCTCGAACTAATCGGACACAGCGCTAACGGCGGTTCTACAGTGACCTCTGTCTGTTTTGCAGATATTATCACGGATACTGTTTTTCGGAGATTCGCTCCACAAGAAAATCCGAAGGATTGCATCCATTTTTGGTTCACCTACCGACGGCTCGAACATCTGTGCATCAGATCACGTTCCGTTATAAAGCGGGAAAGCTGTAGACCACTGTTCAAGAAGAACTGCATCATTTATCTAATGGCTTCTCGCCGCGCTATAGGTTTGCGTCTCCGGAGAGAAGTATAATGAAAGAAGGCGATTTGAGTTATTTCCTATTACGCCATTTTACCGGACGAAAAACCTCAGCACGAAAAATGCACCAATTGGTACAAGTATTTGAAGGCAACCGAGAACAAACAAATGTTCGAGAATAGCCGGCACTGAATCTTGAAGCTTACGAACAAGTATTCCCCATGTTTAACTGCTTGACAGAGGATGATTCTTGTAAATATCACCATCATCATCATCGGCACTACAAACGGGATCCGGTCTTGGCCTTATTTAGCAAGTCTCTCCACCGGTATTCGGTCCTTATCCGAGTCTTGTTAAATTGTCCATAATAATTTGTTTTTCCGGGCAAGGTTATTATTATATATTATATATTGTAAATATACCCACAACAATAATGTAGGTTTGATTCATATCGTGTGGTACTGTTGCCCAAACATGTCTTCAATGGCAAAATTAGTAGATGAAATTGTGGGGAGGAAGCATTGTGCACCGGCGTACGGTGCTGATTCTCTTCGCACCCCATCATTCACTTAATAGTTCATCGAATACAAACCGAATGAAACGCAGCAAAATGTTCACTAAGGGGATACGTCACACACAGGAGAAAAAAAACATGCAGGTTTGGTTTAATAGTTCAGGAGCACTTTTTATTTATTTTAACTTCTTGATGGTTTTTACTGTATCGAATCTTTAATCTAGTTAGAGGTCATTTTTTTAAACTTAATAATTATTACAACTTCACCGACATCAAGAACACACACGTTAGTTTAATCGGGTATAACTACTTTTTATTATTCAACACTGACTCCGGGTTGTACGCGTCCGCAACGCTACGGACAGCGGGAGAAAAACCGACCGTCGCGATCGGTAGTTGTAATAAGACTCAAAGATTCAACCCTCGTTTGGGGTGAGTCTGGTGGTGTGGTGAAAAGGAAATGAAATTTATATTGACCAGTGACCAATGGAAGGCGATCTCTGGGACGCGGTGGTGTACGTGTGTGTTCGTACACATCACCGTGTTTACCGATGCGTATAGCCAAGAATAAACGGAACCTACAGCAAGGGAAAAAGAACAAAGGGGAAACGACCTAAGGCATCGTTCGGTAATAAGGGTCAGCTGTCTAAATAGCAGCCACTCATTAGATGCTAAATGACATTGCGATAATTTATACAATAGAGATCGTATATCGCCTCTCTGCCGACTGGGAGAATCGGATTCTTTTGTTTGCATATGTTTATGCTATTGAATCCAATCCGGCGGCTAAGCGCGCCGTTGGTGATTGTTTGAAGATTCAAACAAAGAAGTATTTCCGCGAGAAGTGCTTGCAGCTGAATCAATAGTTGCAAGTCTTCGGAAAGTAATTTAGATGGATACACAATGACGGTTGTGTATACCATCTGTGTCGATTATGCATGGTATCTATGGCGACCCCAGGATCGAACTATAGTGTGAATATCTACACTAATTGGAAATTCGGTTTTGGTCGCTTATGCAGAGATGCATTGATACATGTGTGGCGTTTCTAGCAGATACACACACGACTATTAAATAACAACACCACCAAAAGCAAATCCATTAAAACCGTATACCATAGCAATAATATACCATTTCCACATTAGTCGAATGTATTTGAATTTAGAAATCGAATTCACATAAGCGGCAGTGGCCTGATGGGTTGAGCTCTGGTTCTATCTTTTAGTGACTCTAGCCGTGATAGCGTCGGTTCGAATCACTCGCTCTTCACTATCGTCGCAAACGCCATAACTGGTGGCCCCGATGTGATCTGTACGACATAACACACACTCCCACACACACACAGAACTTTACTTCACTTGCAATCACACGATTTCTACACAGAGTGCTGGCTCACTCGCGTGCTCTAACATTCTCTCGGTCGCTCTCTCGATCGCTCTCTCGCTCGCTCTTCGCTCAGTCGTTCTCAAAGCTGATCGTAACGAAAGTTACTGGGAAGGGAGTGATGTGGCGTTTCTAGCAGATACACACACGACTAGTAAAGAACAACACCACCAAAAGCAAACCCATTAAAGCCGTATACCATAGCAATAATATACCATTTCCACATTAGTCGAATGTATTTGAGTTTAGAAATCAAGTTCACATAAGCGGCAGTGGCCTGATGGGTTGAGCTTTTGGTTCTATCTTTTAGTGATTCTAACCGTGATAGCGTCGGTTCGAATCACTCGCTCTTCACTATCGTCGCAAACGCTATACATGAATGCCCTTGTAGGACAAATTCTTTGCAGGCATTTGCAGGTAATGCATTGAAAGCATTAATTATCCTTGGGAAGGAAATGTTTTTGCTGTGCGGAGATTGCGGTGCAGGTGTGGGAACGTTGGAATTTGCCTCGCAACCAAAGGTACCGAATATAAATTTTGGTTTCCATGATAAGTTAGGAAAGAATTCTTATAGGGAATTTGTATGCGAAGAGATGCATGGAAGGTAAGAATTCTTTTAAAGGGACTTTTAGGTTATACTGTGGCGTTTCTCTCGAACGCCACTGCTTACCTTCTCATTTACCACCAGGTAACCGTCCTCGCGCGCCCTACAACATGAAAAGCGTGTACTTACCCCATTAGAAAAACCTGTAAAACAGTAATTCTTGCTGACATAAAATGCCCCCAGCAACAATGCTAAAATTCTAAAAAGCAGTTTGGTCGCACCATCACGCGACCAACATGAACCCAACCAAATACATAGTGCATGTGCGTGTGTGCCTCCTGGCAACCAATATTGCCCGTGCAATATCTGCACGATATTCTTTTGCGCACCAGCCGTACACCTGCAGGAATGTGTATCTGTCCTCAGCATAGCATGCCCACATCGATCGGTCACACGACCGACCGATACATGAGGGCATCCGGCTGACGCCCAGGCAGTCGAGTTTGCAAATGGAAATTTACCATCAGAATTCGACTGCGAGGATATACCAGCGAAATGTACACGATCAGCAATAATGCCTTACGCAGTCGTTGATCGTGTAAACATTTCAACCCCTTTGTGAAGCTGCAATCATGTAGATTGAGATGACTAGGGGATACACACGTTGAGCTGCAGAAGCAATCATCGTGTGTGTGTTTCACCCCTTTTTCTTGTTGGCTTGACCAAAAAGCTAAATCGCACCATATATGGCCATCGAAGCGATGGGATTTTTGGGTTCTGTCGCTTCGGTGACAAAAAGAAGAAAGGATTGAAATGGCAAAAAGAAAAAAAGATTGAAATGGCAATCACTGCATACATAGAGAAAAAAAAAGGCAAGAGGTAACCTTTGAGGATCTTTTAAGAATAGAGAAGTCAGTCGTCAAGTGCAATTACGAGAGTTCAGTAAAACCGTTCGGGCTAAGACTAATGTGGTGCGCCATACAGTGAATATAATTTATATCCACACAGTGTTTTTCCGAAGTTACATTGTTTTCCTAAGTTACGTGTAAATACGAATTACGAACATATAATTTATATCTACTCAGTGTTTTTCTGAAGTACATTGTTTTCCGAAGTTACATTGTTTTCCTAAGTTACATGTGAATAAGAATTACTAACATATAATTTATATCTACTCAGTGTTTTTCTGAAGTACATTGTTTTCCGAAGTTACATTGTTTTCCTAAGTTACATGTGAATAAGAATTACTAACATATAATTTATATCTACTCAGTGTTTTTCTCAAGTACATTGTTTTCCGAAGTTACATTGTTTTCCTAAGTTACATGTAAATACGAATTACGAACATATAATCTATGTTACGAGTCCGAGACGCTGTGCTTCCTCTGATGAGGGAAGAGCGTGGACCTTTTATTTTTCCTTTACTTCTTTTGCAGGTCCTGTACGCGCAACAATCTTATTAGAACTTTTCCACTATGCTGATAGAAGGCAGTCACATCCGCAAATAGTTAAACCAATTAGGTCACTCGCTCTGGTTCCTAAGAATTCTCCACGTATTATGATCCGCGTCCCAGGCGGACCTTCCTTTGGTGAAAGTTCAGCTACGACTGACTGAGGCGCCATTAACAAGAAAAACCCTTTATTAAATTCAACGGCTCTTAAAGGGTTTTATATGAAATTAAAACTCATATATTATCAATATATTTATATCAACTTAGGGGTGGTACTTCACTTATATCTCAAAACTGATTTTACAATTAAAATTTCTCTCTTCTTATGCTACTTATTGTTCTAATTGGTTGTAAATTATAATTTGAACAAAACAAATTTTATTAAAGTATTCCTTTAGTCTCTGTGACTTTTAAATTTTGAATAAACATTGAACGAAAATCAAAGTGCTATGTTTTGAATGAAAAAAATGTGCATGTTATGAAAAGGGGCATGATATTAAATGTGCTGTAACTGGCTTGATATAGAATATTGTGAATGTTTATAAATGGTATGTATTAAGTGAGAATATAAGATATGTAAATAGGAAGTTTTAAGGATGTGTAGATAAGTAATGAGATTCAGTGTTAAAGCAATAAGGGTAGTATTCTGGAATACTACATTTATACCTACACAGTGGTTTTCCGAAGTTACATGTGAATACGAATTACGAATATATAATTTATATCTACTCAGTGTTTTTCTGAAGTACATTGTTTTCCTGAAGTTACATGAATAAATAAATTTTGAATAAAGACGGCGTTTCAATTAGTGGAGTCGGATACCGAACTGAACCAGTTGGGCAAACGTGGTGAACCTGTGCCCCTGTGGCACCCGATATTTCCATACCACGACGAAGATATCAATAATACCTTAGATAACCTAGATGTGTAAAGCATTTAAGGTGCTAATGTGATTGCATTAGCGAAGCTTATAAGGCTGGGTCGAAGTTATGGGGGTTCTTCAGGTAAGTAACAGTGGGGTTTGGCAGAACCACCACAAAATTGCGGCCTGTATTGCACTGTCCATCTTCAATAAAGGCGTGCAGACTGTACTAAGAATTATGGACCTATGGGTGTCGATATTTGTCTACATGTGGGCCAAGCTGCCAAAAGAGGGCGAGGAGTGGAACAAAATCTCGGAAAAACTCCCGGGCGAAGCCCTTAAGACGGTAAGCATTGAGCGGAAAAACAAGCGCAAGGAAGAATAAGCTCCCTCCGAAGAAGTTTTTGGGTTACTTTATGGAGCAGAAATTTCCTTTCATAATATTAAATTTAAAACTTTAATCGCGCTTAATCAAAACTGCTTTTTTCTAAATTGCGACCGTCACCGAATGCGATTTATGTAATGGGTCTTCCAATAGGGCCTTGACAACTTTTTTTCGGTAGTAAATTTTTATAATTTGCAGACGTTGTTCAGTCGTGTACTTAACTACGATGAAAATACTGAGTTTACCAAATAAATTGACAGTGGCAGTTCGATGATTAGTGAAAGGGTGCGTTCACAAGTTAATTTCAAAGTTGTCAAGTCCCTATTGGAAAACCCGGTACTTGATCGCCTCAAGTCGTGGAGCATTCTATTCGTTAACATGTGTTTAATGGAACGAACCGATTTCAGTTCAATAAAAAATATATTTCGTAGAACTGATTTTCCTTTCCAAAAACGATGTATTTTTCATTATTTTTGTTTTAAATTCCGCTAAAACCCCACGGAAGTTAATTATTCCAGCTGGAATTATCCCAGCTTATAATTTCAACCTTTACCTTGAAAATGGCACAAACGTTTTTCATTATGTGTTATACGAGTAGAAAAACGACTCACCTTGCGTACGAGGCAAAAACAAATATTCCGTATAGTTTAAGGCCAACATATATATGATTTTTTTGAATTGGGTAAAGGGCTTACTCACAAAAAGTTATACAAAAACTGTTTGATTTTGCTGTTGTACTTAGTATTACAAAATAATAGCGTAATCAATTTATTTTAATTGGATTTAAATTAGTATTTATTCTTAATATGACTTGAATGAGGTCAACTTGATTAGATATGTTAAACATAGATGTATTTATATCGATATTGCCAATAACTTGCATATTTCAGTTATCAACTGTGCTAAACGGCAACTATTAATTATGTTAAGCCTCAAACCAATTAAGCAGCACAATACTTTCTTAGTAAGAGAACGTAATAGCAACGAATCAAAAACAAGTTACTGATGAGTTACAACTGATATGAATGGAAATATATGAAAACGTAAAGATCAGATTATTCATTTTGAAATTATACCTTAAGGGACTTGTTTTGTATTTTTTTTTTTAATTCACTACCAAGACTCTTGTCGGCATATCACAAATAATATTCTTCAATCACCAATTCACATATTTATTCAGTGTATATCTAAACGTTTTTAAGTGTGTTCAAAAAAATGTGGCGGTTATTGTTTTCAGACATAAAACTATATAATTTTCACGGGAGCATTCTAATTTAGTTCAACATGGCGACTCCAAAACGAAATTGAAGATGGATCCAATATATTGTGTCTATTTCCCTCGAGTAGAGTAACTTTGTGAAGCAAAAGGCTAAAACCTGTTTCTAGTTTTAGAAGATGATTTAAACATCTACAAGGCCAACCACATAATCATCCAATTATGGGATTTTTGTGAACACGGCGACCAAAAAGAATGTTTTGAAGCCCTGCATAATTGACGTTAATGGTAATGGCGGGAAAAACGTGATCACCTAAGAAAAGATGGAGTTGATGTACATTGCTCTTGAACAACTAAACATTTCAATAGCCGGGTAGCAGACCAAACGTAAGGCGTCCTATATCTGGGTGGTTGGACTGAAGAATGATGTCCAGTGTTTATCTAAATTGATCCCTAGTAGGAACCGATATGTCCTCTGTGATTGACAACTTTTCCGGACAAAAACTCCCCGGGGCAGAATGCAGCCACTCAGTTCTCTCGAAAAAATGTTCCCACATTGACCGAATGAAACATGTGAGACCCATCTTTTGTTACATTGTTTAATTTCGTATGCATGTAGAGAGCGAGTAGATGATACAGTCCAAGTATGATTTCCAGGTGTGGACGATTATATGTCACGTAATTTGCGCCATAATCATATGGGGTAAAGTTTTTCTGAAATCTCTTAAGAAAATATAGGCTGCACATGTTGCGCATCCGAATATGTGTGTTTTCCAGTTAGCAGTTATATTAATGCGATATATGTGTATGGATATCCTGCATGACATAACGTGGCACTTTCCTACATGGAGAGGGTACTTATTTAATTTATTTTAATTTATTGGGCTTAATCCAAGCTTAGATTAATATAATCCCCCGCTTAGTAGAAACCTTGACGTGGTGCGGGGGCTTAAATTACAATTAATCACTCAGGCTATGCTGACGGAAGCATATGCTTCCAGTACGACCACCCATGTCAGACAGGCTAGCGAGGAGTAACACACAAAGACCTACCACCCCTAATCCAGGGTGTTACGCGTCACCGTGCCCATTGGATGGTTTACTGCCAGGGGTATACCGGCTGTATTATAACGGCGCCTCTCTGACACCGGGTCGAATCAGAGCAGTAAACTGACCTTACCATATCAAAACGGGGCTCTGATGTGGCGGACTATTTGAAACCCCAAGACTCGTGGGATCAAAAATGAATAACCAATATACAAAAAACAGTCCCACGAAAAACCCGGTAGGCGTAGGTGTGATGAGCCGACACTACCATAAGGGAAAAAATCATCAAGAAAACACCGACTCGGCAAAAAGAAGACGTAGGGAAAAACTGAAAAAGCAGGATATACGCGTCGGCACGTGGAATGTTCGAACGTTATATAAACCAGGCGCGATACAGAAGGCCG
Organism: Microdon myrmicae; assembly: GCA_963931805.1. NCBI lineage: Eukaryota > Metazoa > Arthropoda > Insecta > Diptera > Syrphidae > Microdon > Microdon myrmicae. The sequence continues at coordinate 184,637,523 of OZ007497.1, read as the reverse complement.
TAGAAAACGCGAAACAATATAAAATGGACATCGTCGCGCTTCAGGAACTTCGACTCCCACATCAAGTAATCGAAACCAATGGGTTTACACTGGTGTGTGGAGGTACCGATATACATCACAGGAAGGACACATTCTACGAGACCCTAGAAGAAGTATTCGATGGAATCTCATCATTCGATGTTAAAATCCTCCTCGGCGACCTCAATGCGAAAATTGGAAAGGAAGATATCTTCCAACCAACAATAGGTAAAGAAAGTCTACACGACGTTTCAAATGATAATGGTATTCGAATTATCACGTTCGCAGCGTCAAGAGATCTGGTAGTGAAGAGCACGATGTTCAAGCACAAGCAAATCCATAAAGCCACATGGATATCACCCGACGGCGTAACGCGTAAGCCAAATAGATCACTTCCTCATAGATAAAAGACACCACTCGAATATCCTTGACGTAAGATCATATAGAGGGACAGATTGCGACTCCGATCACCTTCTAGTAATGGGCAAAATCAGGAGCCGGCTCGCAGCAAACCCACATGCTCAATCACGGGAGACAATCAAAATGTTCGACATTGAAAAATTAAAAGACCAATGCAAAAGGGCTGAATATCAAGACGAACTAACGAATAGGTTTAGCATCTTAGAGAATGACAGTAGTGAGGAAGAGGAAGCCAACAGTGTGGATAACAAATGGGCATCGATCAGAGACACAATCAAACAAACAGCCCAAGAGGTATTAGGATTTAAGAAAACAATTAAGTCCAAACCTTGGTTTGACAATGAGTGCAGGGCAAAGATCGAAGAACGTAAGCGCCTCAGAATGATCCACTTAGAAGCATATGATGAAGTCAACGCAGTAAGATACGCGACAATACGGAAATAGACAACGAGACTTTTCAAACGCAAAAAACGCGAATGGGAGAAGACTCGGCTCGAAAAAATCCTAGAAAATGCCAGAGCAAAGAACAGCAGAGGTATGTATTCCGGCATAAACTCAATTAGACATGGCTACCGAGGGATATTCAAAATAATTCGAGACGCAAACGGCTGTCTGGTCACAGAAACAAACAATATCCTGACAAGATGGAAGCAGTACTTTGAAAACCTGCTCAATGTGCGCACCCACCAACCACAAATAAACGCACCAGACGTACATACAGCCGAGCCTCAGATCCCAGAGCCCTCTTTCGACAAAGTCGTAGACGCGATAAATCGACTGAAAAACAACAAGGCTCCCGGAATCGACTACATATACCGGCAGAGCTTGTGAAGCATGGAGGTGGGCAACCGCTCGAAAGATCCACCAACTGGTTAAAATAATATGGGACAAGGAATTCATTCCGGAAGAATGGAAAACCTCAATAGTCATCCCCATTTTCAAAAAAGGCGACAGATCTGACTGCGAAAATTACAGAGGAATATCATTGCTCCCAATCACATACAAAATACTAACAAATGTCATACTGGCGAGAATCACACCGTACGCAGAAAAGATACTGGGAGACTACCAATGCGGATTCCGTCGGAACCGGTCAACAAGTGACCAGATGTTCACAATAAGGCAACTGCTGGAAAAGAAGTGGGAATACGGAGAGAGGTTTCACCAACTGTTCCTTGAGTTCAAAAAATCCTACGACTCAATCGCAAGGCAAAGACTCTACCATATTGTGGTTGAGCTGGGGATCCCGAAAATATATGCCGCCCTAATTGAAATCTGCATGAACGAAAACAAAGGGCGAGTTGGAATAGAAAACCACCTCTTAGAACCATTTGAAATGCGGGAGGGACTAAAACAAGGGCCTCTCACCATGCCTCTTTAACCTTTCCCTCGAGTATGTTATCAGAAAGGTACAAGACGACAACACGGCCGGATCATCCCATAACGGGGTCACACAAGTGCTCGGGTATGCGGATGACATCGCCGTTCTGGGCGATAATCTCGAAACTATAACTAAAAATTGTGAAATCATCATGCAAGCAGCAGAAGAGGTGGGCCTAGAAATAAATGAAGACAAAACGAAATACATGATTACGGCGAGAGCAGGTGGACCTCACAGAACACATATAAACGTCAGGGGCAAGATATTTGAAAATATCAAAGAATTTATATATCTGGGAACGATACTGACGACCAGAAACGAAACGTCGAAGGAAATTAACAAAAGACTACATTCCGACAACGCTAGTTGGTATGCAGCCAGTAAACTATTGAAATCCAAACTACTATCACGTAATATAAAGCTCCGTATCTATAAAACCATAATCATGCCGATTGCTCTATACGGATGCGAAACATGGGCTCTCACAAAACGGGAAGAAAACAAATTCCGCGTATTCGAGAATAAAGTTTTGAGGGGTATATTTGGCGGTAAATATGACGAGGAGCTAGGACAATGGAGGAAGCTTTATCGCAAACCTACAATAGTGAGAGGAATCAAGTCGCGAAGATTTAGATGGGCCGGACACGTAGCGCGAATGGGCGATGATAGGACCGTGCATAGAATTCTTGACGGCAAACTAACGGGGAGGAGACCGACAGGACGGCCGCGATGGAGATGGGAGGACAATGTTAGATTGGGCCTCAAGGAGATCGGATCGGATGGCCGAACGTGCAAGGAGAGCGCACAGGACAGGGAACAATGGCGGAGACGAGTAGGTGAGGTCATGAACTTCCGGGTTCCTACAGGCGAGTAAATAATAATAAAAAATAATTAGATTAATATAATATAATCCCTTAACTTAAAATCTAAAGTAGTAATTAAAAAATAATTTAAAAAAAAGAAGGGAAAAATAAGAAAAAACAAGAAAAAACAAGGAGGGAGAAGAGGATTTGGTGGTAGGGGAGGTAGGAGGCTGGAGAAGCGCGAGTGTATGTGGCGATGGGAAATTTGCATTTGTGAAACAATAGGTAAAGAAAGTCTACACGACGTTTCAAATGATAATGGTATTCGAATTATCACGTTCGCAGCGTCAAGAGATCTGGTAGTGAAGAGCACGATGTTCAAGCACAAGCAAATCCATAAAGCCACATGGATATCACCCGACGGCGTAACGCGTAAGCCAAATAGATCACTTCCTCATAGATAAAAGACACCACTCGAATATCCTTGACGTAAGATCATATAGAGGGACAGATTGCGACTCCGATCACCTTCTAGTAATGGGCAAAATCAGGAGCCGGCTCGCAGCAAACCCACATGCTCAATCACGGGAGACAATCAAAATGTTCGACATTGAAAAATTAAAAGACCAATGCAAAAGGGCTGAATATCAAGACGAACTAACGAATAGGTTTAGCATCTTAGAGAATGACAGTAGTGAGGAAGAGGAAGCCAACAGTGTGGATAACAAATGGGCATCGATCAGAGACACAATCAAACAAACAGCCCAAGAGGTATTAGGATTTAAGAAAACAATTAAGTCCAAACCTTGGTTTGACAATGAGTGCAGGGCAAAGATCGAAGAACGTAAGCGCCTCAGAATGATCCACTTAGAAGCATATGATGAAGTCAACGCAGTAAGATACGCGACAATACGGAAATAGACAACGAGACTTTTCAAACGCAAAAAACGCGAATGGGAGAAGACTCGGCTCGAAAAAATCCTAGAAAATGCCAGAGCAAAGAACAGCAGAGGTATGTATTCCGGCATAAACTCAATTAGACATGGCTACCGAGGGATATTCAAAATAATTCGAGACGCAAACGGCTGTCTGGTCACAGAAACAAACAATATCCTGACAAGATGGAAGCAGTACTTTGAAAACCTGCTCAATGTGCGCACCCACCAACCACAAATAAACGCACCAGACGTACATACAGCCGAGCCTCAGATCCCAGAGCCCTCTTTCGACAAAGTCGTAGACGCGATAAATCGACTGAAAAACAACAAGGCTCCCGGAATCGACTACATATACCGGCAGAGCTTGTGAAGCATGGAGGTGGGCAACCGCTCGAAAGATCCACCAACTGGTTAAAATAATATGGGACAAGGAATTCATTCCGGAAGAATGGAAAACCTCAATAGTCATCCCCATTTTCAAAAAAGGCGACAGATCTGACTGCGGAAATTACAGAGGAATATCATTGCTCCCAATCACATACAAAATACTAACAAATGTCATACTGGCGAGAATCACACCGTACGCAGAAGAGATACTGGGAGACTACCAATGCGGATTCCGTCGGAACCGGTCAACAAGTGACCAGATGTTCACAATAAGGCAACTGCTGGAAAAGAAGTGGGAATACGGAGAGAGGTTTCACCAACTGTTCCTTGAGTTCAAAAAATCCTACGACTCAATCGCAAGGCAAAGACTCTACCATATTGTGGTTGAGCTGGGGATCCCGAAAATATATGCCGCCCTAATTGAAATCTGCATGAACGAAAACAAAGGGCGAGTTGGAATAGAAAACCACCTCTTAGAACCATTTGAAATGCGGGAGGGACTAAAACAAGGGCCTCTCACCATGCCTCTTTAACCTTTTCCTCGAGTATGTTATCAGAAAGGTACAAGACGACAACACGGCCGGATCATCCCATAACGGGGTCACACAAGTGCTCGGGTATGCGGATGACATCGCCGTTCTGGGCGATAATCTAGAAACTATAACTAAAAATTGTGAAATCATCATGCAAGCAGCAGAAGAGGTGGGCCTAGAAATAAATGAAGACAAAACGAAATACATGATTACGGCGAGAGCAGGTGGACCTCACAGAACACATATAAACGTCAGGGGCAAGATATTTGAAAATATCAAAGAATTTATATATCTGGGAACGATACTGACGACCAGAAACGAAACGTCGAAGGAAATTAACAAAAGACTACATTCCGACAACGCTAGTTGGTATGCAGCCAGTAAACTATTGAAATCCAAACTACTATCACGTAATATAAAGCTCCGTATCTATAAAACCATAATCATGCCGATTGCTCTATACGGATGCGAAACATGGGCTCTCACAAAACGGGAAGAAAACAAATTCCGCGTATTCGAGAATAAAGTTTTGAGGGGTATATTTGGCGGTAAATATGACGAGGAGCTAGGACAATGGAGGAAGCTTTATCGCAAACCTACAATAGTGAGAGGAATCAAGTCGCGAAGATTTAGATGGGCCGGACACGTAGCGCGAATGGGCGATGATAGGACCGTGCATAGAATTCTTGACGGCAAGCTAACGGGGAAGAGACCGACAGGACGGCCGCGACGGAGATGGGAGGACAATGTTAGATTGGACCTCAAGGAGATCGGATCGGATGGCCGAACGTGCAAGGAGAGCGCACAGGACAGGGAACAATGGCGGAGCCGAGTCGGTGAGGTCATGAACTTCCGGGTTCCTACAGGCCAGTGAATAATATAAAAAAATAAATAGATTAATATAATATAATACCTTAACTTAAAATCTAAAGTAGTAATTAAAAAATAATTTAAAAACAAGAAGGGAAAAATAAGAAAAAACAAGGAGGGAGAAGAGGATTTGGTGGTAGGGAAGGTAGGAGGCTGGAGAAGAGCGAGTGTATGTGGCGATGGGAAATTTGCATTTGTGAGACAGCGACAGTGAATGGCATATGTGGTGGAATGTGTACGGGTTATAAGGGCGTAGACGGTGGGTGTGGCAAGGTCAGGAGGGGAATAAGAGGAGACGGAATTTGAGTGCAGTAGATGTAAGGTAGAAATCGAAGGAAGTAGGGTAAGAGTTTGCCCATCTCAGCATTCACGAAATGGGTTCATTAGAGCCATCAGACGTGTGGTGGGTGGGCAAATAGAAGACGAGGGTTTCGCGGGTGACGGGGGTTAGTGTGGAGTGCGGTGGTGGAGAGCAAGCTTGGGCAGTTGATTGTGGCCGAGAGGAGACAGTGGATGAACACGATATCGGCATGAATTCTGCGCTCCTCAAGTGTGTTGAGGTTAATCCAGATAAAGCCGGCTTGTGTATGGGGGGAGAATCCGAGGATTCTACCAGTTCAGTCCCGGGGGGGGGGGGGGGGGCAAAACGCAGAAAACGCCGTTGCATGCTTTCGATTCTGCGAATATGAGACGAGTAGTGTGAAGACCAGACCTGACTGGCGTATTCAAGAAGGGGGCGTTCGAACGATATATAGAGAGAACGGGGAACGTAAGGATTAGAGAATTCTTTAGACCAGCGTTTCACAAACCCAAGGGCAGAGTTGGCCTTAAGAATAATGTCATCAATATGCGGGATGAAGCTAATCTCCCTGTCAAATAACATCCCGAGGTCACGTACCGAGGATACAGATGATATCTGTTGGTTTAGCAGGAATTAGGAACGTATGCGGGGGCGTTTCGGGAAAAGGTGATGAAGTCACATTTGACAACGAAGTTTGAAGCAGCTACTACGGCACCAAGTTGAGAAGCTGTCGAGGTCCGTTTGGAGAAGTGAGGAGTCGAGAGGAGAGATGATCGTTTTGTAGAGTTTGGTGTTCCGCATAGAGGGAGATGAATGAGTATTTTAATAATGGAGCTAACATCATTGGTGGTAAGGATAAATAGGGGGGTCCAAGACGACTGCCCTGGGGAACCCCTGACGTGGGAAGAAAAGAATGGAAAGGGAGGGTCTGAATTTGACACGGTTCGTTCGGATCGTTCTTTCAGATAAGAAGATAACCACTTAATCAATAGGGGTTCGAAACCCAAGGCCGACAGCTTAAAAAGGATGAGATTATGGGAGATTTTGTCAAAGGTATGTGGGGAGGAAGTATTGTGCCTGGCACGGACACTCCGTTCACTTCCTCTTCCATCATAATTGGTTCACGTGGACACCGCTCACAACACAAAATAAATAAATACACCCAGAACTGCGGACAATTAAACGCAAGGATTTAGTTTAATATTATTTTATTGATTGTTAATTGTAATACATTTGTAGAAGTGTTTTTTTAACAAACACCAGCAACGACGATGGCGACCAGTGCAAAGAGTGCACGGATCAACAGCAATTTAGAGTTCATTGTTTTACAAAAAAGTTACTTTTCTCACTTTAAATTTTTTAGTTTTGAATGTATATCAAAATCGCACAACACATAAAAATGACAAAATTTTAAATAATACTTTCATCAACTTTGACACGATCGCCGACACGTCAGCGCTTCGTTACGTTTACAACTTTACGAAAATACTTTAAAACTAATACCCACACGGCGGTCAGCGGATGGAATAAGACTCAGCGATGTCTTGCTCGTGCAGAGCTCACTCGCTAATCGTGATCATGGTGGTATGTGTCGGCACAGTGGAGTCAGGACAATAATATAAATAAACGGAACGAAATAAAAACGAACGAAAATTGTTATTTTCTAGATATTTTATTTTAGGCCGAAAACGAAAGATGTGGACTGTATAAGATGCTAGTATTTTTAGAGAGTAAAAGCCAGAAAACAAATTGCTTTTATAGCGTTATAAGAGGGCAGTCCTCTTTTATATGTATGTGTACAATATTTATGGGACTTAATGGGAATGAAACATTTTACATTAGGATAAAATAGGCGGAGCATTTGCATGCTGTTAAAACATGTGGAAAACAGTCGGTACAAAAATAATGACATTTTAATGAGGTAATTAAGCAAGGGCCAATAATGCAGAGTGTCTAGAAGAGACCTGCATGAAATACAACACAATGGATAAAATAAGAATGAAGATATTCTGGGTAACGCGTATCTGTTGTGACGATAGATAAATGTCATCCCTTGCCTGGACTTGGTTCGTTGTTGAATTTGAATTTGTATTCATAAAATAGGGAAAAACCTCAGCATGACACGACATGCCGTTCGCCTTGAAGCGCCAGGTTCAAAACTTCATGTGGTGATGGGTCTTCTGCAGCATGCTTGATGGGAAGAGGGCACAGCTTCTTTACGCAGCGATCGTACAAGCAACCTTTCGTACGGAGGGTGACTACTCGTACAATTCCATCTTTGCCAGGGTGAGTAGCAACTATTCTACCAAGGGCCCATCTCAACGGTGGTAGATTTTCTTCTAGAACAAGCACCAGCGCTCCTTCCTTTAGCTGGACCTCGGGACGTCGAGAGCGACCGAATTGAATTAGTTGATGTAGGTCTTCCTGGTGCCAACGTTTCCAAAAATGCTGCTTCAGTTGCTGAGCGTGGTGCCAGGCTGATAGGCGATTAGCTGGGGTACCTGTGAGATTGATTAAGAAATGGGCAGCAGTTAAGGGTTCAAGGTCATTGGGATCAGAGGACATGAGGGATATAGGACGGGAATTTAGTATTGCTTCTACTTCGATAACATATGTCTCTAATTGTTCATAAGGAAGCAAGGCATCACCTACGGTCCGAGTTAAATGATGCTTAAACGACTTAACGGCAGCCTCCCAGATTCCTCCGAAGTGAGGAGCTCTGGGCGGGATGAAATGCCAATCAATCCTTTGACCACTACAAAAATGAAAGACTGAATTTTGATGCTCCTGGGAGTTGAGCAGAGTATAAAGCTAATGGAGCTCGTTTTTAGCCCCGACGAAGTTGGTTCCATTATCGGAATGTATCTCTACTGATTTTCCCCTGCGAGAAAAGAAACGCTTTAGACTTGCAATAAAATCCTGGGTGGATAATCCACCAACTAGTTCTAGATGAACAGCCTTTTGTGCACATGCATACGTAAACCGCGAGGTAAACCTTCAATCGACATTTGTTGCGATGGCGTCTTTCCTTTATATAAACGGGTCCACAATAATCTACTCCGACACGTAGAAAAGGGTGAGAAGAAGTTTTGGTAACATACCCATGGAGTAGTCGGCGAGGAGCGGCTTAGCCTTAAAGCATGGCACACACTTATGAAGTACACGGCGAGTTATGCCGCGACCGCTTATCGGCCAATATTGCTGGCGTACCGAATATAAGGTGGTTTGTATACCAGCATGGTTGACTCTGATATGCTCAGCTTGTATAATTAACTTAGTTATGTGATGCTGAGCTGGCAGTAGGATGGGATGGCGTTAATCAGTTAGAATGGAAGAACGCACAAGCCTGCCTCCGACACCTAATATACCAGACGAATCCAGTATTGGATTAAGCGGGATCAATTTGCTAGATGTGGGAAGTGGCTGGCTAGCTGAGAGCGCCTCAAGCTCGCATTTGAACGAATGCATTTGAACAAGTCGAATAATGGCATCATGTGAGAGCGAAAGCTCGCTAACCCGCAATGGCCCATCATTTCGTTGTGTCTGGCATTTAGCATTATAAGCGAATCTGAGCACATATCCAACAACTCGTTGTAGTTTGCTGAAGGAGCTATATCGCTCAAGTATATTCCACTTTCGAATTTCGAGTGACATACAAGTAATTGCGGGTATCATGGGTTTTAGCTCAGGCACGTCTATATTAGCGAGAGCTAGTTTAGGCCACGACGAGTCATTTTCTCGTAACCACGAGGGACCCTCGAACCAAAGGGTACTTTCCACGAAGTCAGAGGGAAGTTGACCACGTGAAACAAGATCTGCGGGGTTATTTTGAGAGGAAATGTAATTCCACTGACACGCAGACACATTAGTTTGTATCTCGGCTATACGATTTGCCACGAAGGTTTTTAACTTGGATATGAACTTGTCCGTGTGAATCAATGGAACGCAAGTAGAGGCAAGCCCCATAAGCCTTCTCAGTTGTACATTAACAGCCTTTGTTACAGTTATTGCGCGAGGAAATTTAATTTTTTCTATCAAATGCAACTGTGAACGATAATCAGAGCATGAGTGAATCTCCATTGGGACAGATTCATCCCAAGCAACTCCAGCCTTCCACAATTGCTGAATTAGAATTTTCGCATATACTATAATAGGACCAAGGAGTCCAATGGGATCGAATAGCCTGGCGATTTGAGATAAGATGGTTCGCTTTGTGATGCTATTTTGCCCCGTGATATTCACGACATAAAAGAAGTAATCTTCTCGAGAGTTCCAGCGAATCCTTAGAGTCTTTATAGAGGAATCAGGATCCAGTGACATATGTGCGCTATTTGGATGCTCTTGATTCTTGATAAGCAATACTGGATGTTTCGATGCCCATTTTCTTAAACAAAATCCACCCGTCTTTAGTAGAGCGATGAGTTCATCACGCAATAGAGTGGCTTCGGCGATGTTCCTTGCACCAGTAAGCAAGTCATCAACATAAAAATCCCTACACAATATGGGGTACGCGAGAGGAAATTTATCCTTTTCGTCTTCGGCAAGTCTGAAAAGGGTTTTTATAGCTAAATATGAAGCACAAGCTGCCCCATAGGTTACAGTATTGAGCCTGTATATTTGAATAGGTTCAGAAATGCTGCGACGATAAAGAATTTTTTGATATTGCGCATCGGCGGCATTGACACGAACCTGACGATACATTTTTTCGATATCAGCCGTGAGGACGTAGATGTGAGAGCGAAATCGCAGAAGGATGCTAAATAGATCATCCTGTAGCTTCGGACCTACCATGAGGGTGTCATTTAAGGAGATACCCGTTGAAGTATTGGCCGAATCACAAAGACAACTCGAATTTTTGTTGTAATACTATCCTCCTTTAATACAGCATGATGAGGAAGGAAAAATACTTTATCCGTGCCCTCTTGATTCATATCAAGTGAGATATGTCCCAACTTTAAATATTCATCCAGAAATGCAGTATATTCGCGTTGTCCCTCGGGCTTTCGATGGAAATTCCGCTCCAATGCATGGAAACGTCTTAATGCGGAAGAATAAGAATCGCCTAACTCAGCTCTTTTATTATTAGATGGCAACTTTACTTCATATCGTCCGTCCTCGTTCCGAATAGTATAACGATCGTAATGACCCTCACAAGCCATTTCTTCAGGTGACAAAATTCGGTGAGTGGAAAACTCTTCAGATTCCCAGAAACGAGTTAAGTTTACATCGGGGGGATCAGAATTTATGGAAACGTGGCAAGACATGCTTGATACTCGAGAAGATGGATTGAACTCGCCAGCTACGAGGGTTGCCTTTTATATTTCGGGATTAGAGAACAAAAACAAATATTGATCATCGAAAATCACTTTATTATTTTTTTAAAATATTCCCCATGAAGATCTATACACTTTTGCATGCGTTTGAACCAATTGTCGAAGCACTTTTGCCACTCTGATTGAGGTATCTCCAACACATGCATTCTGAATGCAGCAACCGCTCCTTCAGGTGTCGAAAAACGTTGGCCTCTCAGTTTATTTTATACGTACGGGAATAAAAAGAAGTCATTCGGTGCCAAGTCGGGACTATACGGCGGATGACCCATCAAATCGATGTTTTGGGTGCTCAAAAATGCAGTTGTCGCAGCCGAGGTGTGAGAGCTCGCATTGTCGTGGTGAAGAGTGATCCGTCTTCGGCGGTTGGTTTTCCTGATTTCTTGGAAGGCAACTGGCAAACAAATGGTTGTGTACCACTCAGAATTGACTGTTCTAGTTCTAGTGGTACGGTTCCGAAGAAACAGGCGACCATTTGTTGGAAGTGCTTCGTGCGCGAACAACTTTTGTTGGATTTGGCTCATCTTGAAACACCCAGACAGTCGACTGCTGTTTACTTTCGGGCTCATACGCGTAAATCCACGATTCATCACCCGTCACGATGTCATTGACGTGTTTCGAAGCACCGCGACCGTATTTTTTGAGCATTTCTTTCGACCAATTGACACGAGCCTTTTTTTGGGCGATTGACAAATTGTGTGGGATCCAACGCGAACAAATTTTTTTGACAGTCAAATGTTTATGCAATATTGAATGTATGCTGGTCCCACTAACGCCTAAGGTTGTCTCAATCTCACGATAGGTCACATGACGATCTTCCAATATCAGTTCGCGCACAGCATCAATGGTTTTCGGAACAACAACTGATTTTGGACGACCAATTCATCTTGGAGTGAACTACGACCACGATTAAATTCACCATACCATCAATAAACACTGGTCCTTGATGGAGCTTCATCGCCAAAAATTGAATTAAGTTCATCCATGCACTGTTGCTGAGTTAATCCACGCCGAAAGTTGTAAAAAATAATCGCACGAAAATGTTGACGATTTAATTCCATTTTTGGAGATGAATCTTTTAAGTTACTGTAAACAACACAAATATCGCTCGTATGTCAAAACGTTCTGAGTGCGTATAACCTCAAAAATGTCCAACTTTACGACAGAGCTGTCAATTGCCGGATTGTAACACTAGGGTTGCCAAATCCCGAAACATAAGAGGAAACCCTCGTACAATCCATCCGAATTGTGTTTTTCGAAGCACAGTATTGGGCTGATTTTTCAATGATATTTACCCAATGCTGAGTAATTTGTAAAATAATTTGACGCCAATCAATGCGTCAACCTTCGAAGATTTGAAAAATTCAGGATCAGCTAATTGAATATTTTTGAGTGGATCAAAAGAGTTCGGATCGATGGTGATTGCAGGCATATCCTGACTAATCTGAGGAGCAATTAGGAATTCAGCTAATTTTTCATATTTGCTCACACGAGAGCGCAACGATGCTCTAACAGAATACTTAACCTTTGTGGAAGTGTGATCAATTCCATTAACATAAACATTTGCAGGTTTTTTGACCAGATTTAATAGATTTGCCCTGTGAGTAGGGCGTTAGAATATACTCACAGCTAGGCCAGCTTGTCGTAAGAGGCGACTAAAGGCCGAGTGGTAGCCGGGGCCCCAACGCCCTGTGCGCCCGGTGAAATACCACCCCATCAAGCTTTAGGCTCCGTGAAATGGTCGGGAGAAATCCCTGGCCATCTTTCGGAGCTTGGCTGATGGACCGGTTCGAGAAAAGGTTGGTTAGGTGGTAGTCGGTCCCAAGGTGAGATACCACCCCGTCACGCTGTACATTCCGCGATATCGCCGAGAGAAATCTTCGACGGTGTTTCGAATGTATGGCTGATGGCCCGGACTGACACGGGGATAAGTCATGATGGTGTCTTCTGATATAAAGAATTCCGGAGGTAAACTAGTCTCCCATTCGGATCTCCGGGGGGGACTATGTCAGAGGGAACATCATGCAGATATCATGATTAATAATGGAACTTTGAGGGGTTCGTCATCGCATAACCGGGCTAGCTCTCGAGGCTCGGCCCACGCTCGACTGGTGACGGCATTTTGTAACATCAGGGGCATCGGTTTCACCAATACTAATGTAAACGCCGTCCACCAATATTTGCAAACAACGAAACCTGATATCGTTGCTCTAACTGAGACCCAGATCGATTCGTCAACTGATTCGAGATATCTTCATTGCTCAGGATACGACTTACATTCGAGATTCCGTTTTAAGGGCGGAGTCTGCGTCTTCGCACGGTCCGATCTGGCTTGCCAGAGGATGGAGGCGTTGGAACCCAATAATATGGACATCATATGGTTGAGGGTCGTACTGAGGAATTCCGTTAAATTTCTTTGTTGTCTTTACCGCTCCCCGAATGACGATCGACCGGCGACATTTTTCGAACATCTTTCATATACCGTCGACTGGATACAGATCAACCACCCAGCTTCTGAAATTATTGTCCTTGGCGATTTTAATGTGCACAATTCCGGCTGGTTGTTACATTCTAACAGAACCGACAAGGCTGGGAGGCTGGCGGAGATGTTTGCTGTAAGCCACAACTTGACCCAACTCGTGGGGGAGCCAACGCGAATACCGGATGCCCGAGGCGATTATGCGAACACCCTGGATCTGTTTTTGACATCCGAACCGAGTATTTATACCGTACAGGTTTCTGCGCCACTGGGAAACTCAGATCACTGCTTGGTATCTGTCGCGCAAGCACTTGCATACCAAGCGAATAACCGGCCTAGGCAGCTTCGCCATGTATGGAAGTATGGGGCTGCTAACTGGGACGATATGCGAGATTTCTTCGCATCCTTTCCATGGTCCGAGATGTGCTTCGGAAACTCCGCTTGCGCGGAGTCGGTGTCAGAGATTATTATGGAGATGTATATTCCACATTCCATCAAACGAAGTTCGTCTGATAAACCTTGGTTTGACAAAAAATGCGAGCTGATTACAGCGGCAAAAAATAGAGCTTTTAAGCAATGGCGCTCCAATCCCACCGATGTTAACAGAACGAATTTTGTTAGAATCAGAAACGTGTGCAACCAGGCGATTGATACCGCGAAGAAGGCTCACAACGACAGGGTGATCAATAAGCTCCTTCGGTGCCCAACTGGTTCGCGCTCCTTCTGGTCAATGGCAAAGGCTGTCAGCAGTAACTTCGCCTCCTCCTCTTTCCCTCCGTTGGTGACAGACAGTGGGACGTTAGTCACGAATCCAAAGGATAAAGCTAATGTGTTCGCGAATTTATTTTCCGCGAATTCAAACCTCGATCCCGGCCTTTTGCAGCCACCCGTGATCTCGCCGGTACAGTCTTCCATGTGGGATGTGAGATTTCGTCCGCGCACTATTCAGCGCATTCTACGTGAACTGGATTGTAGGAAGGCAACCGGCCCAGACGGAATACCAGCAATAGTCCTTAAGAACTGTGCTCCAGAACTATCGCCGGTTCTTGGCAGACTCTTCCACTTATCTTATGCACGGAGGACCTTTCCTGCCTGCTGGAAAATCGCTCGAGTTCAGCCAATCCCACAGACGGGAAAAAAGTATCACCCACAAAATTACCGTCCGATAGCATTACTGTCTATTTTATCTAAGGTAATGGAAAAAGTCATCAATATAGAGTTGGCAACGGTCTTCTGAATGATCGTCAATACGGATTCCGTGGCAGGCGGTCCACAGGAGACCTTTTGACACTTATAACCGATATATGGACATCTGCGATTGAACGGCATGGTGAGTCAAGGGCGGTCGCATTGGATATCTCCAAGGTTTTTGACCGCGTCTGGCACGGGGCATTTGCTGAGCAAACTTCGTTCATATGGACTTTCCCAACAGCTTTGCGACTGGACGAGGAGCTTCCTCGAGAATCGATCGATCCGGGTTGTTGTGGACGGCGAGTGTTCGGATCTGTATCCTGTTAATTCGGGGGTGCCCCAGGGTTCTATTTTGGCTCCAACCTTGTTCTTGCTTGACATAAATGATTTGTTGGAGACAACGGATAACAAAGTGTTCAGTTTTGCGGATGATAGTACGCTTGTTTCCTCCTTTTCGAGTGATCGGCCGATTGGTGCATCCCCGTCGCACCATCTGAGATGTAGACAGATTGACTCTCTGAACCAGGATCTAGATAAAATCCTGCAGTGGGGAAAGGCCAATATTGTCGACTTCAACGCAACGAAGACCCAGTATACAACATTCACAAAGAAAACCGGATCATCGGTTCCACAGCTGATGATGAGTGGCCGGGCCCTCGAGGCTGGGGAAAGTTTGAGATTGCTCGGCGTCACGGTCTGTGGGAATGTATCATGGCATAAACAAGTATCGGGTATCGCCAGATCAGCCTCAGGAAAACTGAGTTATCTTTTTAGAGCCAAGAAATATTTTACTCCGGCCCAACTTCTTCTCCTATATAAATCTCAAATTAGACCCGCGCTCGAATATTGCTCTCATGTTTGGAGCTCGGCTCCTAACCATACCCTCGACCTACTTGAGAGCGTACAAAGACGAGCGATCCGCCTGATCGGGGACTCGGCGCTGACGTCGGGACTACAGTCGCTATCACATCGAAGGCGCGTGGCCGACCTCTGTCTGTTCTACAGATATTATCACGGGTGCTGTTCTTCGGAGATTCTTGGCATTGTTCCACGCAATTCGGTCTATATGCGCTCCACAAGACAATCCGACGGATCGCACCCGTTTGTGGTTCATCTCCCGACAGCGCGAACATCCCTGTATCAGAACTCGTTCCGTTACAGAGCGGGGAAGCTGTGGAACTGCCTTCCCACGCGAGTGTTCCCAGTGCGTTACAACCTGCAACTGTTCAAAAAGAACTGCAACAGTTATTTGATGGCATCTCGGGGCGCCCACTCGACGCTATAGGTTCGCCTCTCCCGAGAGAAGTCTAATAAAAAAAAAAAAAAAAAAAAAAAAAAAAAAAAAAAGATTCGCGATTTCTTCAGTCATGAAATGGGCTTGAGATCCGGCATCCAAAAATACGCGACACATTTTGCTTTTGCCATGATGGTTGACAATATCAACCAAGGCAGTGGCTAGCAATCCATGGGAAGCAGTCTGAGCATGCATGTTTGGAAGGTTGGCCGCGAAGTGTGACGTAACTGATTCGATAGGCTTTGCTTTATCAAAATGCATACTCTAGCGTTGGTTGCATTTCGTACATGGTTGCGCCTTACAGTTAGAGACTCGATGTCCCTTCCTTAAACACTGTATGCACCAGTGGCCCCCCTTCGCTGCCTCGTATCGAGCTTGATGAGCCAATGAAGCGAAATTGCTGCAAGAATATATCTGATGACTTGTGTCATTGCAAAAAACACAACTCTGAGTGGAAGCCACGAATGCTTGTTGCGTACGATAGTTACGACGTGCAGAGGGTTTTTCCGATGATGAATTGGAGGTAGTTTGTGCTCTAGCACCTTCGACTTGAGAGCGTCTCTTCAGAAAATCAAGTGGACACGCATATTTGAGTGTGGGTCTGATTATTTGTTTATAGATAAGCAGTTTGACTTTGTGGGAGAGACCGTTGGGTTTCCACATCATTCTTCTACAGAGATTCAGTTGTATTCAGGTGTTAACGTCCGGCGCCGTACTTCCTCTATCGAGGGAAGAGCGGGGACCTTTTATTATTCCTTTATTTAATCTTCTTTCATCAATTCGCGTTTTGTTTTATTTCAATTCTTGATATAAAGTTGTCCGTTTTTGAATTGAAAAATTGTTTGCTTATGTGGGCGGTTTATTTTATAGTTTATTTTTTTTTATTGTGTGTTGCTTTGTTTATTTTTATTACAGCTTCTCCTTTTTTTTAAATAACAAAACTCAAACTAAAACTTACAATTCAATTGCTAACTCAAACAATTCTTCCACTGTAATCTCCAACTAGAACTCTCAAACTTAACTTCTTCTTCCAACTGCCAAAACTAAACTCTACTAACTTCCAATCTCAACTGATTTTACAATTAGAATTTCTCTCTACTTATGGAACATTGTGTTCTAATTTACTGTAAATTATAATATGAACAAAACAAATTTTCTCAAAGTATTCCTTTAGTTTCTGTGACTTTTAAATTGAATAAAATTTGGACGAAAATCAAAGTGCTCTATTTTGAAATAAAAATGGGCAAGTTATTAAAAAGGGGCATGTTATGAAATGTACTGTAACTGTAACTGGCTTGATATAATATTGTGTAGGTTTATTTATGGTATGTATTAAATGAGTTGTTAGATATGTAAGGAGATTCAGTGTTAAAGCTAATAGGGGTAGTATTCTGGAATACTACACAGGCTTTACATAAAGTATTTTTAACCTGGGTGGAGAATGAAATGTCATTGGAAAAGGTTATTCCCAGATATTTTAAGGTTTTGGAAGGTTTTATTAGGGTGTTATTTAGTTTGAGTCTAATTTTGTTGTGGGTGCGCCTTGTGTTGGTTGTGCAGTGTTCTTACCCTTTAACACTGTAAGTTGGGTTTTATCAGGATTTAGGCGAATTTTCCATTTATTGAACAATGTTGAGAGATTTGGGAGGAAGTTATTAATGCGGTTTCTTGCCTCTTTTACAAACTTGCTGCTGAAGTAGACTATGGTGTCATCAACGTAATTCAACATTATGGTATTGCGTAATTGAGGCTGTGGTATGTCTGAAGTATAGAGGAGGTATAATAGTGGTCCAAGAATTTAACCCTGCGGAACCCCTGCGGTTATATTATACGATTGGGAGAGAGAAAAATTTATTTTGACCATGAATTTTCTACCAGAGAGGTAGGAAGTGAAGGATTTGATGGTGTGGGTGTTTAATCCAAATATGTAGTGCAGCTTGTAAAGCCTGAGATCCAAACACAGTCGAATGCTTTAGATATGTCGGGGGAGATACAAACCGTCGGGCTTTGGTTTTGAAGATTAGTTGTGACATCGTGCGTTAGTTTTAACAGAGCATGACAGGTGGAGTGTTGTGAGCGAAAGCCAAAGTGGGAATTTGGGATAATAGCGTTGTCATTAGCAAATGAAAGGAGATTTCGATATATCTTGCAATTCACAATCCTGCTTAATGTGTTTAATAACGATATCGGACGATAGTTGCTGGGGTTGTTGGAAGGACTGGACTTATTGATAGGGACTATAACCGTGGTTTTCCAGTTGGAAATGTGGGAAATGTGTTTCAGAAGAACGCAGAATAGGGACTAGATGGACTATGATGGACGTGAACTTGTTGAACACCCGAGTGGTTGGTTGTTGATTGCATTGTCATTGTGAACCTTCTTCGAAGCGTCAATCACGTGCTTGCATGTATCCCTGATTGTAACAAAGTTTATTATGTATTCTATACACAATGCTTCAGAAATTTTCGGACGCATTTTCACGAGATAAATCACGCACCATACTTGCTGTATGTTGTGCCAATATCTGTGGACGATTATATTTTTTGCCGCATCGAAACAAAATACCAGTTATGCAGTGGTTTTGATTCACTGCCTTATCTTTTCTACATACGATACTTCCCTAAGAAGTTGAGGACTAAGCAGATGTCAAAAAAAAAAAAAAAAAAACTGCGAGTTACGATGTAAACAACAAGTTTAAAATGTTTCCAGACAGAGGTTTTATAGACAAGGGTTTCTGAATCGTAGACATTCGTAAAGTGGGGTTTTAGTGTGTTTAGAATCGAACCGCGCCTATTTCGCGCATTCAAACATACACAAAATATCTCACAGGAGCTTACTTCATAGAGTGCCCTTTATTTTTCACTTTCTTCTTAATTACCGAACAAAAATATCATTCGATATATACATAATTTACGTTGGTTTTTGTCATATACGATCCCTGAATTGAATATAATTCCGATCAATTTCAAAACCTACAGAATTCACATAATTCACAAACAAAAAATGTAGGGGAGTAATAATACAGCATTTGGATATGACTAGCCGACCCAGTTTAGGAATAATAGTTGTACTTTGAATACCGACAACAGACAGCCATGGAAAGATACCAATGGATTACAAACAACCTAGAGGGTAACCTTATACTTATTGTCGTCCGTGCGCCTGAGGTCGGAAAGTATGTTATTAATCAAATTGCTCTCTGATTACAAACCTAGCTGCTTCTTTCAGTGACAATGTGAAGAGTAGTGAATGAAATGTAATTCGTTCATTTGAAGTCTCATGGCCTCATAATGAAGACACTCATTAATTTGTTAATAACGCGTTGATTGAGACAAGTTAGAGGCACGCCTGTAAATCGTATTAATAGGTAATTTTAATTAAGTCTCTCAGACAGAATGTCGTCTGATTCCGACAGGAAAGCTTCTACTTAATTTGGTAGTGTCAACAAAAATAATTTGGCAAAATGTTCTCAATTAATGAGACCCGAAGAATGTAAACAATCCCCGAAAGTATTGAAGGCTTTTTATTTGTGTAATTTCTTATGGATTTTTATGACATTAATATCCCGGAAACTTGACTATGATTTAACCAGTTAGGTCGCATTTATTCACATTCCTTTGTGGAGGGCATGAAATTGCGCGATTTAAGTTTGGCGTTACTTCATAGTGTAGTAGTCTTAGCCTTTTCTAGCGCGAGCTTGAATTATGCGAGTACCAATTGCGTACGCGGAGGGAACTCAATTTCTGCGCGCAACCGTTGTCCTGTTCGAACTAGCAAAGTAAAAAAAAAATCTGGGTCCGAACTTCGTCCTTCTCGGACGCATTTAGATTAAAAAAAATAACATTCGCGAAATTATCCGTCAATAATATGGATGAGGGTCTGATCGAGTAGTCGTTGATGTGTATCGTGTCGCGTATTGTACAAATCTGTGTTACCGGCCGTTTAAAATAATTAGACATTAATGAAACTGAAGTGTAAATTAAATAAAAATCTATTAACCAAAGTCAAAGCGTGCGTTTCATTCCCAAAGTGTGCTAAGTGTGTGGTAAATGTACAAGTGCTAAATACGCATTTGTAAGAATGCGACCGTTTTACTTAAACACCGAAAATCGAAGGAGGAATATAACTGGAACTCAATTTTCGCCTTTGATCAGACACATCTGAAACAGCGCTTCACCTGCTCGATAGTATGCAAAAACGAGTAATGAAACTCATTGTAGGCGCAGGTATAAGTTTTTCAATTGTGTTCTTAGAATATAGGCGCAAGATATCCCGCCCGTCTTTTGCTACAGATATTACCACGGTCGTTTCCTAACTGAGCTTCATGGATAGATACATGTCACGGCTTTAAACAGTTTCTGGCAATACCCGTCTATACGAGAATAGACATCAGTTTATGTTAAACGTGTATTACAGATGTATGGATATACCCAGGTAGTCATTCTTTAGACGAATCGCACAAATGTGGAATCCTCTGCCAGGTAGTGAGTTTCATCGTCGTTATGATACTCAAGCGCTCAATTCATTGATAACTTCCTTTATCGTCTCCCCATTCCTCCTGTCGAAATGTACTTTACTAAAGGATATCTCAACATATATGCAAAACCTAAAATTAAAAGCCATTAGCAAAAGAGTGTAGTCTAACTGCCGACTACACACCACAGGCGCTTCTGCCCCGTGACCTGAACCAACGGGTCAATTGTGCAATCGGTTTTGGGCATCTTAAGTAAATCCAAGATACCCAATTGCAATATCGGTTAGCCCCACAAATCCTCTGTGCCATCCGAAGTAAACTAATTGACCTCCACAGATGCGCCCACGCGCAGTGCAATGTTATCTGTGGAACCCGAAGTAATCAAACGAATCTCCACACGTGATAATTGTTTGAAAGAGTACCGTGTGTTTGTTTTCCCTCTTTTTCACGCCTCTGTTGCCTCCTTCAGGCATCGATATTCTCGATTGAATTATAATCATTGGAGATTGTTAGGTGTTTGAGTGGCGTAATATTCGTCATGGGCGCGACGTGACTTGTATTTCGCCACAGATATAGTGGGGCACCTACTACAAGGACATAAAACATGTAATGCTTTATTTCGCTCGTCTATCGCTGGTCCCGACTTGCATACTTTTCTGAGGCGGTATTGGTTTTCTCTGTCAGGCCATTTAAATGGAACCGAAATTTCATGTCGCTTTTTGTAACATTCGCGGCCAAAGATGCATTTTCTCCTTAGTGTCTGCCCACGTATGTAACCAGAAACCAACAATCCTTGCACTTGGCAAAACCCAGTGCTAATCCGTTTATTTCTCTGTATTATTTATTAATTTTACATACAATACAATTACTGAATGCGATTTCTTTGCTTAATTAGCGTGTGGGGGTTGTAAGTAGGTGTGCCAGGACAGGGGCACGGATTCACTTGATTCCCCAACACTTGCTTCGCCGAATTCACAGGAAGAAAAGAAATGTAGAAATAATAACTCGTACTGGTGTTAGTTTGATGCTAAAGTTCCTTTTTATCCTTAATCGCTATCCACATTTATTTACATTGGTTCGTATAAAATTTTATTTACACAAGTTGGTTACACTACATCTGCTTAGTTCTTGAGTTTTTATTGTATCTATAGGATTTATTATTCTGCAGATCCTATCAACATTTGTTTCCAATAAACAACCGCAATAAATTATGTCTTGAACGTTCAACTATGTCTAGGACTTAAAACACTTTGGTTTCGTTGAATAACGACAAAGAATTATGTCTCGAACATTTAACTATTTCTAGGAATAAAAACGCTTTCCTTTATATGCATATATCAAAGGTAATGCAAAGAGAACAACACGACGGTGTGGACTCGACTTTATATAATGGACACTCGACGTAGCGTGACCGACCTCTATCGTGTTTGAGTACTGACTGATGAATTAAGGGTGAAATTCGGTATTTCACTTTACACACAGGACAACCAAAAGAGACCACGCCTATGCCCTCTCAGCTTCGCTCGTTGAAGTGTGGTAACTTCAGTCAATTGGGTAATTGACGGACATGGAGAATGAGAGAAAAGAAACATGATGTGCTGTGATCTCGGGGTAGCTTTGGTTGTGTGTGTTGGTATCAGATGCAGCTACTGACACGACCTACTGACCCAGTGATACGGCAATGGTGTAGTCAGAGCGCGTTGAACCGTGGAAAGACAGATATGCGAAGGAGAGGAGAACCTAGCTGATGTTATTCACCTGCAAAAAGAGATCATTGATCCCAAGCGAATGGGTGATCTGGGAAAAGGCAATAGGACGTCGCGTCGGCTAGGGATATAATACCATGGGAAAAACTCTATGGAATGTTGGTAAATACCCAAGCCAATGGATGATGATGCAACCGCTTCGCTTGGTTTGATTTGGTTGTTGCTAACCAATACGAATGGAATTTCCAGTGGAAATCCCATGGTTAGAGCAATAGTGTTGGCGTATGGCGAAGATAGTAGCTAAACTCAATTATGCATTATCTGCATAGGATAATGAGTTTAGCTATGCGTCCTTGGGGAAATTATGTATTTCAGGTGAATACCATATAAGGGAAATGGGTATGTATGACGCGCTGAAAGCGGTCGAAATAAGGTGGAAATTGTGGTTGAGATTGTGGGTTGATTCTCATGTAGAATTGAGAAACCCCTCATGCGCACCTCTAAGATCGGACTCTGCTCTGGATGACGGGCGTTGTAGTCTTGCCCAGTGCGAACGTTGTACTATGGTCAACTCCACAACTGCCTCTGCTTACATTCTCTCCTTTGTCCCCGTTCCCTCGTTCGCATGTTGCTACAGGAACTAGGAGAGCAACTGGTATATATATATCCGATCTTCAGTGCGCCAGTCGGCAGTCGAATGCTGCTCCGTCTCTAACACTTAGTTGATCTAACCAATAGCAACGTTAACGAGAAAACTCCCGAAAGAACAGTATGGTTCTATGAGAAAGCCAACTGGGAAGGTTTGAACGACTTTTTCGGGAAATTGAATTGGTCGTTATATTTCCGCAATAACTTTATTGCTTTTACAGCGGACACTTTGACAGGCACAATCTTACTTATAGAGTATCAAACCTAAGAGAATTATTGCGGATGCATAGAAGCCAAAAACATTTATTTTACACTAACGCGCGCACAAAGGGGGATTTTCAAGTACCCTTAAATGTCAGAGCACAGTGCGAGCGGGTGGAGAGGAACTGGATAAGGGAAGGAGGTTTCGATGTATATTGGTCTTGAAAGTCTGGACATCACAACGGCCAGGAAACACATGATCAGGCAGAACATTCCACATTCGTGTGGTTCGGCTAAAGAATGACTCTCTATAATTATTTGTGCGCCTAAAGTCCTCTTTCAACGTGAACTGATGCGCGTTCACAGATTGACGGGTATCGCGGGAAAATGTCTGAAGGGACGGAACAGAATCAGCAAGTTCAGTTGAGCAACGACCGTGGTAATACCTATAGAAAAGAGATAGGCATGATACTTTACGCCTGTGTTCTAAGGACGGAATTGATCGACTCACGGCTGAGTCCCCAATAAGTTTCACTGCTCGTTTTTGCATCCTGTCGAGCACGTGTAGTGCAGTTTTGGATGCGCCTGACCAAATATGGGAGTTAAACTCCATTTTTGGACGAATATACGCCTTGTAAATAGTGGGCACGTTGGATGGAGAGAAGTATCTTTTGCATCTCTTAAGGAATCCCATACATTCAGTCGCACTTTTCGCAGCTTCAAATATGTGGTCATTCCAGTTGAAAGTCGAATTAATTCGAGTGCCGAGGATTGATAGTTCCTTGGCTTCGTCAATGCAAGTGCCGTTCATAGACAGTATATTTACTTTGGGGTTCACCTTTGACGACAAGAGGCAGCACTGAGTTTTTAGGGCATTGAATTATATCTTGTTGAAGTCTGAATTCAATGTATCAAGCACAAGTTGCTAGTTGGTAGTGACGTACGAATAATTTGGACGGGAGTGTTCATATGAGTATGAGAAACTCGACGTGCTATCATCAGCAAACGAGTGAATTGGGTTGTGAGTAAGTGACAAGAGATCATTTATAAAGATGAGGAAGAGAGTGGGTGAGAGTACAGAACCCTGGGGAACACATGCATTCATTTGATGGCAGACAGATTTGACACCATCAAGAACTACTTGGATTGAACGGCCAGAAAGATAGTCTCTTATCCATTGGATCAGAGAATTGTCCACTCCATCTGAATGCAATTTTGACAAAAGGGCCGGATGCCAAACTCTGTCGAAGGCTTTTGAAATATCCAATGCGACTACCTTGTTTTCACCGAGGTAGTGGATGGAATGGCTCCACTTTTCGGTAAGGTACGTCATCAGATCTCCTGTGGACCTATTGCTACGAACGCCATATTGGCGGTCATTGAGGAGGTCATTTGATTCCAGATATTTCGAAAGTTGACGGTCGATAAGTGATTCCATTACCTTGGAGAGAATAGAAGTTAGTGCTATGCGTCGATAAGAAGAAAGGGATGATTTGTCACCCTTTCTGGGAATCGGCTGAATGTTCGCTGACTTCCACCTATTTGCGAAACGACCAGTAGAATAAAAAAATGGAAGAGTTTCCACTGTGGTTTGGCGAGTGAAGAGGAACATCTCTTCAAGAGGATTGGAGGAATGCCGTCCGGACCAGCGGATTTGTGTGCGTTTAGCTCTTTTAGTGCGCGGGCAACAGTACGCGTTCGGAAGCGAATCTGGCTCATGCTCCAGAATTATGCTCAAGTTGATGTGGAACTGATATGGTATCAGGCAGCGTTGAGTTGGCTACAAAATGTGCAGAAAGTAGATTCGCTTTCTCTATTGCGTTGGTGACTGGTCTGTCATTGACTTTAAGCGATGGAATGGGTGAAGAAACTCAGTTTGAATGTTTTTTTCACGAATCCCGAGAGGTTTCTACTACCAGTGAGAGAGTAGTATTTTTTGTCTCATTCTTTGGTCATGCACGAACTTGGCGCGTTGAATATGCGCATTGCAGTCAGTCTAGCTCTCTTAAATGTTTTCCCGTTTGCCTCAGTGTTGTTTGATTTATACAACCGGAAGTTCAACTCCTTAACGTTAATGGCTTCTCTGCACCCGGAATGAAACCACATATTTCTCTTGGGTTTGATACTCTTTACTCAGTGTGGAATAAAGGTTCGCATGCCAAGTAGAATCGTGTCTGTCAATATATCCGCTATATTGATTTATTGCGCCTAAACTGCGCCGACAGAGGGCGTTGGAAATGTTCACTCGAAAACGTTGTTTGTCTAACGTGAACAAACGCGGCACCCAATGCGCGGAGAGCTTTCTCATGCCTAAATTTTGATTTAATATGTGACAAACACGTTATTTGGCATTTTCATAGCCTCCGCTATCTCTCTCACTTTAATTCGGCAGTCGTCTAGCACCATTTGGTTAACTTTAGCGATGTTATCGTCAGTTGTTGCAGTTTTTGGACGTACCGAAGGTTCATCGTCTCCCAAGCTCTCACGGACACGTTTATATTAAGCTACCCACTGCGCTGCTGAGAGATCGAAACACTGGTCGCACAAGTGAAAAGTATAAAAGAATACACTCAGGAACTGCCGCTTGGAAATAAAATACACTGAGCACTGTCTATTTATTAAGAGGTTACTTTATTGATTAATCACGACAAAAAAACATGGACAGAAATTACACTTAAATATTTTTAAAATTCACAATTCTAATTTCGACACCTAGTACATTTTGTAGTTATGTACTATCAAATTCACTGCCCGCTATTATAAAAGTGTTAATACAGATAATTCACACGTTATTCACTGTGACTTAAATTGTTGGCTTCCATTGATTAGGGGAAACTCAATATATTAGAGAGGACACTCCGGGGTTGATAAACAAGACCCCGGAACTGATGCGCCCCCGTGGCGGCACGGGGAGCAGGAGATCGACCGTGGTGGTCTGCGGCTGAAATTCGACTCAACGATATTCAATCGTTGATCAAGGGAAATTTGGTCAGTGAAACAGGCTCTCTTAATTTAGTGTTGAGTTCTCCTATACCAAGAGAGACGTAAAGTCTCTCTTTGGAGTTACCAAAACGATCTCATAGAGGTGATCTTCACGATACACAAGTGTGTCATCGATCAAAGCCATGATCCAGAACCTGATACACAAAGGAAGGGAAAAGGATCGTCAGATCTTTGTTTACATGGAAAGGTTACTGGGAAACGGATCCAGAACTATGTAGGATAAAAGAGATTTATGACCCGTGTCTATGCTGTGGTGCGGATGCGTGGGTAAATGTATCGCCATTAGGAAGAAGCGGTAATGGTTTTTCTATTTACACAATGGGAAATGTGTTAATGGCAATTAAATATACTGTAGGATTTAATTGATGCAAGAGACGCGGAATGCGTATTTGCTTTGGTCCCTGGGGTGTAAGTCGGCAGCCAATGTGTATGTAGGGAACATTGTTGTACACATGGCGCGGCTGGAAAAATAGACGGCGCAGTATTTATGATCCCTGTCATGAAGGTTACAATGTATGTAAATCAAAATATTTTGTTTACCGGAATTCATCTAAGGAAATTTGACTGGCGACGTAGATGCCGAAATTGATTGGAAATTCCTGGTAAGCTAATAAAGAAATCTTAAGGAGCAGTGGTATGCGAAGAGAATGCATGAGGGAAATTTTTTCTTACAGGGACTTAATGATCATAGATTTGATCTATATAATGCGTGAAGCATTTTTAGGTGCCGGATGCGAATGCATTGGCGAAGACTTATGCGTCTTGGGTGATGATTATGGGGGTTTTTAAGGTAAATGTACCGTGGGGTTTGGCGGAACCGCTACAGATCCACTACATTAACCTAAAGAAGAGCAACCATTGGACCCATCTGCTCATGCTTCAACAACAGCAGAAAACTCATGGGAAAATACTCATGTTGTGTATTTCACTGGATCAGCTTGGTCTCGTATATTATGAGCTCCCCAAATCGAACGAATCTATAACTGGGGTTCTCTATCAACAACAATTGATGAAATTGACACATATTGGCCGCATATTGCGGCACCGGTCAAAATCTACTTGAAGACACTCAACTTCCCCACCCGCTGTATTCTCTAGACATTGCTGCCTCTGACAATCCCCTGCTTCGATCAATGGCACATGGTCTGTCTGAGTAGCACTTCGCATGCTAGGAAGATACCAAAAATTGGGTCGATTCGTTGATAAACTCAAAAGATGAGGCGTTCTTCGGACACGGTATCTGTATACTGCCAGAAAGATAGGGCACAGTAAGGGTGACGATGAATAACGGGTCAATTGAAAAGTCCCCGGCCCGACACATAGATGGCAGCACTAGAATTAAATCCATATGATTCTTAGTTAGCCCTAATCAAAAGACGCGTGTATAAATTTGACAGATGTCGTATAATTAGTTTGTGAATTATAGTATTTTGAGTGAAGTAACTTCTGTTATTGTGAAAAAAATGGATAAAAAGGAATTTCGCGTGTTGATAAAATATTGCTTTTTGAAGGGAAAAAATACAGTTGAAGCAAAAACTTGGCTTGATGACGAGTTTCCAGACGCCGTCCCAGGAAAATCAACCATCAAGGATTGGTATGCTATGTTTAGACGTGGTGAAATGAGCACGGAAGACGGTGAACGCAGTGGACGCCCAAAAGAGCTTGTTACCGACGAAAACATTAGAAAAATCCACAAAATGATTTTGAATGACCGTAAATTGAAATTGAATGAAATAGCAGGCACTCTAAAGATATCAACTGAACGTGTACATCATATCATTCACGAATATTTGGGTATGAGAAAGCTCTGTGCAAAGTGGGTGCCGCGCGACCTCACTTTTGACCAAAAACAACGACGAGTTGATGATTCGGAGCAGTGTTTGGGGATGATTAAGCGTAATAAACCCGAGTTTTTGCGTCGATATGTGACAATGGATGAAACATGGCTCCATCATTTCACTCCGAAGTCCAATCCAGTCATCCGAGTGGACTGCACACGATGAACCCGCCCCAAAGCGTGGAAAAACACAACAGTCGGCTGGCAAGGTTATGGCGTCTGTATTTTGGGATGCGCGCGGAATAATTTTCATTGACTATCTTGAAAAAGGAAGGACCATCAACAGCGACTATTACACAGCGTTATTGGGCCGTTTGAAGGACGAAATCGCCGAAAAACGACCGCATTTGAAGAAGAAGAAAGTGCTGCTTCACCAAGACAATGCACCGTGTCACAAGTCAGTGAAAACGATGGCAAAAATCCATGAATTGGGCTTCGAATCGCTTCCGCATCCACCGTATTCTCCAGATCTGGCCCCCAGCGACTATTTCCTGTTCTCAGATCTCAAAAGAATGCTCGCTGGGAGGAAATTTTCGTCGAATGAAGAGGTGATCTCCGAAACTGAGGCCTATTTTGAAGCAAAGTACAAATCGTACTACAAAAAAGGTATCGAAAAGTTGGAGGGTCGCTATAATCAGTGTATCGCCCCCGAAGGGAATTATGTTGAATAAAAAAAATCGAATTTTGCCAAAAAAATGTGTTTTACTATGGAAGGCCGGGGACTTTTCAATATACCTGTTAACACTTTGAAGAAAACATAAAGTACTTTTCTTAAAAAATAAATACCTATTTTCTGATAGCATACGGAGACTTATTTGTACTTCCCTCCCCCATATTTTATTAGTATATACATATATCATCATCATCATCGGCACTACAACCGGGATCCGGTCTTGGCCTTATTTAACAAATCTCTCCACCGGTCCCGATTTCGAGCCGATGTCATCCAGTTTAGCACTCCCAGGCTCTGGGCGTGCTGGTCTACGCCATCCCTCCATCGCAGACAAGGTCTGCCGCGCTGTCTCCTTCCATACATCCTGCCACAAAGGACTTTCCGGGCAAGCTCCTCTTCGCTCATTCGAGCTAGGTGTCCCGCCCACCGGAGTCTACCGAGCTTGATTTTTCTTACAATATGAGCTTCAAGGTAGATTGCGTACAACTCATGGTTGTAGCCTCTCCGGAATCGTCCTCCCTCACATACGGGGCCAACAATTCTCCTTAAGATCTTTCTCTCGAACGCGGCCAAGAGTTCAGAGTGCCTTTTATTAAGCACCCAGGTCTCGGATCCATACATAAGTACTGGTAAGACCATGGTCTTGTACAGTAGTAGCTTGGATGTTCTGGATAAATTTCGGGATTTAAAGAGACTTGATAGACCATAGTAGGCTTTGTTGGATTTAATCAGCCGTTCGCCTATTTCTTCTTCCATATTGTTATCGGCTGATACTATTGACCCAAGGTAGTTAAAGGATTGCACTACTTCAAATTCGTGCTCCACTACCCTGATAGTTTGACCAACGTTAGGTCTTCTTTTCGCAGAAGTTGCCACCATGTACTTGGTTTTTCCCTCATTAATGTGCAGTCCCAGTTTTTGTGCCGTCCGCTCGATGTGGGTGAAGGATTCCTGTACCGCCGATTCGGTTCTACCGATGATGTCGATGTCATCTGCGTATGCAAGTATCTGGCTGGACTTGGTGACAATAGTCCCTCTTGTTGTAACGCCAGAGTCACGGATTGATTTCTCCAACGCCAGGTTGAAGAGAACGCAGGCCAGACCGTCCCCTGGCGGAGTCCATTATAGATGTTTATTGGTTTGGACAGCAATCCCGCTACTTTTACTTGACTAGTTACGTTGGTCATGGTCAACCTACAAAGTCGTATCAATTTGTTTGGAATGCCGAATTCTCTCATGGCATTATATAGTTCTACCCTGGCTATGCTGTCGTAGGCGGCCTTGAAGTCTATAAACAGATGATATAGTGGAATCTTAAATGCCAGACATTTTTCCATCGCCTGCCTAAGGGTGAATATCTGATCATTTTATAATAAATGCTTTCCCAATAGGGAAGATATATTTTAAAATTAAATCAGATATAAAATCTTTGAGATAAAAGCAATACTTTTTTTAAATTTAAAGTATAACTATTTTAAAATCAAACTATCCTAAAGACAAATGACAACTAGTGACATTTCTACCATATCAAGTAAGGCTCCCATGCTGTTATAAAACCATATAGTCCGCATTGGTAAACCTATTATTTAATTTTAACAACATATCGTCGTTACTGGGAGACCCGGCATTATATACTATAGAAATTCCACAGCAGATTATTTATTATAGAAGAAAGTGCTTAACACTTGTGTCATGTATTATAGTTGAGGATATAGTTTATGAATGCATTGTAATATAAATATATTTTTAGGACCTCCGGAAGAATATTAAAAAAAAAAAACGTGTTCACTTAAGAAATTAAATATGTAAATAATTATAGAAGTACAACAAAAAGAGTGAACATTCTACCAGACATTTTCCCTTAGGTGAATTCTTAAATTTTCACAGACCCTACCCTTGTATGTAGACAGGTTTAGTAAATTCGAAAAGAATTCTTTTCGAATCAATCACAGGTTCACCTCATGATCATAATATATTCTCACCTGAGTATTACGCATTTCCAGTTCGTCCCGCCACCAGGCACGTGATGTGATCGATGTGAACATTATTCAATCAATCATATCCGAAATTTACAAGCTTGACGGCGAATTCACGCATATAGAATTGAAGGTCGACATCACCACGGAAGCGGCCAAGCTCACACGATTCCAAATGAAATTGATAAGCTTATTGCAATCATTATTCGTTGAGTTCTTTTTCCTTGTTTTTGTTTTGCCATGAAGCGACGTTGAACACACTAATGTGGCAGGCGACTCGATTTCGGTCAAATTAAATATGTAACGTGTCGCATATTTACAATTCGAATCGAAAGCATATTAACGCCGGGGGAACCTACATGGTACTCTCCAACCGACAGGATGCTGTCGTTCCGGGTCCCATTCATTTCCGCGGTACTCACTTAGCAACAAAACGTCGGTGACATTTTGATGTCACCTCTCAGACAAACTGCGGATTGGTTTGGAAATGGCTGTAAAACACGACAGCAGTCTCTTTCAAATAAAATATTCCGAAACGAAATTATTGGTGAAGGATATTGTGGCGTTCGAACTGGATGTCGCATAACAGCGGCCTTGCTAACACTTCAACAACGAGTCCTTGGAAACGAAAAGGATATGCGATGTGACATTTTCATAATGCGATTATTGAGCATTGGCGCCGCAGATATGGCGATGGGGTTTTTGTCACTCTTCGGTGACGTGTTAAATGGAATAAGGGGTGGGGAAGAAGGTAGGGCTGAGAATCGAATTAATCTGATGTATGGAGTGTGAAGGCTCGATTCCTTATTTTCTTTTTAACAAAGCTAGTTTTTATCAATGATTATTGCATCCGATAGCGAGAATTTCGTCCCAGAGGAAAGTTTTGTTATATATACTTCACTGGGGAACTACGTAAATTCGTTTTCATTTTATGGCATAGATAGTTTCCACAGTCTTGCGAATTATTTAATTATAACTAGCTAGCACGGACATTGGGCGGTTTAGAAGTGCGCATATATTTGCAAACGAATTACAATGTGTATTTTGTATCTGATTAATTTCTTTATTATATTCATTATTTATTTATTTATTGAATTATTTATTTATTCTTTCATTTATTTATTTATTTTTTAACAACAAGATCGCATAAAAAGGATTTTAAGATACGCTTATACTATCGCGGACAAAGTATAAATAATATTAAGATGACATAGACAATTCCCTTCGAGAAATTGCTGAATTCAAGTTTTTTTTTATTATTACCATTTTCTTTTACACAACAGTACGTACAAACGGGGATTTTTGGATACTCTCAATTGTCTAAGTACAGTGCAAAGAGGAAAGCGAGGATAAGGGAATGAGCTATCGATATGCATTGGTATTGAATGCCTGAATATTACAGCGACGAGGAAACACGTGATCAGACAGAGCAGTCTACATTCGTGTAGTTCGACTAAAGAATGATTCTCAGTGATTCAGGTCACACTCTTTGCAGCTTCAAAAATGCGGTCATTACATTTAAGCGACAAATTAGTTCGAGAGCGAAGAATTGGTAGTTCCTTGACTTTAACGATGAATGTTGTGTTCCATCAGGGCCACGCCGGCACACCCGTAAATAATGATCCACTAGAAACTCCAGGAACTTGTGTTCCAGAATCGCTTGCTCACAATTAATATATGCTATAATTATATATGTGGCGCAAGACTTATGACCTTGCCCGGAAAAAAACAAATCATTATGGAAAATTTAACAAGCCTCAGGACTTGCTAAATAAGGCCAGGATCGGTTCCCGGTTGTAGTGCCGATGATGATGATGATGATGATAATTATATATGAGGAACGTACTCAGTTGGGTGTTGAATGGATGGTTGTTTCGCTGGTTTTTCTCCTGGATCTTTGGCGGCTGCTGTTGTCGGTGAGATGTTTCCCTTTAAAATTATTGAGATATGTATATATTTTTGAAGTGTTTTCTACGTCGTCCTTCGATTTTCTTAGGTTTGTTTGACTTTTCACTTTCGGCTAATTCACTCACAGAAAAAACTGATGTTGGTTAAAACAATTAGATGATTGTACTTTTCTTTCACTTCAAACTGTTAATTTATGGTTTACACCAACCGGTAACCACGAACACGCCTTTAGTCTTAAGTCGCACAACAACAAAAAAAAATTATCAAACGTTTTGTTTTTATTGTTCTTTTATTCTATTTTCCCAGATCACGTCGCACCTTTCAATTTTCAACTCTCCCTCAATCGTCAATGCATGTCATTTACATACTACGATACAATTTTGTCCCCCACCTTATCGATTATCGATTCGTCGAAATTGGTTTTGGCTCTCGCGAACCTGACCCCTTTCATTGACTCGTTAAGTGTTTGGTACAAAAGACAGCGGAAATTTGTTGGGAAAATGCTTGTGTGTCAAAATAATCAAAGGGGTCTCGTTTAGAGAATTTTATAATTCGCTTTGACTCAAGAATTACGAAAATGCGATAGGATTATGTGTTGTAAGGGGTGGTGAAATGTGATTTGAATTTGAAAAGTCCTATTCAGTGTTGGACAATGTTTTGTTTTGGATATGATAGATATGTGATTATGAGATAAGGACGCGAATGTGCGTAGCGGGTTGAACACTGAAAGGTGACCGGAGAGTTGATTGAAAATCTTGGTGCAACATGAACTGAAATGGTTACACATGGGAGAAGTGCGGTTACAGGATAAAATGGGAAAAAACCCACAATCACCAACCTGTACACCCACCAAAACAGCTAGGACTGTACGTCTCCGTGATACCCCACCAACCTGCATGGTCAACCTTGAATGGAGGGAGGACGCAAATGGCAAGACAAGCCAAACCAATACAAGCCATAGGGCTCAAAACGCACGACTTACCGACCGAGACGCCATAGGCGCGAGGCAGCAGCCGTTATAGTTCTGATAGTACATAACAAAGCGTCGACCAAAGTGATATTGCGCAAAAGATAAGGGTGATTAACGGTGCCAAATTCGTAGTCGACACAACAACACGGCGGCACTACATCATACAATCAACAAAATATCATGCTAAGTAATACGAATAACGGCAACATTATCCCGTGTGAACAGCTAGCAGCAGCATGCCAACAATAACAAGCGATGATAAATGAAATACTTAAAAAAATCAACGCACTGGAAAATCAAATACAATCGCAGGTATGTGCCACTATCCCTTTGCCAGCAGAATATCATACAGGCGAGAAGAGCTGGAACTGGAACCCTCTGCGGTTTCTAAGAAAAGAAAACCTGATAACAGTCATAAACAGAATACAATGCCGACAGTAAATAATATGACGTCAGCTCGTGACTCAACAAATGAAGGTTACCAAAGAAATGAAAATTCCCCTGCCGCCGCCAATCAATGTGCGAAATATAAGGGATTTTAATGCGTTTAGAAATGCCATTTTCAATGAAAAGCAATTCAAAGCATTATGTAATAATAATATAAACATGTGGGGATTCTCTATACTACATGGAGAACTAACCCACAATTTCAACCACAATTTCCGCCTTATTTCGACCGCTTTCAGCGGGTCATATCAACCCCGATCCCACCATTTGGTTATTCACCTTCAAAACATGTTTCCCAAAAGGACGCATAGCTAAACTCATTATCCTATGCAGATAATGCATAATTGAGTTTAGCTATCCTTTCGCCATACGGCAAATCCATTTCGCTAACCCATGAGATTTCCACCGGAAATCGCTTCATTTCGGTTAGCAACGGCATAGTCTGATCAAACGACGCAGTTGCATAATCATGCAATCGCTGGGGAAATTATTAAAGTATTTAATTTAGTTCCCATGATCAGATTTCCCTAGCAAAGTCGGCGTCCTACTCACTTTCCCCAGACACTACATTCGCTGGGGATCAATGATCTCTTTTCGCAGGTGAATAGCACCAGCTAACATTTTCCTCTCCTCCCCAATTCGGTCTCCCTACAGGTCAATGCACGCTGAGGTCACCACATTCACCGAATTGGGTCAGTGGGCTACCCTCAAAGTTGCATTGATTCATGCACACACAACCAAACCCACCCCGAGATCATGGTACATTGTGTTTCTGTTCTCTCATTCTCCCATGTTCGTCGACTATCGAATTAACCGTTGTGATCACCACACCTCGACGGGCGTGGCAAATGAGAGAGCAGAAGCGTGTGGCAGTTGTTTTTCTGTCTTTGCCACCGAAAACTAATTAATGATTAATTTTACCTGTGTTTGCCTTCTTGTCCGCAGCCTGGTGGGATTCCCAATCCCAGTCAATCGGTTATGAGCCTCTCTAGTATTCCGAGTAGCAGCCTTGACGAGTCACTCCAGTCGATGGTGCATACGATTTTGTCGACTTCCAAATAATTGGGTGCACAAATTTGCCTTAGATTTATTCCAGCTTTATTTATTAGATTTGTTCCAGCTCTATTTATTAGATTTATTCCAGCTTCATTCATTAGATTTATTCCAACTTTATTTATTAGATTTATTCCAACTTTATTTATTAGGATCTTAATTTTAACAACTCTTGTATTCTTTTCTTTTACAATTTCAGGTTTTATAAATTTTAACCTTTCTTCCTCCGCCGTGGCTGAATCTTTTTTTCTACTTTTTCCTTTTTTTTTCTTTTTCACAAAAAAAAACCAAAATCAAAGCCGGACAATTGCTTTCTTTTTTTTTTCCTTTTCTTTCCTTCGTTCACCACAACGTTTTTTTTTTGTCTTTCTTTACCGTCACCAACGGAACCATACCTCAACCGAACCTTTTACCTCCTGTCTCTCTCATTTCGCTCTCCACTCACGTCCACTTCGAAAAACAAATTCGAACTCGAAGAACTGCACGATCCACACCCGAATAAGGGTGGGTTCAAAAACTCACTTCAGGATCGTACAATTCTTCCACCACCTTACCATCGTACTATTTTAAAACAAAATTAAATGCAAATTATTAAATGATGGTGGTGGCCGACGTACGTAACACACCTCCCCCCCGCACAAGACTGCGTGCCATTCTTAGGAGAGGAATGTCACGCCGGAGAGTGGACGGCGGAGAGCAAACAAACAAACAATTAACAAACCAATCAACAAATAAATAAATAACTAAATAAATAAATTAGTCTACATGCTTAGAGGTTAATGTTAGTACGTTTTAGGCTACCTATATACTAGGGTTAGTAAAGATAAATAAATAAATAAATAACACTTAATAGGGGAACACTAACTACACAGATTCCCATCTATCGCGGCGGGCCCGACACTGAAACGATGGTCCGACCGAAAGCTCGACCGCCCACACGATCCGGTTAGGACCACCTCGCTAAGGCGAGGCGATCCCCTCTCGTTCAACCATTCCAAAATGTCACCCGGCCGGCGCAAAACGTCCCGCTCTTATATATTTACTTTAATCCTCTTTTGGACTCGGTACTTGCCCCGGTCCATGGGTTGGTAGATCGGGGGGGTTTCCCGTTTCGGCGGCAAAACCTACCATCACCCGACATTATAGTGCGCTTTCGCACTTTCATATATGTGATCCAACCCCTAGCACTGGGGTTTGCCTCTGCAGTCTGCGCTGGGACTGCGCCTGCAGCATTAGGCCTGGCCTTAAAGACTTTTCGTCAGACTCTCAAGTTGGTATCCCTCGACGAAGGTCCTTTACAAGGACGAAGATTCCGGAGGGTAACCAGAGTCTGGCCAGCTAGGATCAGGGGCTCCAAGTTATAGGAAGGCTTATCCTTCCCTTATTTGTTCTTTTATTAGAGGTGTTGTCTAATAACTATATTACCAACGTCCGCTGTTCGGGGTTCATCCGGATGACCCCGTGGGTAGCACGTGGTTGAACAGCTTTTCGCAGCCCTCCCCTGTATGGGTAGGGTCTCCGGGCGAGTACCTGCCGCAGTATCGACCTTAACAGGTCCCTTTGGCACGTCTCCCCGTTTGGCTGCCACACGCTCAACCCTTCCCGTCCCATAGTTGACAAATTGAATGGAGAATGGCACGGGATTTACGGTCGTTCGGGGAAAAACCAAACAACCACCCGGCCCGTCTACCTTACAATTCCGAGACAGGAAGTCGTACCCCAACAATCCGCCTTCCTCCAAACCCGGCAAGGAGTCTACTATTTGGAAACTGCAGGGAATCTCATGGTGCAACTTGAAATTCCCAGTGCAGCAACCCCTCGACTTACCTTTGACAAACAGCGCTTGGAGCGTTGTAGATTTATGCACATCCATGCCATATCTAGGATGGAGTGCCTTCAGCTTCAACAGGCTGATCTCAGCGCCGGTGTCCACGATTAGGCGCGTAGGGTTGCTACGGCCAATGTCTAGAGGGAGAGCGACAATCGGGACTCGAGTCGGCGAAAGCTGAGAACAGCTGGAGCTGGTTTTCGTTTTTAGTGCGGTCGGGTAGGATCTTGCCGACCCGACCTTGGGGAGTTTCCCGAACTCTCCCATTTTGCTTTATGTCGACACTCTGCCGCCTTGTGAGTGTGTCGACCGCAAAACTCGCACAATGTTCCGCTCCTCCGTTCAGGAATATTCCGCTCGGGAGTCCCACTGGACTCCGAACTAGCGGAACTGGAGCTATTCTTTCTGCCCACTTTGGGCCCAATGCGCCGGGGCTGCCATTCCCGGCTCCCCGCGCTGCCTGATGCGGCATCATGCCTCGCATCCGTCTTTGAGGATTTTGAGTCCATGGAGTCGGGTCGCCTACCGCCACCGCTCGACACGGACAGTCGTCGCCCATCATCTCCATCCACCTTCCGAGAATCCCTACTTTTCGCGCTATCATTACCGGCGCCTCGATTTCGCCGACGCTGCCTCCGACGCCCTCTGCGCCTATTTCTCGCGCTTGCCCCAGTCTCCGCACGGGTGTCTTGTTCTCGGCTCGCAACAGGTGCTGTTCCGGCGTGCCGCTTGTGGGGAGAACCCTGGGAACCCTGTTGTTGTTCCCACCTTTGCCTGTATTCGCACCCGCGCAAGCTATGACCCTGTCGGCCACAAAACTCGCAACGGCACCGGACGCTGAATACTCTGGGGCCTGATGTCGCCGGCCCGCCGCCCGTAGACGGGGGCTGCGGCTCTGGTAGGGCTCTCCGCTGAAACTGTGGTCGCTGATAGGGCGGTTCCTGTCGTGCGAATCCGCCCTGCTGACCTCTACCCCTGTATGTGGTCTGGGGTCCGCGCGTCCTCGTCGGGCGATCCGGGCAGTCCACTATATCGTGGCCATACCGCCAACACTCGCGACAGAAGGGAGTGTTTCGTCTTTGTAGACACTCGTCGTACACGTGACCCCTCAGATTGCAAAAATTGCATATGGTCTGGGATTCCAGGGGGTGCGCCGATCGACCAACCGGATCCCTGAACGGATTGTCCCGACCCGATCGATCCTGTGGCACATACTTCCCCTGAGCCCAGCTCTGCGACTCTCCACTCTGGCTCGGCATGGTATTTGACCACGCTCCCTCGCCAGAGGAGGCCGGAGCATAGGCACCAGCATCCCGTCTATAATTGAGAGGCCCGTACGACCGCTCCCGAACGAAACTATCTTCCTCCCGTCGACGACTATCAGGCTCTTCGGCCGGCAACACGAATGACACCGCCCGGGGATTTAAATTCGATAAAACCGGCGCCGGCGCCGCGGTACAATCCCTAAAAGTGGAGGATGAATTTTCCAAAAGGGTCGAGCAACTTCCCGGTCCTAACTCTCGTGTTTCCGACGCTCGCTCGGCGATTCCGTGCCGCGCATCCACAAACAGGTCGTCCTGCCTCAGCATTTCCCTTCGAGCTCGCTCGAATCCGGTTAGGTGGTCCACCAGGCTACGAAAAGGGACATTACCCAACGTGAGGAGGAAGTGTTTTAGTCCTTCCTCCCTCAGACCCCTCACCAACACCGGTTTGGCCATGCCCTCAAGCTGGCTGGCGAAGACGGACCTACCCTGGCGACCATAAAAGCGCTCAGCTGCCTCCTCGCACCGTACCACGGCCCGCTTCACTCGGGAAACAAAGCCTGTGGCATCCTCGGAAGGAAGTTGTCGCATTTTGGAAAGTTGTGCACACAACTCCTCATACGACACCCGGGGTTCGTAGGCCTCTCTAAGACGCTGTTCCGCTTCAAGGAATGTCGTGGGTGGTCTCTCCTCGAACATCCGATAGGCCTCGCCGCTCAGCCTAGAGGGCAGCCACCGGAGGAAGGTATGTTCCTCCTCCACCGCCAGCCCATCCAGGGTCCTTCTACAGCCCTTGAGAAACGAAGAGAGTCTCTCGGCCGTATCCGGGCCCTCCTGTCCCGAAAACATGGGGACCGCCTTCGACACAAGGTCGAAAACCCTATCTGTGCCCAGCATGGTCCGTACAGGACATGGTTGTGGGCCCAGTTTAAAATACGAGGGCATCGGCGTGTCCTCCATGCTCCCGACAGGCTGTTTACCGACGGTGGGAGGGGGGCGCGTTGGCGATCGTTCGTCCACAAACTCGTCCCGCGAATCGTGGAATGCCTCCGGATCCACCTCGTCAACCGGCGGCTCGGGAAA
Source organism: Microdon myrmicae (assembly GCA_963931805.1). NCBI lineage: Eukaryota > Metazoa > Arthropoda > Insecta > Diptera > Syrphidae > Microdon > Microdon myrmicae. The sequence continues at coordinate 184,598,509 of OZ007497.1, read as the reverse complement.
TGCCTCGGGTCGTGCCCGGGCAGGGGTGCCCTCTCGGACATCTCTTTGACGCTGCCTAGTCTGCATTTATAGGACCTTCTTCCAAACCTAAGGTCACCTACACCAAAGTTAATCCCGGATACCCCGCGGAGAAAAGAAAAAAAAAAAAAAAAAAACAACCTCGTCGCCGACAGTATCCACCAACGGAAAGGGTGCGAAAAACAAAAACAAGCACGCTCCCAATATACAACAAGACGCCGGCCGACGAACCTTCCTCCCTCGCAATCACTATAGGGGCCTGATGCGTAACAAGGAAACCCGGAACATCAGAGGAGGTCAGCCCGTAATCAAAAACTCAATGATGTTTGGGACTGAAAAACGGTGCACTAATCGACAAAACAAACGGTCGTGCAACGAGAAAAAGAAACACACACCACACCCGTCGGTCAAAACAAACAAACAAAAACACTATTCTACTAACAAACGCAGTCCTCAGTGGGCGAGAATTGGAGAGAGAGAAAGGGGCAAGCGAATATAATGACCACTTTTTGGTCAATTTTGTAACACAACAACGAAAAGAAAAAAAAAAAAAAAATATTTAAACTAAAACCAAACGCGCAGCCGAAAAGGAAAAAAAAAACAGAATCACAATTCCAAAAGAAAAAAAAACATTTTCCATTAACATTGGCGACTCAATGTAACCAATCAATAACTAAATCAGCCACACTAACTTAAAGCTAAAACCAAAACACTTCTACTGAACTTCTAACAAAACTCGCACTTAACACTAAAAATAAATAAATAAATAAATAAATAGCAGTATTGGCTAGTGTACCAGAAAAGAAAGAAAAAGGGAGAGCATCTGTACAAAATTGTTGCTAATAATTCAACTGGAATTCAAAATAACATATAAAGGGACCGCATCAAAACTTCAAACAAAATCACCATCAGCAGGGTATACAAAATTTGAAAACAGAAATAAGAATATTACATCCAGTATCATTCAATGTAACAAAACGGAGTATTTAGGAACACTCGAAAATTAAAATATAAAGTTCCACAACAATACAAAAAAACTCTCTCGACAAAACTGGATTCACAATCGCATTTGGGATCTCACAAAATTTCGGTCTGGTGATGCTACTGTACCATAATTCCTAGTTGTAAACGATGGAAATCGCCAAACGCCACGGAAAAGAATCATCCGCAGCGCCAGTTCAACGTTGTCCCGCCATTTCATTACCGCTCCTGTGCCAGTTAGCAGCAGTATACTGTAGTTTTGAAACTGTTTGGTATTTGGTAGGCCAGATTTTGATGTTTCACAGGTTCTTTCAGGATTCGGGCTTTTCGAGCGCTTACGAGTTTTTCAACCTCGGGCTTCCTCGAATCCTGTCCGCAGCGCCAGTTGTGGCAGTTGTTTTTCTGTCTTTGCCACCGAAAACTAATTAATGATTAATTTTACCTGTGTTTGCCTTCTTGTCCGCAGCCTGGTGGGATTCCCAATCCCAGTCAATCGGTTATGAGCCTCTCTAGTATTCCGAGTAGCAGCCTTGACGAGTCACTCCAGTCGATGGTGCATACGATTTTGTCGACTTCCAAATAATTGGGTGCACAAATTTGCCTTAGATTTATTCCAGCTTTATTTATTAGATTTGTTCCAGCTCTATTTATTAGATTTATTCCAGCTTCATTCATTAGATTTATTCCAACTTTATTTATTAGATTTATTCCAACTTTATTTATTAGGATCTTAATTTTAACAACTCTTGTATTCTTTTCTTTTACAATTTCAGGTTTTATAAATTTTAACCTTTCTTCCTCCGCCGTGGCTGAATCTTTTTTTCTACTTTTTCCTTTTTTTTTCTTTTTCACAAAAAAAAACCAAAATCAAAGCCGGACAATTGCTTTCTTTTTTTTTTCCTTTTCTTTCCTTCGTTCACCACAACGTTTTTTTTTGTCTTTCTTTACCGTCACCAACGGAACCATACCTCAACCGAACCTTTTACCTCCTGTCTCTCTCATTTCGCTCTCCACTCACGTCCACTTCGAAAAACAAATTCGAACTCGAAGAACTGCACGATCCACACCCGAATAAGGGTGGGTTCAAAAACTCACTTCAGGATCGTACAATTCTTCCACCACCTTACCATCGTACTATTTTAAAACAAAATTAAATGCAAATTATTAAATGATGGTGGTGGCCGACGTACGTAACAAGCGTGATCTCTATTGGTTGGCCGGTGTGGTAATTAAATTACCATCTTCATCCCTAATTGGGATCAGTTGCTTTACATCCACCACCGGTGACGGTGACGCCGCACCGATATTTAAATCATCCCTCGTCGCGTACACCCATGTTACTACAATCAATCAAGATTCAATCACAGGAAATTTCATCTTGGCGTAAAGTTTATATTTTGCCACGAAAAGTCGGTTTAATTATCTTCAAGAAAACAGTTAAATTTTATCAGTTTGTTTGTGCATGTGGAATCATTGAATGTTAAATAAAGAAAACATTAACCAACAAAAGACCACCAGTGCTTTTATTTCCTTCATCTTTACCTTTGGTGTTTGAGTTCTGGAGTTTCAACATTTTCGTCGGAACAACTTGATGGGGATTCAAGTGAAACAGTCCCAGTGTCTTGGCAGACCTACTTGCACCCCACAAACATAACAAATGAAACTGAAAATGCATACAGAGCAGTTAAAGATAAATTACAATCCCTTAAGACGGATGTAAGAACTTGTGATTTAGAATATCATACCGGCCAACTAAAAAGTGAGAAACTATTTAGATTCATAATCAGAGGACTTCCAGCTACAATGTCCATAGATATGATTGCAAATGAATTATGGTCACTAAATCATAAAGTGGTAAAGGTACCCAAAATCAGAAAAAGCACCACGTCGAATAATAGAGAAAAAGATCTTCAAAACCTTCTTATCGTTTTATGTTGATATAGATCAAAAAGAGAATAACAAATCTGTTAATGAAATATCGAGAATTATTATGGTGCATAGTATCGATGACTGAACCACCTAAAAAGGTGAGATCGATACTACAATGTAATAAGTGCCAAGAGCTTAGTCATACCAAAACTGCTTGTAATTATAATTTAAGCTGCGGTAAGGGAGCTGGGCCTCACCATGCAACCCAATGCTCAAAACAATGCAACAGCGTAGCAACGTGTGCGCTTTGCCACGAAAAAATGCCATCCAGCTAGTTCCATGGAATGCTCAGTGTATTAAAAAAAGTTAAAAGCTAAGCATCCAAAGAAAACTATAGTCACTGCAATCAAAAAATACAGAGCGAGTGGGGCCAACCACAACTGGTGCTAGTAACACACAAATGAACATAAACCAAATTAAAAAGCAAATAATAAAAGGAGACGGGCTCCTCGATAGTATAGTGGTTAGTATACCTGCCTGTCACCCGGGAGACCGGGGTTCGATTCCCCGTCGGGGAGCCTCTGGCGCAAGACTAATGACCTTGCCCAGAAAAAATAAATCATTATGGAAAATTTAACAAGCCTCAGGACTTACTAAATAAGGCCAAGGCCGGTTCCCGGTTGTAGTGCCGATGATGATGATGAATAAAAGGAGACAACAACCTGTCAATAACGAATTATTAAATTGATCGTTACTTTTCCTCAATAACGATGTTGACTCTATGGGGTTTGAAGTCTTGTTGCTGTCGTTAGCTCGATTCTACTCCTACCACCATACTATCGCGCGCTCTATTGTCACCAACTTGGGGAGTAAACGTTCGATTGTGGTTTCGTCTGGTAATTAAGCGGAAGATCGGTTCGTGGAATGCACTGTCGCGGATACAGTTCTATCCGTCAAAAGCTATTAAAACACATTCTTCGTTTCTGTTCTTTTCTTTTGTTTTATTACGCGCCGGATGATTAACGCTTCAAGCACTATATGACAATTTCCTTATACTTAGTTTATACTGTTGTTCAAAATTGGTTGAGACGCAAGCACAGTATTCCACTTATATGATATTCGGTTAAAATAGTTCGCTTAATGTCTACTACAAAGTATGTACAATATTCACTTTAATTAGGTTTGGTAAAGTTAAAAATGAAATAAAATTTGTACGACACATCTGGTCCGTTAAACGAATATAACTTAGTACAACACTTAGGTTCGGTTAAGTTAAAAATGAAATATAATTTGTACGACGCACAGGACAAAATGTTATTTGATCAAAATCCAATGTAATCTCCTTTGCTTCGTGAGTCCGCCCGCTATACAATTCAGATGAATATACAAAACAACCCGTGGTTCGCCCAGACTATTATTTTGGATATAATGCTATATTATTTCCGCACGAAACAGCGCTACCGATACGACAATCCAGACTTGGAATGTAATGAATTAACCGATCCCTTGGGACGGCCCAATGGGGATGTAAATTAACGTGAGGGCGCGACCTGCCCTCACGGAATCTGAATCGAGATTAAATTATTTCATCGAAGCGATAGGATACCAAAATTCCATCATCGTTTCGGTGACCAAATTTGGTAATATGTCCCTTTTGCGTTTGGTTCAACACAAAAGGGGTGGAAATACACACACGATGATTGCTTCTGCTGCTCATCGTGTGCATCTGCAAGTATGCAGACATTGCATAAGTCCCCTTTAAATATTCGCACAGGTGTCAGTATCTCAACGGCAAAAGGGCTGAAATGTTTACACAATCAACGACTGCGTAAAACAGTATTGCTGATCGTGTACATTTCGCTGGTATATTCTCGCAATCGAACTCTGATGGTAATTTTCCATTTGCGAATTCGACTGCCGGGGCGCCAGCCGGATGCCTTCATGTATCGGTCGCTCGGGTGATCGCTCGAGGTGGGCATGCTGTGCCAAGGCAAGATACCTTTTCCTGCTGGTGTACAGCTGGCGCGCAAAAGAATATCGTGTAGATATTGCACAGGCAATATTGGTTGCTTGGTTGTTAAACCGAATTGCCTTGAAAATATTGTATTTGTTGCCGCTGGAATTTCTTTCATATCAGCGAGAATTTATGTTTCATGGTTTTCCTTCGATTTTGCAGGTACAGCATGGAAGGTAACTGCAGGCTTTTAGTGTATTTCAGGAAACTGTTACCTTTTGTACCTGTAAGATAAGTAGTGGCGTTCAATGGAATTGCCACGGTACTTGTTTTTCTTTTTGATTGTATGCCCTATTTGGGGGTTTTTACTTAGGTTATGGGCAGATGTTGGTAGCGTTCGAGGAAACCGCCACAACTCTATACCGGACGGATTGACAGACACGATTCTACTTGGCATGCGAACCTTTATTCGACACGGGGTAAAGAGTATCAAACCCAAGAGAAATATGTTGTTCGATTCCGGGTGCAGAGAAGCCATTAAGGCTAAAGAGTTGAGCTTCCGGTTGTATAAATCAACAATAATGAGGAAAACCGGAAAAGATTTAAGAGAGCTAGACTGATTGCAATGCGCATATTCAACGCGCCAAGTTCTTGCATGAGCAGAGAATGAGACAAAAATTACCACACTCTTCCGCCAGTAGTAGAAACTTCTGGGCATGCGTGAAAAACATTCAAAAGTCAGTATCCTTAACCTTATAGTCGATGACACACCAGTCACCTACGCAATAGAGAAAGCGGATCTACTTGCTGCAAATTTTGCAGCCAACACAACGCTGCCTAATACCACATCAGTTCCACCTCAACTTGAGCATAAGCAGCACACCATGAACCATATTTACTTACGCACTCAAAGAGCTACACGCATACAAATCCGCCGGTCCGAATGGAATACCCCCAATTCTCTTGAAGTTCCTCTTCACTCTCTAAACCACTGCGAAAACGTTTCCATTTGTCTTATTCTACTGGCCGTTTCCCAAATAGATGGAAGGTAGCGAGCATTCAGTCAATTCCCAAAAAGGGTGACAAATCGTCCCTCTCTTCTGATCGACCCATAGCATTAGCTTCTATTCTCTCGAAGGTAATGGAATCACTTATCAACCGTCAACTTTCGAAATATCTGGAATCAAATGACTTCCTCAATGACCGCCAATATGACTTTAGTACAACAGCTCTGTGGTGCTTTTCATCGATTTCCATTGTCTTTAAAGGCCTCTAGTCTTGTGCCACGCGGACACAGGTTCACTACACTTCCTATAGTTGATCAAACGGAGCGCCAACCCTGTCTATCGGTCGTCCCGTGACTACTGCCATGGCGTTTATTATTGCAAAATGAAACGTCAAACTCATTCGATTCACTTTATTTTTATTAATGTAAACTCTAACACAATTCAACGGTGAGTAAAAAACCAAAAAGTCAGCTTATCTCACTAGTGGTTAGAAGTAGGAAGTTTAACATTTTTGATATTTATATGCCCACTGTTAATTTTACACCCGTTCATCGTACTCCTTGCCGCGCGAAACTGATTCGGTATACCCTCCAGACACCTGTGCAGCGATCGTATGCAATGAAATGCAAATCTCGACTGTATTACGTTTTACATGGAGGGCGCGACTGGCCTCCACGGAATCTGTGGAATGACTGATTAATTCTTTCGAAACGACAGAATACCAAATTCCATCGTTTCGGTGACCAGAAGGGGATGATCTTCCATGGTGAGGGTGTGCACGCACACAGATGCGGTTACCTCGCACGCTCATTTTGTGTGTCCATGAGCATGCGAACCGTGGATATTAGAATTCCATAAAAGTAAATGTTATTGCAGATTGCACGATCAATCGATGGGTCTGCTGATATGACTTGCCATGCACGTGTGTGGGAAAAATACTTTCTTCTTGTGTGCATGGACAAGTTCGAGGAATTATGTCGGTTACGTAATGTCGTAACTGAATTGAATTTCAGGGGCATGTTTATGGGTACCAATGCATTTGCTTGTCGATTGGTTCGTCGACCGATATGGTCGCAGCAAAGAAGTAAAGCAGGAATATATCCTGCTTGTGTGCTGTAGGATTCGACACGGGATATGGGCGCGGATATGATTTGAGTTTATATCGGTTGTTTGGTGTTACGACCGAATTGCTTTTTAGGCACATGATGCGTTTCATGCAATCATGCCCTTGGGGAAAATGTCTCTTGGTACTAATGCTATTGAATTACCGAAAATATAGCTTAGGTGGTTAGGAGACATTTTAAGCAAATAACTGAAAGGTGAGTAAATGTTTCCCAGTCTTTGTATCGTACCTGGAAAAGGCAAGCAATGGCGTTAATAGAAACGCCACAGGTCCACAGGAGATCTTATGGCGTACCTTACCAAAAAGTGGAGCCATTCCATCGATTACCTCGGTGAAAGCAAGGTAGTGGCATTGGATATTTCAGAAGCCTTCGACAGAGGACAATTCTCTGATCCACAACCCAATTCACTTGTTTGCTGATGATTGCACATTGAGAGTCTCTTATTCATATGAACACTCCCGACCAAACTCTTCGAACGTCATTACCAACCGGCGGTTTATGATTGATACATTGAATTCAGATCTCAACAGTGGCATTCAATGCCTTAAAAACTCAGTGCTGCCTCTTGTCGCCAAAGGCGAAACCCAAAGTAAATATACTGTCGATGAACGGCACTTGCATCGACGAAGCCAAGAAACTATCAATCCTCGACACTCGAATTAATTCAACTCTTCATTGGAGCGACCACATATTTGAAGCTGCGAGAAGTCCAGCCACATGTATGGGGTTCCTTAAGAGATGCAAAAGATCCTTCTCTCCATCCAACCTGGCAACTATTTACATGGCGTATATTCATCCCAAAATGGAGTTGAACTCCCATATTTTATCAGGCGCATCCAAAACTGCACTACACGTTCTCGATAGGATGCAAAAACGAGCAGTGAAACTTATTGGGGACCCAGCTGTAATTTGGTCAATTCCGTAGTTAAAACATATGCGGAACGTATCGTGCCTATCTCTTTTCTATAGGTATTATCACGGTCGTTGCTCAACTGAACTCGCTGAATGTGTTCCGTCTCCTCAGACATTTTCCCGCGATACCCGCCAATCCGAGAATGCGCATCAATTCACATTGAAAGTGAACATTAGGCGCACAAATAATTATAGAGAGTCATTCTTTAGCCGAACCACACGAATGTGCAATGCTCTACCTGCTCTTGTGTTTCCTCGTCGGTCTGATGTTGAGGCATTCAAGACCATGTTATCTGCTTCCTGTCCCTCCGCTCGCACTGTGCTCTGACATTTAAGGGGGTACTCTGGTCTAGAAATTTGAAAAAATTATTTTTTTTTTCATTTTTTCTGTTTCCTCGTAAAACCTTTATATATATAACCGAAGGTAACCTTTATGTATTTTTAAATGATCTTTTATATTTAGTGTGAGCTTACATCCAGTTGCGAACAGTTGAATTCTAACCTTCAAGCCAAGTAAACGTATGTGGTGTGAGTAAAATAAAAATATTTCAAGTGATTTCAAGTGATATGGATCGAAAATCTTCGGCGAAAAGGATTACGCGTCCGGATCGAAGTAAAAAAAGGCGATTTCACGGTAATAGATTCACGGTAGAGGAAGACACCAGTTTTACGAGTGTATCGGCAGCAAAATTGAGCAAATCAAATGATGAAGAAGTGATTATTGCCAATAATTACGGCCATCGTTTTGTGTAATACCTGCAAGAAAGAGATACAATTTTCACGAACGTCTCATCGCGGACTTTTTTTATTATTTACTGGCCTGTAGGAACCCGGAAGTTCATGATCTCACCGACTCGGCTCCGCCATTGTTCACTGTCCTGTGCGCTCTCCGATCCGATCTCCTCGAGGTCCAATCTAACATTGTCCTCCCATCTCCGTCGCGGCCGCCCTGTCGGTCTCTTCCCCGTTAATTTACCGTCAAGAATTCTATGCACGGTCCTATCATCGGCCATTCGCGCTACGTGTCCGGCCCATCTTAATCTTCGCGACTTGATCACTCTCACTATTGTAGGTTTGCGGTATAGCCCTTCCAATTCGTGGTTGTGGAGTTTCCTCCATTGTCCTGACACCTCGTCATATTTACCGCCAAATATATCCCTTAAAACTTTATTCTCGAATACGCGGAATTTGTTTTCTTCCCGTTTTGTGAGAGCCCATGTTTCGCATCCGTATAGAGCAATCGGCATGATTATGGTTCTATAGACACGGAGCTTTATATTACGTGATAACAGTTTGGATTTTAATAGTTTACTGGCTGCATGCCAACTAGCGTTGCCCGAATGTAGTCTTTTGTTAATTTCCTTCGACGTTTCGTTTCTGGTCGTCAGTGTCGTTCCCAGATATTTAAATTCTTTGACATTTTCAACTATCTTGCCCCTGACGTTTATATGTGTTCTCTGAGGTCCGCCTGCTCTGGTCGTAATCATGTATTTCGTTTTGTCTTCGTTTATTTCTAGGCCCACCTCTTCTGCTGCTTGCATGATGATTTCACAATTTTTAGTTATAGTTTCGAGATTATCACCCAGAACGGCGATGTCATCCGTATACGCGAGCACTTGTGTGACCCCGTTCAGGGATGTTCCGGCCGTGTTGTCGTTTTGTACCTTTCTGATAACATACTCGAGGACAAGGTTAAAGAGGCATGGTGAAAGGCCCTTGTTTTAGTCCGTCCCGCATTTCAAATGGTTCTGAGAGGTGGTTTTCTATTCTAACTCGCCCTTTGTTTTCGTTCATGCAGATTTCAATGAGGGCGGCATATTTTTTCGGGATCCCCAGCTCAACCACAATATGGTAGAGTCTTTGCCTTGCGATTGAGTCGTAGGATTTTTTGAACTCAAGGAACAGTTGGTGAACCGTCTCTCCGTATTCCCACTTCTTTTCCAGCAGTTGCCTTATTGTGAACATCTGGTCGCATGTTGACCGGTTCCGACGGAATCCGCATTGGTAGTCTCCCAATATTTCTTCTGCGTACGGTGTGATTCTCGCCAGTATGACATTTGTTAGTATTTTGTATGTGATTGGGAGCAATGATATTCCTCTGTAATTTTCGCAGTCAGATCTGCCGTCTTTTTTGAAAATGGAGATGACTATTGAGGTTTTCCATTCTTACGGAATCCCATATTATTTTAACCAGTTGGTGGATCTTTCGAGCGGTTGCCCCTCCTCCATACTTCACAAGGTCTGCCGGTATGCAATCGATTCCGGGGGCCTTGTTGTTTTTCAGTCGATTTATCGCGTCTACAACTTCGTCGAAAGAGGGCTCTGGAATCTGAGGCTCGGCTGTATGTACGTCTGGTGCGTTTATTTGTGGTTGATGGGTGCGCACATTGAGCAGGTTTTCAAAGTACTGCTTCCATCTTGTCACGATATTGTTTGTTTCTGTCACCAGACAACCGTTTTTGTCTCGGATTATTTTGGCTCTCCCTCGGCGGCCATTTCTAATTGAATTTATGCCGGCATACATACCTCTGCTGTTCTTTGCTCTGGCATTTTCTATGATTTTTTCGATCCGAGTCTTCTCCCATTCGCGTTTTTTGCGTTTGAAAAGTCTCATTGTTTCTTTCCGAATTGTGGCGTATCTTACTGCGTTGACTTCATCATATGCTTCTAAGTGGATCATTCTGAGGCGTTTACGTTCTTCGATCTTTGCCCTGTACTCACGTCAAACCAAGTTGTTTTCTTAAATCCTAATACCTCTTGGGTCCTTTGTTTTATTGTGTCTTTGATCGATGCCCATTTAGTGTTCACACTATTGGCTTCCTCTTCCTCACTACTGTCATTCTCTAGGATGCTAAATCTATTCGTTAGTTCGTCTTGATATTCCGCCCTTTTGCATTGGTCTTTTGGTTTATCAATCTCGAACTTTTTGCTCGTCTCCCGCGACTGTCCATGTGGGTTTGCTGCAAGCCGACTTCTAATTTTGCCCATCACTAGAAGGTGATCGGAGTCGCAATCTGTCCCTCTATATGATCTTACGTCAAGGATATTCGAGTGGTGTCTTTGTCTATGAGGAAGTGGTCTATTTGGTTTACGCGTTACGCCGTCGGGTGATATCCATGTGGCTTTATGGATTTGCTTGTGCTTGAACATGGTGCTCTTCACAACCAGATCTCTTGCCGCTGCGAACGTGATAATTCGAATACCATTATCATTTGAAACGTCGTGTAGGCTCTCTTTACCTATAGTTGGTTGGAAAATGTCTCCTTATCCAATTTTCGCATTGAGGTCGCCGAGGAGGATTTTAACATCGAATGATGAGATCCCACCAAATCCTTCCTCTAGGGTCGTGTAGAATGTGTCCTTCAGTTCTTCGTCGGTAGATTCTGTTGGGGCGTGTACGTTTATAAATACATAATTGTACCATGGACCCTGTATTTTTAGCACCGACATTCGGTCATTAATAAATTGCACATCTTTTACATGGGGCGTAATCTTCTTGCTTATGATGAAGCCAGTTCCGAGGTTATGTATATCGGTACCTCCACACACCAGTGTAAGCCCGTTGGTTTCGATTACTTGATGTGGGAGTCGAAGTTCCTGAAGCGCGACGATGTCCATTTTATATTGATTCGCGTTTTCTACGACCGTCTGTATCGCTCCTGGTTTATATAACGTTCGAACATTCCACGTGCCGACGCGTATATCCCGCTTTTTCAGTTTTTCCCTACGTCTTCTTTTTGCCGAGTCGGTGTTCTCTTGATGATTTTTTTCCCTTATGGTAGTGTCGGGTCATCATACCTACGCCTACCGGGTTTTTCGTGGGATTGTTTTTTGTATATTGATTATTCATTTTTGATCCCACGAGACTTGAGGTTTCAAATAGTCCGCCACATCAGAGCCCCGTTTTGATGTGGTAAGGTCTGCTCACTGCTCTGATTTGACCCGATGTCAGAGAGGCGCCGTTATAATACAGCCGGTGTACTCCTGGCTGCAAACCATCCAATGGACACGGTGACGCGTAACACCCTGGATTAGGGGTGGTCGATTTTTGTGTGTTACTCCTCGCTAGCCTGTCTGACATGGGTAGCCCTACTGGAAGCATATGCTTCCGTCAACATAGCCTGATCGATTCATTGTAATTTAAGCCCCCGCACCACGTCAAGGTTTCTACCAGGCGGGGGTGTCATCGCGGAGTAGGTTTTAAAATTGCATTACAATGCTGTTGCGATGGTATACAATATGTACAATCATGTCCATTCGTCGATAAATCCTTCGAGGTAAATCGAAGAATGATATTTACTATGCGGCTTTTGGGAGTTGGAAGGGAAGGAATAAATATCTTCTGCAGTATGATGGATATTTGTCAAGGACTATCAATCTCTACTTACTACGCTTGTGTCGAAAACCTGCATACGGCCGCATCTGCAGTTTATAATCTCATTATTTCCAAAGCTGTAAATGCAGAAAAAGAATTAATCTTAGCTTCTGATTCTGATGCTAATCCGACAGACTTTACTGTTTCTGGCGACGGGACATGGAAAAAAAAGAGGTTTTAATTCTCTATTTGGAGTTACTACGCTTGTAGCTAAAAATTGCAAGAAGGTTGTAGATACAGTTGTCAAATCTAGCTTCTGTCAAGGCTGTAACGTTTGGAAAAATAAAAAAACTCCGATATTTTGCCATATAACGATTGATAAACTGAAAGACCTGCGCAATAGGACTGAATATCAAAACGAACTAACAAATAGATTTAGCATTCTAGAGAATGGAAGCAGTGAGGAAGAAGAAGCTAATAGTGTGGATACTAAATGGACATCGATCAGAGACACAATCAAACTAACAGCCCAAAAGGTATAAGGATTTGAGAAAACAATTAGGTCTAAACCTTGGTTTGACGATGAATGCAGGGCGAAGATCGAAGAACTTAAACGCCTCAGAGTGATCCACTTACAAAGATATGATGAAGTCAACGCAGATAGATACGCGACGATTCGAAGAGAAACAATGAGACTCTTCAAACGCAAAAAACGCGAATGGGAGAAGACTCGGATCGAAAAAAACTTAGAAAATTCTAGAGCGAAGAACATCAGAGGTATATATGCCGGCATAAATTCAATTAGAAATGGCTACCGAGGGAGAGTCAAAATAATTCGAAATGCAAACGGCTGTCTGGTCACAGAAGCAAGCAATGTCGTGACAAGATGGAAGCAGTACTTTGAAAACCTGCTCAATGTGCGCGCCCATCAAACACAAATAAACGCACCAAGCGTACATACAACCGAGCATCAGATCCCAGAGCCCTCTCTCAACGAAGTTGTAGACGCAATAAATCGATTAAAAAACAACAAAGCTCCCGGAGTCGACTTCATACCGGCAGAGCTTGTGAAGCATGGAGGAGAGGCAACCGCTCGAAAGATCCACCAGCTCATTCAAATAATATGGGATAAGGAAGTCACTCCGGAAGAATGGAAAACCTCAATAATCGTTCCCATTTTCATAAAAGGCGACAGATCTGACTGCGAAAACTACAGAGGAATATCATTGCTCCCAACCGCATACAAAATATTAACAAATGTCATTCTAGCGAGAATCACACCGTACGCAGAAGAGATACTGGGAGACTACCAATGTGTATTCCGTAGGAACCGGTCAACAAGCGACCAAATGTTCACAATAAGACAACTGCTGGAAAAGAAGTGGGAATACGGAGAGGCGGTTCACCAACTGTTCGTTGACTTCAAAAAAGCCTACGACTGAGTAGCATGGCAAAGACTTTACCATGTTGTAGTTGAGCTGGGAGTCCCGAAAAAATATGCCGCCCTCATTCAAATTTGCATGAACGAAAACAAAGGGCGAGTTAGAATAGAAGATCACCTCTCAGAACCATTTGAAATCCGGGACGGACTAAAGCAGGGAGATGGTCTATCACCGTGTCTTTTTACCATTGTCCCCGAGTATGTCATCAGGAAGGTACAAGACGACAACAGGATGACATCGCCGTTCTGGGCGATAATCTAGAAACTGTTAGTAAAAACTGTGAAATCATCATGCAAGCGGCAAAGGAGGTGGGCCTAGAAATAAATGAAGATAAAACAAAATACATGATTACGGCGAGAGCAGGTGGACCTCAGGGAGCACCTATAAACGTCAGAGGCAAGATATTTGAAAAAGTTAAAGAATTTAAATATCTGGGAACGACACTGATGGCCAGTAACGATACGTCGAAAAAAATTAACAAAAGACTGCATTCCGGCAACGCTAGTTGGTATGCAGTCAGTAAACTGCTGAAATCCAGACTGCTATCACGTAACATAAAACTCCGTGTCTATAGAACCATAATCGTGCCGAATGTTCTGTATGGATGCGAAACATGGGCTCTCACAAAACGGGAAGAAAACAAATTCCGCGTATTCGAGAATAAAGTTCTAAGGGGTATCTTTGGTGGTAAATATGACGAGGAGGCAGGACAATGGAGGAAACTCCATAACCACGAATTGGAGGAGCTATATCGCAAACCTACAATAGTAAGAGTAATCAAGTCGCGAAGATTAAGATGGGCCGGACACGTGGCGCGAATGTGCAACGATAGGACCGTGCATAGAATTCTTGACGGTAGACCAACGGGAAAGATACCAGCCGGACGCCCACGACGGAGATGGGAGGATAATGTTAGATTGGACCTCGAGGAGATCGGATCGGATGGTCGAATGTGGAAGGAGAGCGCACAGGACAGGGAATGATGGCGGAGTCGAGTCGGTGAGGTCATGAACTTCCGGGTTCCTACAGGCCAATAAATAATAATAATAATAATAAAATAACGATTGGTATGAAGATCATCAAGTGTGCACTATAAATCATAAAGGAAGTGCAGGCAAAATGGAAGTTGATGCTATCATACAAATGTTTTGTGAAACGGTTCAAAAACACGGCGTGAAATATGTAAAATATATTGGAGATGGTGACACCAAAACATTCAAGGGTATACTCGATATGGATCCTTTCAATGGTGACCCAATTGTAGAAAAAAAAGAGTGCGTAGGACATGTACAGAAAAGAATGGGTGCAAGGCTACGGAAAGCAAAAAAAGATAATAAAGGGATTGGTGGAAAAGGTGAAGGCAAATTAACTGATAAAGTGATTTATAAATTGTCTTTATATTATGGTTTAGTGATTCGCCGGCACCCTGAGTCTGTTGAGGCCATGAGAAATGCAATTTGGGCTACTTATTATCATAATAGTTCGACAAATAAAAATCCGCAACATATGTATTGCCCACATGGCGCAGAGAGTTGGAGTAAGTGGCAAAAAGCTGCATCTGAAGGTACATTACAGAAGTTTGACCACGAAAATTCTCCTCTATGTGCGAAGGTATTGGATATTATGAAGCCGATTTACGAGAGTTTATCGTCGGAGGAGTTATTGACTCGATGTTTAGGCTCAGAAACTCAAAATAATAATGAGTCTCTAAACTCTTTTATTTGGACTTTCGCGACGAAACATATTCATTCCGGAACTCACGTCATTGAAATTGCTACGTTTATTGCTGTTTGCATATTCAATGAAGGCTACATTCCTCTTTTAAAAATAATGATGCTTATGGGAGTCAAAATTGGTCCAGAAGCTTATTCATCCGCTGGGAAGCGAGACAATGCCCGGATTGACCGCTCAGAGATACGAGCGTCTAACGCATCAAAGGAGGCCAGAACTGACGGTTGGAAGAGAGCAGCCCGAAAGATGCTTATTTATAAGTCGAGGAAGGTCCAATGTATGCAGCAGGAATGGCAGATTGAATAAACGTAAGCCTAAAAAATCATTTCATGACTTAGACCGCGAGAAACTTTACGTGAAACTTTAAACGCGTTTTTTTGGAAACTGTCTTTTTAAAACAATACCCACAATATTTCACGTTCTACTAAACCGATTTACTTCAAATTTAGTATATGTCTTCTTTATAGCCATTGCTATCATTAAAAAACCGAAAGGCAGAAAGAGGGTGACAGTTGTGTATTTAGGGTTGAATGCTTGATTTTTTTGGCCGTCGAACATATTGCTTTCCATCGGAACCGACTCTGTTGATTTTTGTTTCATCACTCCACAATATTTGTTTCCACTGTGAGATGTTCCAATTCTCAAGTTCCCTGGCAAAAGCTAACCTAGCCTTTCGGTTTTTTAATGATAGCAATGGTTTTTTTCTAGCCCATCTTCCAAAAAGCTGGCTCTCAGTCAATCGCTATCTAATAGAGCGTACTGAAAGTGCATTTGGGTCCTCGCCGAAAACTTTCTTTCGTATTTCTTTTGAACTCATAAATGGATTCTTTTTTTGCAGCTCGAACAATTAGTCTATCCTGGGTTTTTTTTTTATTTTTTTTTTATTAGACTAGTGGGGGATCGAAGTCTGGGCGCCAACGTATGGTGCGGGGTTCACTCTCACCCACCAACGATTTCTGCACAAAATTGTCTTCCCAAAAGGAAACCGAGCGCCGAATGAAAGGACGAATAAAAGACACTGAATGATTTCCACGTTAATGTTCTTTATTCCTTCGATATTTTACACAGCATGAAATATCGCGCCGTCACCGCAATTTATAAATCAGTAGCACTTAGGTATATGGGGTACAATGAGGTAGCTCAGTACACTAGCCTCCGCGTAGGAAGTTATCGATCTCCGTTAATTCCCCACTTTTCTTTACCCGCTGAGTTACGAGGCTGCGGCGACGTGTTATATCGTTGATTAAGTTCTCCGTGGTCGCGATAGTTTACTTTATAACTCCCGCTCGCGTGTACGTTCTTTTTATTTTCTTTCTTTTGCTTAATACAGTGGCGCGGAGTTCCTACTCGACTCGGGGTGATGGGGCGAGATGCGCTCGGCGGTGATTGTGACTCGACCTCGTTGTGAGGGCCATGGCGGATAAATTGCGACTGGTCGTGAATGAAAATAATTCATTCATTGCGTCGAGGCGGTGCATAGTAAATTAGGCACGCTGCGAATTACGAGGAATTGCGGACGAGTTGCTATGCTCGCATAAGAACTCGGTTCCAACGAATTCTGGCCGTACAGGCTGGGTTGACTTCGTTGGTTGGGTGTACCGGGAAATTGGCTTTGGTGACGCGGGCGAGTATGGGGGTGCGTTTTAGGAGGAAATTGGAATGGCTTGGGTGCAAGCAAGGGATATCGTTTAGATAGAAATGTTAGCCGAAATTATTTCGGGGAAATGTGCGCAGTTTAGTTGGTTGGTAATGTTCCGTTGAGGATTTGGATATACGCTTTGTTAAGGCATATGAACTTCGGAGAAATGTGTGCGGCTTGATATACTTGCTAATGTTGCGTTGAGCATTTGAATATGCGTTTGCTATGGCATACGAATTTCGGGGAAATGTGGATTGCTTGGTTGCGTTGAGAAAATGTAGATAATTGACTGACGCAGTTTTGGGGAAATGCATGTGGTGGTGATTAGAATATATTCGGTTGAATTATATTCTCTTGGAGGTTTGGAAAATATTTTATTGCAGATTTGGGAATGTATGCTATTGGGTAATGTTCCGTTGAGGATTTGATTTTTGCATGTTTGCAGGTTAGGGTTGTGGGTTGGTTCTCCGTGTGATGTAGAGAACCCCCACAGACTTCTCTCGGGAGAGGCGAACCTATAGCGCCGAGTGGGCGCCAAGAGAACTGTTGCAGTTCTTTTTGAACAGCTGCAGGTTGTAACGCTCCGGGAACACTCGCGTGGGAAGGGAGTTCCACAGCTTCCCCGCTCTGTAATGGAACGAGTTCTGATGCAGGGATGTTCGATTCAGTCGTTTTACGGGATCTTCTCCGTCTTGCTACGGGTTCTGTGGTTTTATGTTTTTCTACATATTTTATAGCATTGAATACCATTGTTTTAGAGCAATTAAGCTTTTTTGAAATTTCTTTATACGACAACCTTTCATTATTTCGAAGATTTATTATCGCTTCTCTGATGTTTTTTGTACAGCTTTTTTTCTTTCCCATATCTCGTTCAAATGTCTTAAAACAAAGCAAGAACTTATAATTCCGTTTACTTTCAAACAAATTATTATATTTACCAACAAATATTTACGTTTAAAACGAAATTATACAAGAAGAAACACATCGTTCTTAATTAGATCGCCAGCTAATTTTGTTTTACAAAACCTTTTGATTATATATATATTTTAATTAATATACTAAAATACATATATAAAAAACATTTTATAAGCTGTTTATAGCATTAGTCTAGCTGTATACTCTTTGACATAGCAAATTTTAATAATATTATACGTCAACATAAAGGTCAACTTTGCGACCCAGACTATAGAGGGTGATTCCATGCCACACATTTTTATACTCGCATTACTACCACTTCGTCTATCTTTTTGTTTAATTTCAATTCTGTTTTCCATATTTGTTTTTTTTTTAATTATAATATATTATACGACAACATAAAGGTCAAGTTACCTTGTTTCTGACCCAGGCTATGGAGGGTGATTCCAGGCCACAACGTTTTTATTGTCGTATTATTACCACTTCGTCTTTCTTTTTGTTCAATTTCAATTCTATTTTCAATATTTGTTCCATACCTACGTTTCATGGATTGGATGAACTTGAATGACTTCAAGTACTTATAAAATGTTGTGTAGGGGTCATAATTACAAAATCCGCGAACCGCATCGACAGAAAACACTGCAGATTATCGCTCATTGTTCACCACAAATATATTAAAGAGCCGAACTTGTTGCTTCATACTCACTTATCATGAAAATTGCATCAATCAAGTTGCGTAGTGTCGCCGTATCTATACGCGTAGAAACCTACATCGACCTAAATGTCGATATATGAAGAATTTAAGGAATCTTTTCTACGTAAGTAAATTGTAAACAATCTTTTCCACGTACGGCAATAAAAAGTGTTTTCTGAACTTTGGATTTGCTTTTTAAATTGATTTTCAGTCACTTATGGTTTCTGTTTTGTTGAGTTCACCTACCATCCACGACGTACCTAACGATATTTTTAAGGTAATGCGCTTATTAAATAGAGAATAAAATTTAAAAAATAAAAAACGGCACACATCACACCTCTTTACTGTCCGCCTCAGCTCGTATGTCCCCAGCTCTGTATGGCCTCCTGTCCCAGGAGTCCTTTGTTCGAATGTGCTGTGTGTGTTTTCAGAATAATTGCAATCTGTATAACAACAGAATTTTCTGGAAGGCTATTTCATAGTTTGTACCTCCCACGAGAATTTCTCTCGATGGGGGCACCCTTGTTTTTTGCATCACTAATTGTCCTAGTGGTCCAGATTAAGATATGATCGACAGTATCAGCCGCGCAGGCTTCGGTAAGTGAAGGGCTGTATTGAAACTATATATCGGAAACAACATTCCACTTTCAATTCACAACAAACTACTTTTGGACTCGATGCGGGGAGCTACGCCACGTTCGCTCCATCTTGTTGCCCTCCTGCCGTCCGCCCAACGTGCAAATAGCCCCCCACTGGCTAGGCGAGCTGTGAGAGCCGGAGCTACAATTCAGTCAGCCAAACGACATCCCTCTGATAAGACCGAGGTATCAGTCTCCGACGGAGTGCGATATACGAGTAGTGTACTATTACATTCGACGCGAGTACCTACAGGCGCCGCATCCCGGTGTATTATACAAAGGAAAATGTTCAGTGTAACATTCTGTCTGAGGTTGTTCCGGTTTCCGTCCCTTCTCATCTGTTCAGCGCCAATGATATCGAAACAATTTGTTTGAATTTAATTAAATTAAGAAGTGTTATCGATAGTTTCCGGCTCGTCCCAAACGTGGTGCAGTGTGTGGTTTTAAGTGGCTTCTAATCCAGGTGCTTTGTGCCAGTGCAACAAAGGAGTGTCGATTCATAGGAAGATATAAAAGATAGCTTTGTTCCAGTGACTGTCGCATCTAGATTAATCACACAGATGAAGTAAGCGTTTATCAGACTCTAACTGTAGCTTTGTTGTTTAATTTCAAGCCTGCCAAGGCAGATAACCCACGCAGTGGCAACGCCACTGGAGATGTACTCCATGAAAACTTCAAACAATGGAGCAGATGTCTGCGGGCTTCCCTGTATTTTTAGTTCATGGACGCCATATTTTTAAGATTTACAAACTCTGATTAGTATCTGGAAACTACTTGATTGTCAGTTTTAGAACTGCAGAAGTTCATTCGATGGGATTGCATGGCGTGAAGCGTTGTGGTTCTCATTGTCGCGTTCGGCTGGTTGGGTCAATAACATTTAGTGGGTAGATTCACTCTGTTGACATGCTCTCCCGCGCCCACTCTCAGTGTTACGTTTGTTTATAAGCCCTACGAGTAGGGCTGGGTTGGAAGGATATTGGGGAGTGCGAACGAAGGGAAGTGGTGATAACATTCTCTGAATTCCCTGCTTTATTCTGAAGAACCAAAAAGGTATTTTAGTACCTGAGAGGAAAATAGAAGTCAGCAGCAGACTAAGAGCCACGGACACTGCTCTCTTCATGGATGGTGCGTATTCTCTTCGATGCAACAGAAAACTTAAAAATTACATGGAAACCCGTGTTGGGAGATGAAATATGTTGTGCTGTAATAATCATATTCAGCTGTTATCTAGAGAGGTGTGAGTGTATTTCGAATACCACATTCAGATGACTGTTTCACAATATGTTCGGCCAAAGAAGTGGAATAATAACTTGAATAACTTTGCATAAGATTTCAAATGGCAGGGTGGGTAGGTGACAGAATGAGTTCGTTTATCAGCAAGAGTATCTGACACCCATAAGATGTTCTGACAACTGCTTTAAGCGACCGTGCGTCTGTCATTATTAGGCCTCTCATATCTGTAATGGTACTTTTATGGTTGCGGTTCCAACAATTTGGATATCTTTTGACCTCATTATGCTTAGGAGTTGTCGGTTAGAATATTCTGCGTCGGTTATATCGTTACTTTTAATTGGTTTTATACGAGTTCACATTGCCCGGATGCCTTTCTCATTTGTTATTGTACAGAGTTTTGGTGTATTTTGGAGGTTAAAATCGTAAATTAATAATTTACATTTATATTTTGATTTCATATTTTATAACCGTTTTTTTTAAATGTTTGATCATCATCAACATCATCGGCACTACAACCGGGAACCGGTCTTGGCCTTATTTAGCAAGTCCTGAGGCTTGTTAAATTTTCCATGATAATTTGTTTGTTCTGGGCAAGGTCATTAGTTTTGTGCCAGAGGCTCCCCGAAGGGGAGTCGAATCCCGGTCTCCCGCGTGACAGGCAGGGATACTAACCACTATACTATCGAGGAGCAACAACCCGGGATTGCAGTTCACTTACCCTACACGGCACATGTAATTAACACAAAACCAACACCTATCAAAAGATTGTGAGCCTACTACGAGGGAAGATCAATAAGTGCTTAGTAACGCCTACGATGGTCCTCGTAGCATCGCTAATGGCCTGTTTTTAGTAATCATCATTCCTCATTAGGTATATGTCAATTTCCAATTTGTTTCCTGTTTCAATTTTGCATGATAAATTGTGTATGAAAAAAATATCTGCGAGATGGATGGATGGATGATTTTTTGGAGGTTACCACGAGAAAATATTTGGGGAACTACAATATATTCACCTATCTTGGTTGAACAACCACCGTGAGAATGTTGGGATAAGCCCCGGTTGTCCTCTCGTTCAAGTCTTTAATATACTTTAAATTATTTAATCGAAATC
This sequence comes from Microdon myrmicae, assembly GCA_963931805.1. Taxonomy (NCBI): domain Eukaryota; kingdom Metazoa; phylum Arthropoda; class Insecta; order Diptera; family Syrphidae; genus Microdon; species Microdon myrmicae. The sequence goes on along the minus strand of OZ007497.1, from coordinate 184,576,926 downwards.
CCCTTTTGTGTGCGCGTTTGTGTAAAAAAAACCTTGTGGATACAGTCATTCAATTAATCGATTCAAACGTACGTTTATATTCCCACAAATTGTTTTAAAACATTCAATTCGTTATTAGACGCTTATATGTATAGACACCATTCTTAATTATCCCAATTAGGACACAACCAATTCGTTTTTGGTTGATAAGTGTGGAGGTTATATTTTTATTTATGTATTTATTGGTTTAAGGCTTACCTCTAGTCCCGCGAGTCTTTACCGGCCGGGTTGGTCCTTACGTGGGTGTCTGTCCCAGCTGGAGGTGCGAGGGCGGCGAAAAGGGTGTGTCCAACATCTTTAGCGAGAGCCTCCCCGATGAGCTGATGGTACGTTTCAGGGGCTAGTCCCACGATAGATGGCGAACTTCCTTGTTGGCAGTGGTGCCAACAGCCTTGGCCGTCTTTGGGGAGTGAATCCAAAGTTGTTGCTAATGTGAGGAGTGTGTACCCGCAATAGTTTCTATATTCCACAAATGAAAGACTTTTTTTGGTTTTATTTTATTTGACTTTAGCGATTTGACTTTATTTCACTATATTCGGCTGTATCTCCAGCTTTCTAGATTTCGATTGATCCATAAGATAGTAAAGGTCAACTGGATTGAAATGACTGTCATAGGTTCGGCCTCTGGAACCTTACTGATCGCGAAATAAAAATGTGCCACCATTTTATACTCTGTGTCATCGGGATTTGTCAAATTTTATTTAAAAATTCCAAGAAGCATAAACAAGATTTGTGTGCTTCAGTTGGAATAGGATTCCGGGAAGATGTTCGGAATTTATTTGAATAAATTCCCGGAAGTAGAAATCATCAAATGCATATAGAGTTAAGCATACATTGGAATTTACTTTGACTTACAAATAAAGGTCCCAGCACTGGGTTTTAGATGGATTAAATTCTATCGGGCTGCCTCGATATACCCCCGTATTTTCCTTTTTTAAAACAAACCCAGCCACAAAATGGGATTTTGAGGTATAAGCACAGAGACAGCGCAAGAAAACAAGAGGATGATAAGGAAAGGAGATATCGAATTATATTGGTCTTGAGTACCTGAATATAACAACGGCACTTTCGGGTAGTTCGGATATAAGATGATTCTCTGAGCTTATTTGTACTTCGTAAGTTGACTGCCTAATTTAAAAAATTCGGTTTGAAGAGGTTGGTCATACACATTCGAATGAGAAATCCAGCGTGAATGAATTGTGTTGTACGTGATGGAAGAAAATCATTTATAAAAATTGGGAACAGAGTGATTGATAGTAGAAGAGTATATACGAGTACAGATCAATAAGTCTTTAGAAAATGGGGCCGATTTACTTTATTTTCTCATTTAGTTGACACGCTGTTTACCAACAGCAAAACATTATCATACGACACAGCTTACATATAACAAAACCTTTTTTTCCCATCCACAAATTTCTTTTCACTTTGAAAGTCTCCAAGGGCAATGTTCCCCTTCGTGTACAAAAAGTAAGGGCTATTAATTTATGAACAGTCCCAGCATCCGGTGAAAAATATGCATACGTGTACCTTTCAACCCTCTCCATTTCCCCTTTTCGCATCATAATTCTTGGAATTGTCCAATACTCGGTAAGAGGTATAAGGCAAATAAGAGGAAACTCACATGCACACACAAATTAACATAAACGCAGTGTAGTATAATATTTTGCAATGCATATATTGGGCGACAATTTCGCAGCGCCCGCTTGTAGAATAATATTTTATCAGAACCACCAATTGGACATCAATGTCCGCAGTGTCAGTTTGTAATATAAAGTTTGTTGTGTCGTCGGGTCGGTGTTCACACTTCGCGGCTCCCAATCACCACTCAATGGTCACCGTATGGTCTTCTGGTTTCCGTGGATGGTCAATTATAAAAGTAGTTTACCTCACTTTATCCACAGCTCCGACTGCTTAGATGTAACGAAAAGTGGTATCTGCTGCCGAGCCAAGATAAACCGGCTCCCGTTTCCAAATTTTCTTCGCTGCCAGGACCTGAACAAAAGAATAAGAAATCGATCTGCAGAAACACCAATATTTCATTTATTACAAAACGGGATTTTTTACAGTGACGTGATTTCAAACTTGTACAAATATTTAACGGAAATTCAAATATGGGGTTTATTTGGTTAATGTCTCTTCTTTCCCGTACTATGTGGTTTTGTTTTTTCTCTCTGTTAATTTAATTTACTAATTTTATTTCAATTCCCGTGTTTAACTGTCGCGGCACCTCTTCCTTTTTTTTTTTTTGCACTCCGGAGCCCCTCTTTGTTCTTTCTTCTCTGCGGTACTACTCAACCTGCTGTCAATTCCTTATCTTTCTTGAAAATAATCACCTTCGACAGCGGTCGACTTCGAAACTAGCCAAAGCCACCACCGCCGAAAAGAAACTGGGCTTACACGCCGCCAGTCTTTATTTAATATATAATGATCAAAACAAAGGCGATGGGGAAGATACCTGGGTAACAGCAGTCTATCCTTTGGTTTCGGTTTCCGTTGCACACGAAACAAAGTCAACACCTCCCCAAACTACTCTCCTTTCCGACAGTTTTTCCATTCTCTCTGGGTTCATTGACTGAGCCGCGAGAGTCTATTCGTATTTACGGGGCGGGCAAATGATAAAATTAGGATGAGAATGCGATTGGTGTAAAAGGGAGCGAATGGACAAAGAAGCTCTGCAACATTACTCCTAGGTGATTTCCCTGTTAATATCCATCTGTTCACATTAAAAAAGGCTTATGAACGAGTGCCAGTGAAGTTGCCAGATTGTGCGGCGAAAACCGGAAGCACGGGGGCAGGTCAATAAGTCTTTAGAAAAGGAGGCCGATTTTCATTTATGTTCTCATTTAGCTGACCTAATAATGACGCATAATATTGTCCAGTTATCGGTTGTACGTTTTCCAAATAGTCAATGAAGATAATGTCACGTGCGTCTCAAAACACAGTAGCCATTACCTTTCCAGCTGATTTCACCGTTCAGAGCCCGTTCGCCTTTAACAATCCAGTGCTTCGACTGTTCCCTCGTCTCGGGAGTGTAGTGGTGTATCCATGTTTCATCTACAGTTACTAATCTGCGCAGAAACTCATCTGGATTGTGACGCATGCGCTCCAAAAAATTCCTCAGCTGAGAGCAAATGTGGCATCCATCTCGCAGATATTTTTTTCATACACAATTTATCATGCAAAATTGAAACAGGAAACAAATTGAAAATTGACATATACCTAGTGAGGAATGATGATTACTAAAAACAGACCATTAGCGATGCTACGAGGACCATCGTAGGCGTTACTAAGGACTTATTGACCTTCCCTCGTAGTAGGCTCACAATCTTTTGATAGGTGTTGGTTTTGTGTTAATTGCATGTGCTGTGTAGGGTAAGTGAACTGCAATCCCGGGTTGTTGCGTCACTATGTCATCTTGTGAGGATTTAGTGGATTTATTCTCAGATTAAGGCTCCTCGATAGTATAGTGGTTAGTATACCCACCTGTTACGCGGGAGAACGGGATTCGATTCCCCGTCGGGAAGCCTCTGGCGCAAGACTAATGACCTTGCCCGGAAAAAACAAATCATTATGGAAAATTTTACAAGCCTCAGGACTTGCTAAATAAGGCCAAGACCGGTTCCCGGTTGTAGTGCCGATGATGATGATGATGATGATGATTCTCAGATTAAAGAAAACTCAAAACCATTGACGAGAAATTCATTAATCTATTTCAGAATTAATTTTTACATTAGTAATTTGAGATTTATTCATGTGTACACCATGTTCTCCTTATGCGTTGTGTTGAAGAGTTTTTTTCCATTCTCTGATCCGTATTGTACTTAGCGTCAGACTGAATTTCTTTGTTATATGTGCCCTGTTGAATCTCTGGTACACCGTAATCTTATTATTCGATAATCCTCGTTCCTCTCTTTGTTTGTTAACCGAAAAAACGGTCCCTTGGAATTCACTTTTCTTTATTGCACCGTGAACACAATGTCGTTATTTTTCTTATTTATTTTCTTATTTTAAAATGTCTCGTCTCGAAAAACCATCCGTTCACTCGTGCCCGCAACCCATGTCAAATTATTTACCTTTCTTACTGTGGTGTCTGAATCTCTTTGTTCCTGCACACCCTACAAAGCAATCGCACCATCCGCATGTCTCGTTATCTTGATATGTTGTGTTTATTCCCTGTTATCATAAATATAGTACTTTCGCACTGTTCTCTTGATCTGTCCCTGGTTTTCCAAGTGTCACAACAAAACGTAGTAGAACCAAGTTGTTGATAGTTCTAGGATTGTGACACTAGCTGAGCACAACGAAGTATTTTACACACAAGTGTTATAATGAACACTTTCTCACAACTTATAGTTACAAGCTGCAGCAGTTTCTTTGTACTACCTTAGATGGTATATGACCTAAATGCTGAACATCACTTGCGATTTCCAATGAATCATTCTCAGACTGTCACAACTGAGTTGGCTAATTGTTATAGGGTCGCGAGTGTATCAAGAATATTTATATATCTGAGTGGTCTCATTACTGCTAGTCTGTTTATTCTTGAGTGATATCATTTGTTCCGTACAGGACATGTTTCCTAGAACTGAATTTAATGAAAGGGGTACAACTAGATATGTGTGGACACTGTGCGTTTATTAGTTTAAATTGCTATTTGATGAACTGATCAATTATCAATGTTATAGGTGGGCGAGTGTATCAAGAATATTTATATATCTGAGTGGTCTCATTACTGCAAGCCTGTTAATTCTTGAGTGATATCATTTGTTCCATACAGGACATGTTTCCTAGAACCGAATTTAATGAAAGTGAAGTGAGAAACACCGAACGAAAATCGAATAAGAAAATGCATCAGAGCCGTATACCATAACGATAACAAAACAAATCCACATCAGTCGAATGTACTTGGGTTTAGAAATCGAATTCGTACACACGGCGCTGGCCTGATGGGTTGCGCTTTGGTTCAATTTTTGGTGATTCTAACTGTCATAGCGTCAGTTCCAATCACACGTTCTTCACTATCATCCCAAACGCCATAGTACCACTAGGTATGTGTGGACACTGTGCTTTTATTAGTTTAAATTGTTATTTGATGGACTGATCAATTTACCATTTTTCAATCCAAGAGAATTCACATTAAGGGATTCCTACCATGGTTGGGCTCGGCTCTAGCAGACAAATATATTGGAGGTGGGAGAAAAACAACTCTTCAAAAATATAGGAGGAATGACATTGGGTGGTGGTTTTTAATGTTCAGTCAAGCTGTTTGAATGCTCAGGCAACAGTGTGAGTTCGAAAGTGAATTTGTCTGGAGTCCTGTTTGTACTTACATTGAAGTAAAGCTGACGAGGTAGTATAAAACGTAATGTTGGCTACGAAACAAGAGACAAGTATATTCGCTTTCTGAATTCGATTGCATAACATGTGTACCATCAAATATTATCAGAGGAATGTGTGAAGAGATTCAGTTTATGATGTAGACATTACTAACTGTGGACCTGTGAAACCATTTTTACTTTCTGACCATGTAAGAATATTTCACGTGAAACTGCTTGATTTCTTGAATATTTTATGGGTTTAGTTTGTATCATTCGCTTTACATAAGCGGAAGATGAACTTTAGTCCCATCAAGTTCATTCCACTTGGAATCGAATCACATATTCGACTTGATATTTATAGTATTTACTAAGCAGACGCCCTCATATTATTGCGCCCCTTAGACATTGAGGAAAAATAGCGACAAATTTAATAACTTACCCAAAAAAAAAAAAATGTTTAAACTGCCCGAGCTGCCTTTCTGTAGAAACTTTATCTTCAAGATTGCTATTGATTACAGGGAATTTAGCTACACAATACAGTTGTCTGTATTGTCTGTTGTCTGAGCTTTGTTGGTTACATTTGAATAGGGTAGGTGTCGGGGAACACTAACACAGTGTTGATGGAACGACCGCCCATGCAATATTAGTACCGGTTCATTTACGAGCTGAGTTAAATAACTTTAATCTACGAAGACCTGAATATAATATCCCCCTGGAGTTGTATGACTAGATCAGAGAAACACACGGACATCGTCTGAAATAAAGATTTCTATTAAATTAAGAGATTTCGAAACAGAGCTTGGTCAGCTCAAATATACGAGATTCAAAACTTATTATCGACCACCAAAAACAAAACACATCATTTTAGAGAAAAGGGTTGGAAATGGAGTCATCTTTTGAGGGTGTATTTTCAGCTGTCACGTAATTTTCAACCCCAGGCGAGTTTCACGTACCAAAGAAGTTGCATCACCTTCCCTGATCTTTCCATTTGGAGAAACTTTGTAAAAACGGCCCATTCCCGAATATTAATAAGTAATGCCGGAGATGGTACTCTCTGATTCCACCCATTAGTATCAACGTCTCCAAACTTTCAACTTGGGTATCGAGTGTGGCTCTGCTTGTCGACTCCCTACAGCGCACCATGGACTGTTTCAAACGAGAAACAAGGCCTGTGATAGCTTCTGCAGAAAGGTGTGGTATTCTAAAGAGCTGTCAACATAACTCCTCAAACGACTCTTGTGGCAGGTTCGAGCTTCGAAGAAGCTGTTCCACTGCCTGGAAAGATTCCGGAGATGCCCTGCTTATTAACTAGTAAACATCACCGTTTAACTATGTGGGCAACCACTTAAGAAAACTCAGCTACTCGTCCCGAGGTAAACAGCTAGGGCTCTTTCGCAAACAACGATGAACAATTGTAGTTCAGTAGTTGCATTAGTATCCCTTTGTCCGGAGAACGCCGGCACCGTCTTTAGGAGTAATCTCAATATATTGTTCACCCCCAACATTGTATTTGTGAGCTCTCGTGGAGGGCAACAGAACACTTTCATTTCTTCCTGGGTAACTGATGTAACAGGCAAAGCTTGAGTTTTTCGGATGGAGTTTTTAGTGAAAAAGAAGTCGGGGTTTTAATTGAGGGTATGACAAATCGATCTTCTCTCAATTGCTTCCTCGTTTTCATTGGAGGATCACGCGCTTCTAGCTTCTAAGTAAACGTAAAGGCAGAGCTGATCCAGGAGACCAAGTGTGGATCAAAACGGATAGCGAAAAAAAGAGGAAAAAGGTTAAAAAAATATTGAAATGTCAGGATTAACCTCAAGAGATAAAAGGAATGGTTATACACCTACACCCAAATAGTCACCTACACAGAAAATGTAACGAAGCGAGAGGGGAAAGAATAGTATATATATATATATATATATATATATATATATATATATATATATATATGTATTTATATATATATATATATATATATATATATATATATATATATATATATATATATATACATATATGTACATGGGTGTGCTAAAAAGTTTCCGACCTCAAGGTGAAGATAGCGGCACTCGTCGATGAAAGCTAATGAATGCAGTTATGCATCTTTTGGCAGTTACTCACCGAAGTTTCAACCATTTTCGATATGTAGTTTTTATTTGACAGTCATTTCAGTGAGTCGATGTGAGTGTTTTTGTGAAAATGGTTCTTACATTTATTCTACTGTATGTCAGAGACCAGTTTAGCTGCGCCATTTGGGGTTCCAGCACCCGTCTTAAAGCGAAACTGGTTACTCGTAATAATGTTGTTGTCTTCCACCCATTTCAGCAGAGCTTTGTTAATGGTCTTTTCAAACACTTTACTGGTGGTTGGAAATAAACTTATCGAACGCATGTTCATTGATTTTGTACAGTCTTTGTCCGTTTTGGGGATGGACTGTATGATTGCCGTATTCCATCTCGCGGAAAAGTGTGTGCATTTTCCAAGCCGTTATTAAACAGGACTGTATATACATCTATTGCCAAATGGGGGAGGTTCTTGTGAACGGTGTGTGGTATTCCATATATTCCCGTCGGAGATTTATCAGGATTTGCCCAGAACTGAAAATCCACAGGCTAGACTATTTTCAAACTCCGTACATGCGAGAAAACAACTTAAGGGACCTACGGATTATCCAAATCCCTCCAAATGAAGACACCAACAAGCTCAAACAAATTAGGTATTTGTTTACGCATAAGATAAGTATCGAGGAGCCCCATAAACAAAGCATCCTCCATTGCAAGAGATGCCAAGGCTCGGGACACTTGGCGGTAGCTAGCTAAATATACGATGCATCAGATGTGCATATGAACACCAACCAGGAGAATGCAAAGTCAATCCATAGGGTACGGAACCAGGAGACATCCAAACCACAAACCCCAATGGATCCGTTACCACTAAGAAAACCGCAGTGAGATCTGGGCCCATCCAGCTAATTTCTCCCAGTGCCCTCATAAGTTGGGAATTCTCCAAAGAAGAGTAAAACCAAGTACAACTAACAAATCCGCACCAACCAAATCCACATCGCAGAACACATTACCACAACCTACAAGGCCAGGAACATCATATTCGGATGTCATCAGGAATAACCCAAACACGCCGACGTTAGCTACATAAAGAGCCTACAAACTGTACTTCCTATGTTGAGGCATATGTCGAATATCGGAGAAAAGGTCAGATTTTCTCACTCATAATCTCCCATATTCTCTTCCTCAATGGCTGAACTATCTACAACCGCCCTCAACGCAAAATCCATATACTCCAACATCCGTCAGCAACACTTATGCTTGTTTGTTAAAACCTTCTCCCCTCACATCCTTCTCCTCTCAGAAACGTAGCTTAAGTCCGCTGATGTCTACTCAATATTTCGATATTTCGAAAGAATTTGATTGCGTTTGGATCTCAGGACTTCTTTATAAGCTGCACTGCCTATTTGGCCTGAATTCCAACATCACAAAGCTCCTAGTAGAGTGCCCCACGGATCCATTCTTGGGCCACTTTTATATCTTCTGTACACATCCGATATTCCCCAACCTCCACCTAGTGTTGTAATGCTAAATTATGCTGACGATACTTTAATCAACTCTAGCAGCAGATTTGTCAAAGCGGCAAGAAACCGCTTTAACAACTTCCTCCCGCACAACTCAGCATATTTTAACAAATGGAAAATTCGCCTCAACCCAACCACAACCCAGTTAACAGTGTTTAGGGGAAAAAACGCTCACTGCATAAACAACACTAAATGTTGCCAGAACAAAATTAAAGTCAATCTTAATAACACCCTCATAAAACCTCCCAAAACTCCAAAATATTTGGGAGTAACCCTTTCTAACGACTGGTCATTCTCAACCCACATCAAAAATTCCCTTCATAAAGCCTCATTAAAGCTTAATCTCTGCAGACGAGTGTTGTGGAAACCTACAGGCCCCTCTTTCTAGATCAAACAACTCATCTACAAACAGATAATCAGACCCGATCTTACATCTCTGGATCGGTCCAGAGGTATCTTTTAAAGATTTCCACCTTCCTACCCACTCTTACAGACGCATGCCCATTGTGCCACATTGTTTTTCTTTATTCATTTGTCAAGACATTGAAGGATAGACACATCACTAAACGGAGGATATCACGACGACAATTTGCACAACATTCCATCGCAGAAAGTTACTTTCACTATGTACCAGCGCGCGGATGTAACCGGCATATTATTTAAAAGTGTACTCGCGTCCTCGCTCGACGATCGTGGGGACTCCGCCTTGCTCCGTCGTTGACTTCAGACTCGCTTTTTAATGACTTGTACAGAGTCTGGTGATCCGCTAAGGGTGGTTTTCGTTTTTGAGAGAAACGTGCAGCTTCTCTTGCAGCGACCAATCAGAGAGGTTGTTGAGTTGATCACGGCGAGGATGCGTGGTAGTTCGTGTTGCCAAGTCGTGGCAAACGAAAACAAAAAAAAAGGAGATGAGAACTAGGGAATGAGAAAAAGGGCATCACGATTGTGTGCCTGCAGCTGCGCAAATTGTCTGCCCGTCATTAGGGCGACTTGTGCCATCAGCAAATAGGATACTCGCACAACGATGATTGTGCGCCGTATCCATGTTGGTGACTTGTGTGCATGTTTACATGCTGAAGAATTTGTTTCTCGGCTACTAGGCGCGATATGCGCTGACAAGTTTTGTCGGTTGGACAAAACTTGGGGTGACGTTGTATCAGTCGGGGAAATGTGCTGCGCACGTGTGTGGCAGACTAAGCCAGTTAACGAGGGGCGCCGATTGGTTTCCCGATGTATGTTGCATATTTGGTAATTCTTTTTAGAGGATCATGGTGATGCAACATATGAGCGAACGATATTTCGTTGAATGTTTAGCAAAATGGATAGTGAAGAACGTGTGATTCTAACTGACGCTATGACAGTTAGAATCACCAAAAATTTGTGACTTACCGACGTGATCTGTACACACAGCACACACCAATTATAGCGTTTGGAATGATAGTGAAGAATGTGTGATTCAAACTGACGCTATGACAGTTAGAATCTCAAAAAATTTAACCAATGCGTAACACATCAGGTTACTGGTCGTGGTTTGAATTCGGTTTTTAAACGCAAGTATATTCCACTGATGTGAATTGTTATGTTATCGCTATGGTATACGGCTCCGATGCATTTTCTTATTCGATTTTCGTTCGGTGTTCTTCCCTATTTGCTTGTGTATTGTGTGTGTATCTGTTAGAGACGCTACACTACTCCCTCCTCAGTAACATTGTTACCATCATCTTCGTATGCGAACGAGAGAACGTCGGAGCAGGCGAGTGTGCCTGGTCCTCTATGCGGAAGTCATGATCGTGTGTGAAGTTCTGTTTACTACGGGAAAGTGTGTGCTGTGTGTACAGGTCACGTCAGGGTCGCCAATTATAGCATTTGGAATGATAGTAAAGAACTTGTGATTCGAACTGACGCTATGACAGTTAGAATCACCAAAAATTGAAACAATGCGTAACACATCAGATTACTGGCCGTGCTTTGAATTCGATTTTTAAACGCAAGTATATTCCACTAAAGTGAATTGTTATGTTATCGCTATGGTATACGGCTCTGATGCATTTTCTTATTCGATTTTCATTCGGTGTTCTTCACTATTTGCTTGTGTATTGTGTGTGTATCTGTTAGAGACGCTACAGATGATGCCCTATAGCGATGCCGCAAATGCATGTACCGAGTTTTACATTTCAGTAATTTGAAATACTGCCTTTTGGCTTGAAAAGCTGAATTCGGCGATGCCTTATCTGCATGGAAGTATGAATTCAGATGATGCGTTCCTTTACATAATATTAGGTGATATAGGCCAACGAAAAGGATTGGAGCTGGCGTTGTGCGCTGTCTGCGGGCGAAATTGTGGTTGTAATTGTGGATGGGTTCTCAGCGTAATATAGAGACCCCCCCCTCAAGAACATACCTGATCTTATCCCCTACTACCCTCTATCAAAACGAGAAATACCGCATCCACATAAATCAAAATTGTAGCTATTATTTTTAAGTCAAATTCAAATTGTCACTACTATTGCAATATCAAACATTGTAAATTGTATGTATATTTAGATTAAGTTATGTTAAGTAATTTTAAGTAGGCTAAGTTAAAATTAAACAGAATTCCTGGATTTTCTTCTGACCTTTCACAGGAAAAACAAAATGGCCAATGTATCTAAATCCCATTAAATCCTAAGCACATGTAAAAAAGAACTGTTTGAAAAATGTTAACAAATAACATATAAACACTAGTTATGTAACCAATCTATTATAAGTTAACTGTAATAATTATTGTAATTTTTAGTTTTGGGTATAATAAATGCAGTATATATATATATATATATATATATATATATATATATATATATATATATATATATATAACGATTCGGCGATCAGTCGCAATTGGCGTCCGAGATGTAAGGACGCCAATTAACTACGTTTAAACTAAATTTATATTACATCAAAATTTAAATGCTATTAATTTAGCTCAGTCCTCAACAATCGGACGTGTCAATCACTTAATATAAATACTAAACAAAATAAAGGAGTCGTATTTTTCCAAATAGTGTTGTGGCGGTTCCGCAAACCCCACTGTTACTTACCTGAAGAACCCCCATAACTTCGACCCAACCTTATAAGTTTCGCCAATGCAATCGCATTAGCACCTTAAACGCGTCACGCATCAAACAGATCAAATTTATTTAACTAAAAGTCCCTGTAAAAGAATTCTTACCTTTCATGCATCTCTTCGCATACAAATTCCCTACAAGAATTCTTTCCATTATACAGGTGCATTAAACCAGAAACTATTCGGTACCTTCGGTTAACAGGCAAATTCCAAACTTCCCACACCTGCAATCTCCCCTCAGCAAAAACATTTCCTTCCCAAGGATAATTAATGCTTTCAATGCATTACCTGGAAATACCTGTAAAGAATTTTTCCTGCAAGGGCATTCATACATGTATCAATGCATCTCTGCATAAGCGACCAAAAACCGAATTTCCAATTAGTGTAGATATTCACACTATAGTTCGATCCTGGCGTTGCCATAGATACCATGCATAATTGGCACAGATCGTATACACAACCACCATTGTGTATCCATCTAAATTACTTTCCGAAGACTTGCAACTATTGATTCAGCTGCAAGCACTTCTCTCGGAAATACTTCTTTGTTTGAATCTTTAAACAATCCCCAACGGCGCGCTTAGCCGCCGGATTGGATTCAATAGCATGAACATATGCAAACAAAAGAATCCGATTCTCCCAGTCAGCAGAGAGACGATATACGATCTCTATTGTATAAATTATCGCAATCCCTTTTAGCATGTAATGAGCGGCTGATATTTACTCAGCTGACCCTCATTACCGAACGATGCCTTAGGTCGTTTCCCCTTTGTTCTTTTTCCCTCGTTGTATTATAGGTTCTGTTTATCTTTGGCCAAACGCATCGATAAACACGGTGATGTGTACGAAGACACACGTACACCTCCGCGTCCCAGATATCGCCTTCCATTGGTCACTGGTCCAAGGAAATTTCATTTCCTTTTCACCAGACCACCGAACTTGTGGGGGTAAAATGTATGCCGACGTACGGCAAGTATTCACTTTTTCCCAACGATGGTTTGAAGAAGATTGTTCGCCGAGGAAAAAACGGGAAACGAAAACACTGTTTTATTGTGTTGTTTTTTATGTTCTTTATTTTAATTTAATTTGGTTTAGCTATGCGTCCTTGGGGAAAACATATTATTTCAGGTGAATAGCATTTAGGGGGAATAGATAGGAATGACGCGCCGAAAGCGGTCGAAATAAGGTGGAAATTGTGGTTGGAATTTGTGGGTTGGTTCTCCATGTAGAATAGAGAAACCCCACAAACTCACCCCATTAGCGACTGGCTCTGCACGAGCCGAATATCGCTGAGTCCCTTACCATCCAGCGACCGAGCCGGTCGTTTTGCTCCCGCCCCCCCGGTACGCACGGGTATGCATATATTTCAAAGTCGAGAGTCGCGTTCATATACTCAAAAGTCGAGATTCGCAGCCTACAACTTCAAAATGTATTCGTTTGTACAAGTAAATTGCCTCCTCAGTTTGCTACCACGAATTTGTTAATTTTAAGAAAGAATTATACGAACCGTAAAACCAACGTTGTTAAGTGTGTCTTCTTTTCCGATTTAAAATAAAGCTAACAAACAACTTCTAATCAGTGCTTTTATTTTTGGATATTTCCGGCGAACTAGGTGTTGGAGCAGACACTAAAATTAAATTAAAAATTAAAGACCCAGTTACATCCCGCCTGTGTGTTTCATACTCCGTTCCTGGTGAACCTTTTGCGGCGTTGCTCAGTGTTATATTCGGCGGAAAGTTATGTTGGAGGAAAGAAGAGGAACAGGGCCGTACGCCGGTGCACAATGCTTCTTCTCCACAGTGTTTTTGTGAGTTTAGTTGTTGCAACACAAGCGCAGACCAGGAAATAGGAACATCTTGCTGACATTCCGGCATCGGTCCCAGTCAGACGTCTCTTAACAACAACCGGTCGCCACTCTTCCCTCAGGTCTGAGGAAGCACAGTGGCGACCACAGCGAGCCTTCTTAGGAGCGGTCTTGAGAAATCGCTCGTCGTTTCAAGGGCAAGGAGACACGCTCCCTGAGAGTAAGACTACCGTACAACAACCTGTTGAAAATAATTTGCTCTTCAAAACTCACATAACATGGAGGAGACATTGAGTGGCACCCACAGAGTCCGGATCTTAGTCCAGATGATTATTTTCTATGTGCAAATCAGGGGTTTATAAAGGCAATTGCTGAGTTCCGTCGTCGATGTTCGGTACCGTTTGCCACAGAACTGACCGTTTGATCTGGGTTAGAGTTGTAAATTCGCAGCCCACAATCAATGACCACGTAATGACTGGTCGTCGAAAATACTGAAACGAAACTTACCGATGGGATGTGGCATTTGGCATGTGAGGCCACAACGTTGAGTTTGATGTGACTTCTTCCATGGCACCGTCCGCGAGTCCTGGCGGAATGACAGGTGCGGACCCAGTGCCTACTGGGCTGAGTAAAGTACCGTCTCTTCTTGGTTACTGAGAGGCATGCTGGTTGATTCTTGAATGATAGGGGATGCCGCCCGCCAAGGGGGGCATTGCGATCTCATATCCCCATTGGGGAGGCTACATGTGTTAACCGTCGTCCTTGATGATTGTCGTTGGCCGAAGGTTGGCCACCCGGTGTCTCTGTTAGGTAGCCTTTATGACTGGCAGTTGATGAGAGACCATCGAAGAAGATTTCCATCCGCGGAGTACAGCGAATCACAACTGGTTGGATCGATCGACATCACAGGTTGGTTGGCGAATGACAAATGCGTTTGGTCTGTTCCTCGGTCAGTTCCTGCTGAAGGTTGCTGCTGATGCTTCTGTAGTTGTTGCTGTTGCAATGGATGTTGCTGATGAGACTGACTATTAAACGGATTCTGTACTTGGTCATGGTCACTGGTGACATTGGGCGTGGTTACTGTTGCTGGGACAGTTGATGGCGTCTTCGTGCAATACATTAGTTCAAGGTGGACCAGTTCCTTTGGGTCGGAGTTGTAAGTTCGCAACCCACGAGGACCGGCCAGGTGATGGGCCTGCTGGTGCTTCCTTACTGGGAGTGTGTGCGGTTCCTTAACCGCTTGGTTGATGGCGACTTCTGGCAACTGTACTGAGGGCACCTCGCTAATGTCGAGCTGATCGGCGTGGTCCATAGTAGTTGGGGAGACTGGGTCGAGCGCAAACTGTGCTTCGAGCAACCTCGGTAGTCTTTGATTGCCTTGATCGGCGCTGTTTGTGTTAACTGAAGAGACTGGGTCGAGCGCAAGTTGAGCCTCGAGCAGTCTTGGTGATTTAATATCATTGCCTTGATCGGCGAGTTTCTTTGAAGCAGGCTTCTTTCCTTGTTGTGGCGCATCGGATTTCGTGTCATCTTTCTTCGCTGGTGCTGGTGCACTGGCAGCTGTTGGTGCCTTCTTGACGTCCTTGGCGGCGTTAGTTGTACGGTTTGGAACACTTTTCATCTCAACCATTCCTCCTTTGGCTCGCTGTACGGTGTCTGTCGTCCCACGGTTGTTTGTCAGATGGGTTACAGATTCCGGGGGAATCATCCGTGATGGTAGTCTGGGTGGATGGCCAGATGGCATATGCATGCCTGGTGTTGATGGAGTTCCTGGCCACCAAGATGGTTGTGACATCAATGGCGGTAAACGACTGTTGGGTGGATACATGGTGTGCGTCGCTGTCTTAACCTGGTGGGGCGGTTGGCGATCAGTGCGTGCCGTACCTCAGCAAACTCCGTGGCCTCAATGAGGTATGTTTCTTCGGCCTGGTCGATGAACCGCTCTTCAAAATACTGCTGACGGATGGCCGTCCATGGAGCGATAAGGCATATGAGATCTTCATGCCGATTCCGCATCTCGTCCCAACGCCGATGGAGGTCTCGTTCTTACGCCTCCGCGGTGGCCAGCGTCGGTGGCCCTCTCTTGATGAACTTAGTGAAAGCTCCCATCATTTTCTCCTGTGCGGTGAACTGGGCGTTGATGAGCTGTTCCGCCAATCTAGCTGTCATGTTTGACTTCGCTGACATTGGTGCCAACATTTCCGTGGGATTTGGATACCACGAACTTGGCGACTTTTGGTCGTGAGTAACTTCTAGGGGCAGCGTCTCTTCGCGCCACAAATTTGGAAGCGGTAATTTGTTAGTAATTGCAAAACGTCTTACTTGTGGTTAGATTGCTAATGCCACTGATCTGGCGGCTGACTATAGCTGCACTGGGCAGATTGCTGATGCGCCACTAATCTGGCGGCTTTCTATGGTTGCACTGGGCAACTTTTTGATGCGCCACTAAGCTGGCTGGGTTTAGGTCCTTAGGCTGGACGGGGTCTGCATTCGGAGCAGCGGTAATTGCAGCGTTGAGGCAGCTGGTTACTGGGCAGTATTATGGCTCCCATGCGGGCAGTTCATGTTGCTCTGAACTGGCGGCGGTCTGCACTGATGTTATGCCACGAAATGGGCGGAGTGGTCTGATAATTTTGAAAAAAATTAAGCGCAATGAAATTCCCTCAGATCGAATTGAACGACGTCCCTGGTTGCGCCGTGAACCTGGCAGTGTTAATGTAACTGCACTTGGGAACTACTCGTTGGTACGCCGTAACCCTAACGGCGTCAATTTAGTTACACTTTTTTTTCACAAACACAATTATCTTCACGGGATTCACTACACTTTCACTTTCCTGTTGGTCGTGGGTCTTAGCGTCTGGACTCTAGTATGTCCCGCGACCTTTTGATATACTGCGAGCTGGCAGCAGTGAATTGGATCCGGCTCGAAGGACCAAAAAATGTTTGATTTGCGTTCTGCAAATGGTCCACAAACCAAATGGGTTGCGTTGATGGGCTAAAGAAATGGCGTCAAGAACAATGATTCGTTCTCTTGCCGTGCAACGATGCTGGTTCCGTAGGAATGACGTCCGGAACAATTGGTATCTGCTGGAATCAACTCTTAATAAATGGATCAAACTGAAAAGGTTACCTTTGATTCCAAATGTGAACTTCCCGAGTATTGAAATAATGTGGCTCTTGATTTCTATGATAAATATCGTCTTTATTTTGTCGGATTCTTTAGATGTTGAAAGATTACAAATTGTGAACTGGAGTCGTCAAGCGATTTACGAAGAAGAGTATTATAAAAGTGAATATGGTTTTCAAGTGACAACCAACAGAAAATTCACAAATGTCAGCTTATTGCTGACATTGTTTAAGGTGATGCCACATATCTTATTCAGGTGGTGCCACAGATTTTAATTGCGAATTCGCCGGTTGTTTCAAGGGCGAATCCGCAACAGCAATCCTGCAACAATTGACGAGTTGCAACAAATCATTGTACGGGAAGTTACAGTCATTCCAAGATCAACTCGTCAACGTGTACTTGAGAACTTGCGAATCCGACTTGAACAATGCCGACATGTTCGCGGAAGTGTATTGTACAACATCGATTTTAAAAATTATATTCATCATCATCATCATCATCGGCACTACAACCGGGAACGGTCTTGGCCTTATTTAGCAAGTCCTGAGGCTTGTTAACACGTTGACGGACAGTTGCGTCTATAGCCGTCAAGTTCAAGTTCACTATGTGACATGACGGCAATAGCCGTCCAATACGAAACGGTCGTTTTTAGACACTGCGGCTGTAGCAGCACAAATGCGCATTTACCAGCGTACAAGTAGAAGCCTAGTGTCATGTTTTCGAAAAAAAATTTAGTATGCAAGGTTATACATTGAGTATGCACGTGGTTGTGAACGGAGTAGTGCGATCTTGTTTCATCTACTGGATGTAGCAGTGTGGAATTCTTACTACATCTTTAAAGAAAAGACAGGTTCTCAAATGAAGTTTATAGAATTCAGGGAAGCAATTATACGATCTCTAACTGGCATAGATTATAAACAGGATGGAAGGTCTTTGGTTCAATTTAAACGTGCACGAATCCAAACCAATGAAATCAACAACAATGGAACACAGCATTTTCCTGAGAAAATTTCTCCTCCTGAAAATTATCAGCGAAAAACATATTTTCAGCGTTGTAAACAATGTTATAAACAGGGAGTAAGGAAGGAAACATCATATTGCTGCAAGAATCGCATATCAAAACCTGCACTGTGTCCTGCACCATGCTTTGAAACATGGCATACCGAAAAAAATGTATAATAATTATAAAATTATAATAAATTTATTTGTCATTTATTTATTTTTGTTTGATCATGAACTAACATTTCGTGTAAAACTCCCAAAAATACTTTGTTGCTCACAAAAAATTGCTTATTTCAGTCATTAAACCTGTCATTTACGTTTTTAAATTTTTGCTGTTATAGCCGCCATCGTCCCATTACATAGTGTCTAGAGTCCGCTGGCGCCATGACGGTTGTAGCCGCAACCTAATTAAAGGTGCTGAATTAATCAAAATTAAGTGTATTTAAGCAGAAAGAGTAAAACTATACTTCTAATATTCTAAAAATTACAAAAACATATAGTGTCAATTTTCGAATTTCACTTGTTTCTACTGTCCGTCAACGTGTTAAATTTTCCATAATGATTTATTTTGTCTGGGAAAGGTCATTAGTCTTGCGCCAGGGGCTCCCCGACGGGGAATCGAACCCCGGTCTCCCGGGTGACAGGCGGGTATACTAACCACTATACTATCGAGGAGGATTATATACATTTAACCTTTTTTTGGACTTTCTAGAAATGTAAACACATTTTTTTTTTCTAAATTCCTTAATTCCTTTTTTTATTACATAACAATACTAACCATACAGTTGAGGCCCACCCCGTATACGAAAAAGGGCGATCTGCTTACCGTGCTTGTTTTGCTTTATCTAACATTTAGTAACATTTATCAAGATTCATAGAATGGCCAACTGATAAGTTTTGTAAGGTTCATATGAGTGATTACTTCATTTTTATTTTATTTTTATTTGGATTTAATTTCATATCATCAGATACCTTTTGACTAATCTTTTGCTGTGTATCTCCATTGTCCTTGGAGACTCAATGTACTTGCAAGTCATTGCTCAATAGGAATCAGTAAGATTTCAATTAGATACAAAACCAATTTCAGTGTCGATTCGGTTTGTAAGTGGGACAGCACTTAGACGTTTCCAAAACAGATCGCTTTTGAAGTACCTTGACGCCGTTACATATGCGTCAGATGTATTGAGTATATTTTTATCTATTTGGTTCACATATCAGTGTACATCAACGGAGATCATGCCGTTCCATTGAGCGAAATTTGTCTTTTTTTTTTAGTCATGTCGATAGTTTTGACTTATCTATATCTATATCTTACGGTAAGAGTACTTCACATTGTCGTCGGCTTGAAGGCATTGCCACAGGGTAATCAACGTAACTCTCCTTGTTGATCACGTGTAAAACATGTCGCATGCACACAACTTGACCCCACATTAACAAGTAGTGATTCGCCGGATTAAATACGTTATGGTGGCACAAGTGCAGTTTAATTAGTAGACCAACCAACACATATTTTATGTGCCGAGAATAATAATTAAGTCAACAAAATGCCGTCGAGCAACAGCGACAATTCGAAAACAAAGCAAACGTTGCGAACAGTTTTTAATTTGTGACATCTGTGGTGCAATTTCCCGAAAGGTTAAATTGGTCATAAGAGACTGCAACGACAGTCACGAGCCGAAGCATGAACGACTAGTAATAATAAACTCCCTGGCGTTTAATGAAAGAGTATTCCAGTTACAGACACCTGAAAGGTGATTTCTGCCATCAAATCAACGCTTGCTTGTTTCTTATGGGTTGAAAGGGTTATGTGTAGATCCAGGAGGAGCTGTTATTATACGGTTGCCTTAGGTTTTGTGTGGGTATCATGATCGATCCATGACCACCCGTACAATCTCACGTCATATCAAAAGGGGAAAACTGGCTAAGTGAAAGGAAACAAGACTTCAATGTCTTTTGGTTAAGTCTCTAGGAATAGCTTGGAGAGTGATACCAATGGAGAGGGCATTCATCTAGCTATGAAAAGTCGGAAGACGGCTAAAATTATATACGGGTGTAGAGTATAAAGAAATGAAAGGAAGTATCCAAGGCAATCTCATATCTGTCATTTTGCTCAATGTACATGTTTGACCGTCCGAAGGTGAGCATCAGAGGCATTAATGGCTATTCCCTGTAATCCTTTCTTTTTTGTGCGAGCTATTTGGTTTGGTGCACCAGAGATTAAAAAAATTATTTTCCGTCACCAAGCTCACGCGTCAGCGATAGAATTCTTTATTTCTTAAAATTCTACAATTTGGTGATCAACTTGATTCTCTTGCTTGGGCTACTTAGGCTCCTTCATATACAAAAATAAGATACGATATGAGTCACCCCTTTCTTTAGAGACAAAATTACGTCTGACAATGTCTTCTGGCCAATTTGCATTGGTTTTTTTTTTACACAAACGCGCCCACAAACGGGTATTTTGAAGTATAATTACATGTCAGAGCACAGTGCGAGCGGTGTAGAGGAACCGGATAAGGAAAGGAGGTTTCGATGTATATTGGTCTTGAATGCCTGGACATCACAACGACGAGGAAACACATGATCAGGCAGAACATTCCACATTCGTGTGGTTCGGCTAAAGATGCGGCTGAAATTCACTTTCAACGTGAACTGATGCGTATTCACAGATTGACGGGTATCGTGGGAAGGATGTGTCTGAAGGGGCGGAACTCATTCAGCAAGCTCATTTGAGCAACAACCGTGATAATACATATAGAAAAGAGATAGGCATGATACGTTGCGCCTATGTTCTAATGTCGGCATTGATCTATAGCATTTGGGATGATAGTGAAGGAAGTGTGATTCGAACTGAGGCTATGACAGTTAGAATCACCAAAAATTGAACCAAAGCGCAATCCATGAGGCCACCGTCGTGTAGCGTTCTACGAACGCACAATTCTGCGCAGGTAAGGTTCCTACCTTCAAAGAACTTACTTACCTGAGAGCGTTGCACGCGCCCACAGACGCGTGCCCCAAAGTCCCACGATAGGGCCTGCAACTCGCAGCCAACGTTGAGACCGACACCAAAAAGCAAGGAACTGAACGTCCCCAAAGCTTTTTAGGTCAAGCTCAACAATTATAACTCTTCATGCCTGAAACAAAGGTATAAACATCCATGCGTTCTATTCCTAAAAAAAAACAATTCCCAAAATGCCATACATGCTGCCTGCGCCCAGGAACATCTCATCGAACCGGCAATTCCGAAATTCAATACAAAAGAATTGCTATCATCAAAGAATGAGCCGATCAACGGATGCACGTGCGGGTAATCTAACGCAAGGACCACCCAAATCCGTTGAACAACAGAAGGCAGCCACGACCTATCGCAATCGAATATATCTCAACGGGATATCCGATAATTTATGAGGAGTTAAGCCAACAAAGGCAATACTCCGGTCCCACGGCCACGCTAGAATTTCGCACCATTATAAAGATCTAATGGATTTCGATTCCGGGTACCAAGTTCAAATTAGTCCCACGGACTGCACGTCAAAACAATCGCCGAATATCTCTGGTCTGGGCGCCAGATGTTCTGTGCAAACAGAAGGCCGTGGAAATGAAATTCTATCAGCGATAATAATGATGTATGCAAAGATGACTTTCCCCTTTCAGGAAACTACAAAATATCCCAGGGGATGTGATAACATGCTGCTAACAGAAATTCGGAAGTTCTGTTAGCAGAGCAAATAGGGAATATTTTCCGGATAGATACAGATACCAGTTTTGAATCTGGGTATCTGTGTGAGCAGGGTATTGTTGAGGGCAGATAGACAGTCTAATTCTGATCGTCAACGAGACGACAGAGTCTACTTCGAGTACCTTAACGACGAGGTTGCGACCGAACACCATTAAAGGAAAAGGGAGTCGTTGTCGTGTATCGCGAGTAACGTGTGCGAAGAAAGGACGAGAGTAATACGTGTCACCGAGTTAATTAAGCGCGGTATTAAACGAACAACAGTTTATGTGTTAATAACGAAACAGTTTTTAATAAAGTTTAAATAAGAGTTGTAAATAACCCTCCAGGAAACAACTTATCTGCGTTTCATTTGTGTCAAATCCGCTCCGGTGCTGTTTTGTTTTTCGGTGAACAGTGTTCGGCGGAACACCCATTCAGACATTCCACAAATCCGCCAAAGTCGTGTGTACGAATTCGATTTCTAAACTCAAGTACATTCGACTGATGTGGATTTGTTATGTTATGGCTATGGTATACGGCTCTGATGCATTTTCTTATTCGATTTTCGTTCGGTGTTCTTCACTATTTGCTTGTTTATTGTGTGTGTATCTGTTAGAAACGCCACAGATCGTCTTACGGCTGGGTCCCCAATAAGTCTCACTGCTCGTTTTTGCATCCTGTCGAGCACGTGTAGTGCAGTTTTGGATGCGCCTGACCAAATATAGGAGTTGAACTCCATTTTTGGACGAATATACGCCTTGTAAATAGTGACCAGGTTGGATAGAGTGAAGTATCTTTTGCATCTGTTGGCTGCACTTTTCGCAGCTTAAAATATGTGGTCATTCCAATTAAGAGTCGAAATAATTGGACTGCCGAGGATTGATAGGTCCTTGGCTTCGTCGATGCAAGTGCCGTTCATCGACAGTATATTTACTTTGGGTTAGCCTTTGACGATAAGAGGCAGCGCTGAGTTTTTAAGGCATTGAATTCTACTCGGATAGATAATCCCCATTGATATATAGTATCTTGTTGAGGTCTGAATTCAATGTATCAAGCATAACTTGCTCGTTGGTAATGACGTTCGAAGAGTTTGGACGGGAGTGTTCATATGAGTATGAGAAATTGTACGTACTATCATCAGCAAACAAGTGAATTGGGTTGTGAATACTTGACAAGAGATCATTTATAAAGATCAAAAAGAGACTGAGTGTTAGTACTGAATCCTGGGGAACACCTGCATTTAATTTGATGGGAGACAGATTTGACACCATCAAGAACTACTTGAATTAAACAGCCAGAAAGATGGTCTCTTATACATTGGATCAGGGAATTGCCCACTCCATGGAATACAATTTTGACAAAAGAGCTAGCTGCCAAACTCTGTTGAAGGCTTTTGAAATATCCAACGCGACTACTTTGCTTTCACCGAGGTAGTGGATGGAATGGTTCCACTTTTCGGTAATGTACACCATCAGATCTCCTGTGCAGCTGTTGCTACGAAAGCTAATTGGCGGTCATTGAGGAGGTCATTTGATTCCAGATATTTCGAAAGTTGAGGGTTGATAAGTGATGATATTACCTTGGAGAGAATAGAAGTTAGTGCTATGGGTCGATAAGAAGAGAGGGACGATTTGTTACCCTCTTTGGAAATTGGCTGAATGTTCGCCGACTTCCATCTATTCTGGAAACGGCCAGTAGAATAAGACAAATGGAAGAGAGTCTGCAATGAACGAGTGAAGAAGAACATCTCTTCAAGAGAATTGGTGGAATTCCATTAGGACCAGCGGATTTGTTTGCGTTTAGCTCTTTGAATTCGTGGGCAACAGTACGCGTTCGGAAGTAAATCTGGCTCATGGTGTGCTACTTATACTCAATTTGAGACGGAATTGATGTGGTATCAGGCAGCGTTGAGTTCGCTGCAAAATGTGCAGCAAGTAGATTCGCTTCGTCTGGTGTGTCATCGACTATGAAATGGATGAAGAGAACGAGTTTTGAATATTTTTCACGAATGCCCAGAAGCTTTTACTACCAGTGGGAGAGTGTGTGGCGGTTCCGCCAACCCCCACTGTTCGCTTACCTAAAAAAAAACCACATAACTGCCGCCCAATCTCATAATTCCGCTAATGCTATCGCACCTATTAGTACCTTAAATGCTTCACGCATTAAAGAGATAAAATCTGTAATCAAAAAAGCCCCTGTAAAAGAGAATTCCTACCTGCATGCATAACTTCGCATTTAAAATCCGCTATAAGAGTTCTCTCCAAGCTTATCATAAATTCCCTGAAAGAAAATTCATCGGTTCATATATAATCATCATCATCGTCGGCACTACAACCTGGAACCGGCCTTGGCCTTATTTAGCAAGTCCTGAGGCTTGTTAAATTTTCCATAATGATTTGTTTTTTCCGGGCAAGGTCATTAGTCTTGCGCCAGAGGCTCCCCGACGGGGAAACGAACCCCGGTCTCCCGCGTGACAGGCGGGTATACTAACCCTTATACTATTGAGGAGCTCATATATAATACAACCGCATAATCAGCAAGTCTTACCGTTGAGTTGGCTTATCCCAGCTTCATCATGTGTATCATAAATCATCATACAAACACATTGGCTGGCGACCTACACCCAAGGGTCCCAAACAAATATACGCATCTCTCGGCACCAATTAAATCCTACAGCATAAACAAATGCAAATAGGAATTCAATACCTACCCGTACCAGTGCCATAAACACCATTTCCAGGTAATCTAGCTGAAACCCATTAACACAATTTCTTCGATGCGTCGCGTCTATTTATTTAGCTGCGACACACATCTCAAACAAAGATCCAATTAGCATCCGACGAGTTTCGGTTTTGTTTGCTTTACCGAACTCGCATCCCATGAATGCACATTTTCCCTTTTCCTTGTTTAGATTCTTTCCCGTGGCTTTGATCCATAAAAAAAACGAATGTACACACATACATGTGTACCGTGACGATTTTCTGCATGAGATCAGTTTTGGTCTCCCAAAGAGAAACTTTACGTCTCTCTTGGAATAGGGAAAAGCACCCCTTAATTAAGAGAGTCAGTTTCGCTGGCCGAATGTCGTTGTCTTAATCCAACCTCCGTTCGAGTCGGACGCGTCCACTCAAGCTCCCCGGTGCACACGGGTGCGCGAAAGTCAACCACCAGTCGCGAATCAAGTTTTTAGCCGTCTGCAATTAACATAAAACTCAAATTTAGAACAGTGGGTGGAGTTAGAGTGTTGTTAAACGTGACAATTTCCTTGATCCCCCCGATAAGTGCAATCTTTTACGCCCGCGACGATATGGCTTTGTAAACCCTCTTAGGTGTAAGCGGTTGAATATCCTACATGATAAAGGAACAACGTTTGTGTTTTATCAGTGGTAGTAATCAAATAAATAAACAGAACATAACTAACAATAAACAAATCTAGTGTTTTACTTTTCTCCTCGTTGTGAACAAACGTGGCGGTGTTTTGTTCTTTCGGTTCGGTGTTTTACGCGGCGAACAATTTATGATGGAGGAGGAAATGAACAGAGTGTCCGTGTTAGGCCTCCCCACAAGTGTAGTATTTTTTGTCTCACTCTCTGCTCATGCAAGAACTTTGCGCGTTGTATATGCGCATTGTAGTCATTTCTAGCTCTCCTGAATCTTTTCCGGTTTCCCTCCGTATTGTTTGATTTATACAACCGGAAGCTCAACTCTTTAGCCTTAATGGCTTCTCTGCACCCGGAATCGAACCACATATTTCTCTTGGGTTTGATACTCTTTAACCTGTGTGGAATAAAGGTTCGCATGCCAAGTAAAATCGTCTCTGTCAATGTGCCCGCTATAGAGTCAACATCCTTATTGAAGAAAAATAACCACCAATCCAACCTCCCAAAAACGTCACTCAGACCTTCCAGTTGGCTTTCTCGTAGAACCATAGTGTTATTTTGGGAGCTTTCTCATTGACGATACTGTTGGTTAGATCAAATTTAGATGACACGACACTACGTTCTGAAGTGCCCAAGGGAGAAGTAATTGCAATTATGTATTTGTTTGGGTGTGAGGTGAGAAACAGGGCTCCTCGATATTATAGTGGTTAATATACCCTCCTGTCACACGGGAGACCGGGGTTTGATTTGTGGCGGTTCCGCCAAACCCCACTGTCTACTTACCGTAAAACCCCCATAACATTCAGCCAATTTCCTAACTTCACTAATGCAATAGCATTAGTACCTGAAAATGCTTCACGCATCATATATTATTGATCAAATCTATGATCTTAAAAAGTCCCTGTAAAGAAAACTTACCTTTCGTGCATCTCTTCGCATACAATTTTCCGAAAGATTTCTTGCTTTACTTATCTGGAATTCCAAACCAATTCGGCACCGTCGGTACCTGACAAATTCCTGTAAACAAAACGATTCAGTTTGCATACAAAGTAACCGTCATGACAGGGACCATAAATATTGCGCCGTCTATTTTCCCAGCCGCGCCATGTGTACAACAATGTTCCCTACATACACATTGGCTGGCAACTTACACCCAAGGGACCAAAGCAAATACGCATTCCGCGTCTCTTGGCATCAATTAAATCCTACAGCATAAACAAATGCAAATAGGATTTCAATACCTACCCTTACTAGAGATGCCATAAACACCATTTTCCAGTAACCTAGCATAAACCCATTAGCACATTTCCAAATCGCATTGTCGTGTCTTTTTTTAGCCGCGACGCACATTTCCAACACAGATCCCATTAGCATCCGACGAGTTCGGTTTTATTTGCTTTACCGAAATCATATCCCATGAATGCACTTTATGTCCTTTCTTTGTTCTTTCTCATCGATGAAAGAACCATGCACACATACCACCATGATCACGATCAGCGAGTGAGCTCTGAACGAGGAAGATATCACCACCATCATCATCATTAGTACTACAACCGGGAACCGGTCTTGGCCTTATTTAGCAAGTCCTGATGCTTGTTAAATTTTCCATAATGATTTGTTTTTTCCGGGCAAGGTCATTAGTCTTGCGCCAGAGGCTCCCCGACGGGGAACGAACCCCAGTCTCCCGCTTGACAAGCGGGTATACTAACCACTATATCATCGGGGAGCACGAGGAAGATATCGCTGAGTCTTATTCCATCCGCTGACCGCCACGGTCACGCGTCACTCCCGCTTCCCGCTGGCAGCGGAGACGCGTAAATACATACCCGGAGTCGTGTGGGTATTAGTTTTAAAGTATTTTCGTAAAGTGTAAACGTAACGAACCGCAGACGTGACGGCAATCGCGTCAAAGTTGGTGAAAGTATTAATTAAAATTTTGTCATTTTTATGTGTTGTTCGATTTTGATATACATTCAAAAATAAAGAATAAATCTAAGTGAAAGTTTAAACGCAACGTCAAATGTTAGTATCCAATAAGAAAATAGAACTACAATAAAAGAACCCTTAATAATAGAAGAAAAGTGTGTTATATTTTTACTGGTCCGGTGTTTGTGCCTTTCCCTCGGTGTTGTACTGGTCGGAACATTTAGAGGAAGTTGTGGGGACGAGGTAGAACTTTCGCCCATGCTGGCGTCGCGATCTCGTACCCTCACAGATTCCTCGTCAGGGAGCCTCTGGCACAAGACTAATGACCTTGCCCGGAAAAAACAAATCATTGTGGAAAATTTAACAAGCCTCAGGACTTGCTAAATAGGGCCAAGACCGGTTTCCGGTTGTAGTGCCGATGATGATGATGAAGTGTGAAACAGGTCCAGTCCAGCGAAATGATAATACCAGTCTGGTACCCGTGTTGGCTCTTTGACAAGTTGAGTTACACTATTTGAATCAGCAGGTGCTGCAAGTATTACCATAATAATTGTCAAGTAAAACCAGATATTATGTTCTTCATCTCCAAGCATTCGTTAAAAACATCTGAACCGATTCTTAGCGAAAAATATTGATAACACATTTTCTCACTTAATAAATACTACTAAATAAGTATATTTTATTTTAATAATCTCGATGCCGTTACTTCAGTTGGACGTACAACTTTTACCTACAGTATTTTCGCATAATATAATAAATTTGTTCGATGTCGTTACTTCAATTCAACGTTCAAAATTTACCTGTAATTTTCAATGGCGAGACAAGATTGGTGCTGACATAACGGCTACAAAAGCCGTCAATCAGAGCAATGGTTCACAATTGACATTAATTTTAGATGAGCAAATAAACACCGGAAGTAATGCCTCAGCCGAACTATAAGAAAATGAAACGCTATGGCAGGACATATGTTACGTTCCATTGTGGTTACGATGTATTTGCATCAAAGATCAACATCCATCCACTCCTCACTTACCATTGCTTACCCTTTTCTGTCGGTCTGTGCATTGACATTTAGCGATATCAAACAATTCGGGTTGTGCGCCCATATTATAAAAAAAAAACAGGTGAAGGTTATTGCATTACCAAAACCAATGAATATACTTTAGGAAGGTACGAAAGCATAATCAATGCAAGAAGGACAATCAGTACAGATAAGATGGTCTACATTGAATTACTTTACCTGAAAAAAAAAAAGACTTCGATAGTCGGAAGATAATCCAGAAATGATGTTCATTTATTTATTAATTCATTTATATATATATTTATTATTTTTTTATTTATTTATTTTATTTTTTATTTACTTATTTATTCAATTTTGTTTTTCTGAGCTTAAAAATACCTTTTAGCCTTCACAATTACGCCTGCCATATATTTTAATCTTTTCGTTTAAATCACACACAGAAATCGGACTAGCCAAGCATGCATGAAAACATACAAAATTAGTTGATAATGTCTGAAACAGCCTTTCTCACCCTAGGAATTTCCATTGCTACTTGGTCTAAAATTGTGCTATTCACATAGCTTATCTCCATATTTGAATTGTAAATACATGGAATAAAATTCTGACTGCCTCGAAAACATTATTTATGGAAGAAACATTAGCTAAGCCGCAGTGAGTAGGAAGACCTTGGTTCTTATCAAAGGGCCGAGCTAATTTGGGTTTTGTTTGCTGTCAGCACATATTTAGAAAATACTATTTCGGGCTGCTTTACTTCGCACGACTGATTGGATTAGGAATAATGCTTGTAATTTAGGCATGATGCAAGTCATTGAGGGAAGATTTGACTGTAGATTTGATGTGCACGGTGTCTTAACTTCTTCGACGGTCGTCTTTATTCTTTGGGATTTTATATCTCCCCACGTGTAAAATCGAGATTTTTAACAGAAACGCCATAACCGAAACAAATTAAAATGTACTCAAATTAGGTATTCCGATATTCATTTATTTGTGAGCATAAATAAATTCTGCTATGAGATGAGAAAGGGTGTATAATGTTTACACCTATTGATTTTTCAAATGCCATACGGCAAAAGAAAATTTTTTCCACTAAAAAAAAGGCATATGCCATTTAAAAAGCACCACATATAAAAACTCCCTTTTGGTAGATCAATCTGCTTTCCTTAATTCTTCAACTTGCCATAATTCTACTCCTACTTTTATACTAAGATTGTTGCTTAACCTAAACTGCAGAAGACCTACAATCCAGAGGCATAGACACCACATCTGGTCAAAACAAGTTTTGTTCATATTGTAGCGAGCTTAGGGTTCGCTGGATTAATTATTTTAAAATAAATAAGAGCCGTTAAATCGATTTTGAATTAATATAACACGTTATTAGTCCGTAATACAACCGTTACTTATACCGTACACTTAACAATTTCTTTACTTATCGCTTCCGTACTTATCGCGTCTTTTACTGCTTACTTCTCACTCGAGACTTATCGCTTGCTTCACTGTCTTACTTATCACTCTACTCCCGATCTGCGTCCGACGTATCTATACCGTTTTTCCTCATTCTAATTTCGTGTATCGTTTCCGTCCGTTCCATAGTCTTGAATGTTCTATTCCAGTTTTCCAGTACTTCCTAAAATAATCTAGTACTTTGTTTCGGACTTTCTCGAAGATTCCAGTACTGATTATAATATGCGTCACACTACCCTCCGCCTACATTAGTTCGTCCCGAACTAAGTTCACTGATCTCCTGAGTTAACAAAAGTCGCCAGTCGGTCACGATGTACCACTTTCATCTTGGCGTTCGGTCTTCGCTGAATCCTATAGACAACGTCGTTAATTCTTGTGAGAATCTTATACGGTCCTTCCCAATGTTGCTGCAACTTCGGGGACCTTCCTTTTTGCCGATGAGGGTTATAAAGCCATACGTTATCGCCTGCATTAAATCCGGATGCGTTGCCTCGAACGTCGTACCTTGTTTTCATCCTGTCACTGGATACCTTGATTTGCTTTCGAACCAAATGATGAATCTCATCGAGGCGATTTCTCCATTCGGCTACGTAGTCTTCGGTCTTGTCTATGGCGTCTGGAGGTATTCCGAATCGCAGATCGGCTGGTAATCGTATCTCCCGTCCAAATATAATTTTTGCTGGAGAATGGCCCGTCGTATCGTGATTAGCCGATCTATAACTCATGAGAAAGGTTTGTACACATTTGTCCCAATCTCTTTGGTGATCACTAACGACCTTCGATAAGTACTCTTTCATTGTTCGGTTGAACCTTTCGACCATTCCGTCTGACTGCGGATGTAAGGGTGTGGTCCTGGTTTTCCTTACGCCCAGTGCCGCACAGATGCCTTGAAATATCTGTGATTCGAAATTTCGGCCTTGATCGGAATGAAGCTCACAGGGAACTCCATATCTGCTGATCGAATTATTGATTAGCTGCTCAATGACGGTTGTTGCTTCTTGGTTTGGAATTGGAAGGACTTCTACCCACTTGCTGAAATAATCCATGATAACCAACATGTATTTGTTGTTGTCGTTTATTTTTGGGAATGGTCCTGAGATATTAATCGCAATGCACTCGAAAGGGGCGCCCACGTTGTACTGCTTCAGCGCACTCCTTGGTTTTGCTGTTGGTCCTTTGGTCGCAGTGCAAGTTGTGCACTTCCTACACCAAGACTCGACGTCATCTCTCATGTGAAGCCAGTAAAAGCGAGATCGTAATTTTAAAAGTGTCTTATTAACTCCCAGATGTCCACCGGAAGCTCCGTCGGGCATTTCTGTTAGTACATCCTTCACTTTTGATGGTGAGACTAGAATCTGCATTCGATGGGATTTTCCGTCCGCGGCTTCCTATTTACGGTTAAGAATACCATCTTCCACCAGCAAGGAATTCCATTGTGCCCAATATGCCTTAAATGTTCCACTCTTGTCGGAAATATTGATCCAAGTTGGCCGCTCGTTCTTTTCTTTGTATTCCAGAATTAGCGACATATCTTCATCCTGAAGTTGAGCTGCGCGTATAGCATCACTCGTCCACCCATCTAGTACTTCTACTTGTACATTTCGCAGGTCGTACGCCTCTTCTTTCTTTTTCGCTCTATGACAATGTTTACAATCTGGCTTACATGGTCTTCTTGATAGAGCATCAGCACCTTCCCTTGACGGTGGGAAATTTGGAAATCGTACGTTTGAAGTCGTTCGATCCATCGGGCTATTTGTCCTTCCGGATTCTTAAAATTTAGCAACCATTTCAGGGCAGCATGATCCGTCCGAAGGTGGAATCGACGTCCGTAGAGGTATTTATGGAAATTCTTAACGGCTTCTACGACAGCCAGCAGTTCCTTTCTTGTTGCGCAGTAATTTCTCTCTGGCTTAGATAGAATTCGACTATAATATGCGACAACTCTCTCTTTACCATCAACATCCTGTGACAATACTGCTCCGATTCCTGTGTTACTTCCATCAGTATCCAATATAAATGGGCAATCCGCTCTTGGGAATGCCAATGTTGGTGTCTTACATAACTCGGCCTTTAATGTGTTGAATGTTGCGTCACACTTTTCTGTCCAATTGAATTTCTTGTCTTTACCCGTTAGTTCGTGTAGGGTTCTAGCCACGTTGGCAAAACCTTTAACAAACCGTCGGTAATATGTGGCTAATCCCATAAAGCTTCTCAACTGCTGCTTGTCTTCTGAAGTAGGCCACTCTCGGGCGGCTGCTATCTTATCAGGATCCGTTTGAACTCCTGCAGATGAAACGATGTGTCCCAGTAAATCAGTAACTAAAACACAATATATAATAGCGCGACAGCGTTGACTTCTCCTTCGTTCTCTTGAAACGACATCAAATAGCGAAACTGAAAATTAATTTCAACTGATTAACCCAAGTAGGATATCAAAACTGATTAACCCTAAGTAGGATAAGAAAACACTCATTTCTGGATAGATAAAACTGGGAGTGTTGTAAAAATTGCAAAAGTTGAAAAGTTTAGAAATTAATTTCAATAATTCTTTTTGTTCCTAACCACTCTTACTAATTGGTCATAAAAAGTGTAGTCATTTCGAATTATGAGCTAGACAAAGAAGGGTCGAAACCTTGGATTATATCCAAATCCCATATCATAAATTTGTCCTTTTCGCGTCAGCATTTAACAGTTCGTGATGTTTCCAGACATTCTAATTATCACATCTTGATACCCACGTGTTAGCTTGAATGCTGTGTTTGTTTTTTTACGTGTTAACATTGCTAGCTCTTTATTTAAACTCTGGTTCAGAATACGTGCTTTGAATTAATCAGCTTTTTATTTACTTCGCTGAAATATTCGAAAAATAGTATTTCTATAACGCATTTACTGGTGCGACTTAACTCGTTTTAAAAATTTGTTTTTATGTAAACACTTTATTCAGTCGTATAAAAATACGTTATTGCTTTCAAGGGTATAGGGTATATATATAAGAAAAATGTTGATAACAGATTGTAGTTCTAGAAACTACTTCTAACATTTTCATTTCCAGTTTTTTACTAGTGACAACTTTTCGTGTTTTATAATCTTATTAAAACAAAATCGCTGCGATTTTTCAATCCATTGTGGGTCTCAAAAATTGTTAAGCCACTTTACAGAAACGTGTACTGCAATTTTCTAAAGATATGTGCAAATTTTTTTATCGAAACTTGTGAACTTTCGGCATTGTTTATTAAGACGATGTTCCCCATCAAACTGTCATCAACTACTTCAACCACTGCGCGTATTGTGTATTGTGAAATACATTTTGAAAGTATCATGAATTCCAGCTGGAATACCATCAAATTTATGATTTGCTAGCCTTGATCCATGACCACTGGGCATTTGCGCATGTTCACCCAGATATCAGCAGCCAGACAATACTCTTACACACCTGTGCTTGAGTACACGCAGCACTTAATTCGTTAAATAGATACGTTAATCTTGATCCAGAAAGGCAATTACGTACTTAAAGTATGCGATGGTATCAGCAGACTGTTTGAGCATTTCAGTCCCTGAAGCTGCAGCTACAACATTTGCTCATTTAATCGAGTGATAATCCTTATCACGACGATTGTTATCTACCAAGATTACAAATGAAGAATCCGAGGCAGCTATCAGCTAATGACCACACAGAGCTGTCATCTGTTTACTGAAGCGGTCGTCTGGAGCGAGATCTCCAATCGCGTTCACAAACTGCCCCAATGGATATCGCAGTGTGGAAGTAAGTTGGAAGTGAAGTGTGCAATTTCTTATATGGCTATGTTGAATAGAAGGTTTTCAATTCGAGAGTCCTTGTTGTGGGGTTGCACTCGATGTTGCATTTTGTTACACCCTAGTAAAGTAAAACAATGTGCAAATCCATTAGTGTTGTGTTATATTCGTCTGCATTTACTTAGTGAAAGATTTTAACTTCGGAAGTAGTAGGTTGACATTTCATTGGAAGTATTGGATAAGTCGTTGACGGTATTTTGTTGTGAACTATATTTGTCAACTAAACTAAACAGTTTGTGACAAACATTGCTAACTAAAAAAGTAAGCCTGCCGACAGCATATTTTTTCTAATTGAACACCTATACGGAATGTGACGAATATAGTGTATATTTAATTTTATACTCCTGTGAACCACTCTGAACCGGGATTTTCAATTAAAATTGCGTGGGTATTTTATATACCCATATTATATTATTCCATATTTTCTTCTAACAGTGTGTGGTAGAAAACTGTCAATTTTCATGTCATTTTATTCATTTTGTGAAATAGTTACGCTTGTGATTTGTGAGCAATAAAAGTGAAATATTTAAATTGATTGAACATTGAATTTGCATTAACTTTTGTGTGCGTAATGGAACTTCTGCTGCAGAAACATTGAAAATGTTGCGGGAGCCTTCAGTGACCTGACCATGTCGAAAACACAAGCATATAAGTGACAGAGAACGATGACCGACCTTCGTGATGAATACAACACTTAAAAAAAATCGAAGATTTGGTGTTCAAAAATCGTTGATAAACAGTAAGAGACGTGGCTGGTAATATCGACATTTCTATAAACACCGTTGTGAAAGACGTTCTGACGTTCTGAAACAGGTCAACATACCAAGGTCCAGAAACACTGAATTTTTTTTAAAAAGACATTAATTTTTCGAGAGTTGTTTGCACAAAATGTGTTCAATATCGTTCTACTACAACCCTATCTAGCCGATTTACGCCATGTGACTTGCGATTTAGCGACATGGGCACGCTTTCGATACGATTGGCAAGATAAAAGCTGAATAGCTTCCGCAAATCGTCTCTTCGAAAATTGAAGAAAAACGGTGCCATAGGAGTATTGTATCCGAGGGGCACTTCCTTGAAGGCTATGAAAATATTAAATGTTATAACCGATTCCCGGCCCAGAATTGTTTACAGTGCTATATATAATTATATTAAATATTTGTATTTATTTTTAAATCTATATGGCGTTTTTCACTGGTTTTCGAAGTCAACATTCTCTTTGTGATCAAACAAAAAACATACTGAGGCGAGTAAGCTAAATAACATACACGGAATTTGAGAGTTGAATCAACTCTACAAACTAAGAAGAAATATCTGATTTCCGCAAACAAAGTCGTCGTTATCGATCAAAGACCTCAATTGCACCAAACGTTAGTGACGATAGTGCGATAATTTCCAAACTGCTCGAGTGTGATTTGTATAGACGGCGTTTTACGAATATTAAAGCAATAATAAGTAAATTATACGTATGTTTCCAATGCTAACGCATTTATTTACAAAAACAAACAAACAAAATTAGGCAAGAGTTTTACAATTTTAGACTAAAAAGTAAGCATATTTAAACAATGCTTTTTTTGATCTATTTCACTACCTATGTGCGTGCACTGTATTCTACGGACAGTCTTTTTTTTTATATAAATATTCTACCTTTCACAGAGAATCATTTCTTGTTTTTTTAGTTTTACTTTAAAAGGAAAGGTTACAAATACATGGGAGAAATGAAATAGAAAACTTTAATCGAATTATATATATATATATATATATATATATATATATATATATATATATATATATATATATATGTATATATATATATATGTTTCACCAGCTTGGAACCGCAACTCCGATGTTGCCGATGGTTCGCCAACTGGGAAACAGCAAATGTGTGTGTTCTGCGTCGAGTAGAACAGCAAATAGTTGAATTGCCGCATTGGGCACACATTGTACATTGAACAACACGTGGAAATAAAAAATCACACGAAATTAAAAATGTTGGAACATACAAAATAACTTTATTTAACATTAAGTTCATACGTTTTTACTGGTGCTGAAGGCACCGTATATACTTTCATTTAACAACGTTTAAATATACTGTCAGAAAAACAGTACAACAAAAATAAACTGTGTGAAAGCAGTAACGAGGTGAACTGTTAATGAATAGACAATTATTGCTCGTCTATTCAGCAACTGGTGGCGTTCCGTGCCAGCATGTTTTGCCATAATGGTATAATTTGAATTGTTGTGGAACTGCAACATCTTCCCGGGTCGCCGACAATGGACCCAGTAGTCCTCCTTAGTTTCGTCAGCGTCACCAACGTTTTGATATCAGCGCCGTGGGAAGTCGCTGTTGGTGCTTGTGATTGAGCTCAGAGGCCTTAATGCTCGTGTTGCTCATAAACCGGCACGGTAAAACGGTAGGGTGGTAAAATTAATTATATTGTTATACTATATAGTGATTCTATTAATTGATTAAGTAATAATAAATAATTCGTAATCAGTTATTTGTGTTAGTGTGTATGCGCATGTTTGTTTAATGTTAAATGTTGGTTAGATCGTAAATCCCTGGTGTCATCGATGAACTTCTTGGACGTAGTCCTCCTTTGAATAGTGAATCCGTATGTAAAATTTCAATAAGTTGGACGTAGTCCTATGTTGGATCGTAAATCCATTTGAATGAAGTATCAAGATGTTGTACGTAGTCCCATGTCGGATCGTAAATCCCTTTAAATGAATATCAATATGTTGGACGTAGTCCCATGCTGGATCGTAAATCCTTAAGTAGAGAATATCTTGAACGTTGTCTAATGTTGGATCGTG
This sequence comes from Microdon myrmicae, assembly GCA_963931805.1. Taxonomy (NCBI): domain Eukaryota; kingdom Metazoa; phylum Arthropoda; class Insecta; order Diptera; family Syrphidae; genus Microdon; species Microdon myrmicae. Next base: position 184,540,814 of record OZ007497.1, on the reverse strand, counting down.
GATCCGTCAGTAAATATAAATATTTTGGACGTAGTCCTATGTTGGATCGTGGATCCCTGAATGGTAATTGAGCGATGTGGTCGTCAATATGTTGAATTGTTTGTGCTTGTCCTTAATTGGAAATGTGACCATTTGAAATAGATGAAATCTGGGTGCACTCGTTGGAGCTGTCGATTTAGTCCAAAGACCGCTTAGTTGGGTTAAAGTCGGCCGTGCAATGTTGTTTTTCTATCATCTTCTGAATATGGCCAGCCTGTGCCGATATTAGAAGTATTAGAGCTGCCGCCAACTGCATAGGATCATCTGCGTCTCGAATCCAAAGTGATTGCTGTGGCTGATGCTGTTGCAGTTGGGGATGTGTCCCATCTACGCCGCTAAACCAATGCTCGGCGTTGGGCGAATTTCTTGATGGGAGCTGAGATTTACGTTGGCCACATTGCCTTGCGGAGTATTTGATCCAGTTGTTGAGTGATTGTTTTGATGATGGTGACTTCGGTTATTAGTATAATGGCCACCATAGAAATAATCTTGTTGGCCTCGAGAACTAGAAGAAGTCGATATACTGCTTGATTTGTCAGACTTCGCTGAACCCCCCCATCAGATCAGAAGGGATTGTATTGTTCCCTTGATGGTAATTCGTGGGAATTGATTCTCCTATATTGTGTATGCTCTGGCATTTGAACTGTAGTTACCATCAGCCGATTCGCATATCCGACGTTGAAGTCGCTGAGCGTACCTCTTATTTGCTGAATCTGGACTGCGGTCATAAGGTGCAGTCATTGTCTGTGAACCACCATCATCTTCATAATAATTGTCATCATAATGTCTATGCTGCTGCTGCGATTGTTGTTGTGGGTGCTGTGACCGGATATGATTCCCTTTTGGAACAGCATGGTTGTTCAGGTTTTGATGGTGTTGTGGTTGAACACCTTGCGGCATATCCTGTTGAATTAGAACTGGCACTTGATTGAGCCAGAGAGGTTGCGCATCCGGGTTGCTATTAAGAAGATTACTCTGTTGATCAATAGAAGCCTTCGTCCCGTTGTGCCGAAGGATGAAATAGTCCTAAAGCCAGGTACCTTTCTTCTTCGTCTGGTGCCTGGACCATATGCTCACGATTCGTTTCGTTGGTCGGATTTCCCGAAGGATGCCGGCGTCTTTCCTGTTCTTCTCCTTCTATACTCCCTAATCTTGGCATCGAAAGCCTATCTTAGACACCGACTCTGTTGGAGTGGTGCCCCCGGCAGCAATGTGCAATGGGCGGTGTTAAGAGGGTGCCCCCAGAGCATTTCGTCCCGGCGGCGAAAGGCGAAGAACCCCAGACACGTGACGGCGATGTGCCTGGGTAACGAGAAGCGACATTCCTGGATGCTTGAGCGATGAATCCAAGTGACGAGAAGCGGTGAACTCCAAATCCGCGACAGCTTTCCGATGACATGCTTTTCCGAAGGGTGCCGGCATCTTTCCTTGTTCCTCGTTTTCTTTGTCCCTTAATCTTACAACCGAAAGCCTATCTTAGACACCGTCTCCGTTGGAGTGGTGTCCCCGTGGCAGCTACGTGCAATGGGCGGTATTAAGAGGGTGCCCCCAGAGCATTTCGTCCAGGCGGCAAAAAGCTAAGAACCTCAGACACTTGACAGCGTGCCCAGGTGGCGAGAAGCGGCAAATCCTGGATGCGTAAACGATGCACCCAGGTTTCGAGAAGCGATGCCCAGGAACGGATGTGGATGAGGCGGTGAAATCGCAATTCTCGGAGTTCTTGGCTTTATTCGTCTCCAATTCGATTTTTGGGTTGATACTTGCAGGTATAGAACCGGATGTGCCTTCGTTGACAAAATCTTTCTTTGGTATTGACCGCTTGCTTTACTGTGAGAGCTTCAGCTCTGTTGTTGAACCTGATTTCAACACACGTGGATTTCATTGTCTTCACGACTGTTCTGCCCGATGGGCACCGTCCTCTTCTTGAGGTTCTTCCAATGTACGCGGGGCGTATCTAAGTGATAGCGTGGGTCGTTCCAAGTACCTGCAACTTCATTAAAAGAGAAGCCGAAAGATGTCCTCAACTGAAATACTGAAACCGATAGACCTTTTTTATTTACCCGCGGAGAATTCAGTAGAATTAGGATAAATGAAACAACCTTGGATGTTGAAAAGTGGACTGTAATTTGTTAAATGTAATATGATTTGATAGAATGACTAGCTTTCCGGTTACGAATAATAAGATCAATATTATTACTTAGGTTATTGTTCGGCTTGTATATTAACGTTGAAGTGTAAGTTGGTGTATCTTGGAGTTTTTAAAATGGGACAAATAAAAGTATTCATTATTTTATTTATTTTCCCCCGATTACAAACAAAACGGTTATTCAAATAAAAAGGCGAATTCAATTTCATTTCACAAGAGTAATGAACCACCTAACCAGTACGGTTCGCATGTGTCCGCCCGATTTGAAACTCTGGAAATAGATATGTGGTAAGCATATTCCACTTGACCACGGCGGCTTCGTTTTTCAGAAGCACATCTGCCAGAGTTCCAATTATATGAAGTGCTCCATCTCTTTGATTATCATCAGCGCTTGGTGATGTAATAACCTGCTTCATGCTTCCCATTGTTTTCGGTAGAATTCCTTTCTGCGTTCTACCTGATGTTGAAATATTTGTGTTGCAGAAACTGGACAGATAAAATCTTTAAATATGCCAAATATTGAAATATTCGTGCTGCAGGAACCAGACAAACAAAGCTTAAAAAATGTTGAATGTTGAAATTCAATGGAATAAATTCATGTGGGTCGCTTTCCCAGAGGTCTTTGTCAGACTCCGTGAAGAACATTACTGAAAATATAGCATTCTGAATAATTGCACCCATGTGAAGTTCAATTAACTCCATCCACGAATACACATGAATCAGCATTTTTAGGTACATAACCATATGTGCTAAGACTCGCGGTGACACATAAACGCGGTTGCGATATTGGTCGAAATCCTTTAGTGAAATATCCAAAACACCCGACGTAAACGTCAGAAAGTACCATTATAAGTTCAGGTATCTCTCATTAACGATTTCGGGACTTCTATATCTTTCAAACACGCGGACGATTATGTCGGGAGCATGCACAACTGCCTCCACAATATTGCCCCGAATCACTGCACAGTCCTGATCATGGACTGAGAAAATACCTGTTTCCTTAGGTTTTGTCTTCTTGTCGGACCAGTGGGAAGGTTGTAGATAAATTCAACATCGTTCTTCATAACGATTTGTAAAATTGTTTGAACAAATCACATAATTTAGTGATCTGTGATGGTTGTTCTTCGGCTTGCTTTCGCTGCTCAGGAACAACAGCTATTGTGGCCCTTATCAATTCCCTCCGTTTGTTCTGGTCAATTTTTAATCGTTGGTATGTATTGAGATATACATCTCCCATTCGGCCATATGCTTTGCTGTAATTTGGATTGTAGAACAATGCAGAATTGCAGTCTTAATCGCACGATCATTTTCTGTTAAACGGATATATGCTGCAGCTCGATTACAGTAGAATATTGGGTTTTTCGGATCAAAACTGATGACCCAGTTGCATTGAACGACCGCTTCTTGATGCTTGCGTTCCTTCATCAGGCGGTTGCCTTCATTCTTAATCTGTTCGGCTGTTTCAAGGGATTGCGGATTGCGTTCGATAAACATTGATGGGAACATCTCGAATAGATCTAACCTTGTGGCCTTGTTTGTAATTGCCGTTATTGATTCCAAATCAATGTCGACACTCAGTTCAATTAGAAACCAGAACAGTCTCGAACAAATATCACTCCAATATTATTAATGTTAATTACGACGAAAAGTACACTCTTATGCACACCACACAACACTTTTTATTATATTACTTTAATCTTTAATTTATTAATATAACATTATAATGGCTGCCACCTACCTTGGTTTCGGCGTTGATGTCTTCAATGGCTGCTGCAATCCGCTTTGAACGATGATCCAGTGATGAGAATTCTCCGTGGACGTAGTCCCATTGTTCCTCCTGGAGGACGTTGGCGGATGTAAAATCCGGCACACTGCACACTTCGAGCGATCCGGCTCGAAGGACCAGAATGAATCGCCAGCTGGGAACCGCAACTCCGATGTTGCCGATGGTTCGCCAACTGGGAAACAGCAAAAGGATGTGTTCTGCGTCGAGCAGAACACCAAATAGTTGAATTGCCGCATTGGGCACACATTGTACATTGAACAACACGTGGAAATAAAAAATCACACGAAATTAAAAATGTTGGAACATACAAAATAACTTTACTTAACATTAAGTTCACACGTTTTTACTGGTGCTGAAGGCACCGTATATACTTTCATTTAACAACGTTTAAATATACTGTCAGAAAAACAGTACAACAAAAATAAACTGTGTGAAAACAGTAACGAGATGAACGGTTAATTAATAGACAATTATTGCTCGTCTATTCAGCAACTGGTGGCGTTCAGTGCCAGCATGTTTTACCGTAATGGTATAATTTGAATTGTTGCGGAACTGCAACAATATATATATATATATATATATATATATATATATTTTTTTTTTTTTTTTTGGATTCTTGAATTATTATACAATTTTTTTTTTATTTTAATAAATTTTTTTTTTAAATTATTTTATTAATATATACGTTTTGTTTTGCCTATACTGGTAAAACTAAAATGCAAAGTAATTTAGAAGGAAAAAGGAGAGAAAAAAATATAAACACAGGAGAAAAGGAAGAGGCAAGCTCCTCCCTTCTCTCGAAATCCTTTAGCGTATAGGGCACTTAACACACTATGACAAGAAAGTTTAGTAACTGGCCGGGGAAAACAAGATCTCGAATTATTTTTATTTTATTTAATTTTCTTTTATTTATAAATTTTTTTTCAAAATTTTTTCAATAATTTTTCAATACAAATCTCTCAGCGATACATCGTCATCATCATAATCGGCACTACAGCCGGCATCCGGTCTTGGCCTTCTTCAGCAAGCCTCTCCACCGATCCAGATTTCAAGCAGACGTCATTCAGTTTGGCACCCTCAAACTCTGGGCGTCCCGGTCTACGCCATCCCTCCATCGCAGACTGGGTCTGCCGTGCTATCTCCTTCCATACATCCTGCCACAAAGGACTTTCCGGGCAGGCTTGTGGTTTTTCGAACAGATACACACACAATATGCAAGCAAATGGTGAAGAACACCGAAAGGGAATTCGAATAAACAAAAGCATCAGAGCCGTATACCATAGCGATAACACAACAAATCCACATCACTTGTCGTACACGCGCCCAGTAGTCTGATGCTTCATTGCTTCGCTTCTCACCTGTTTCATCGTATGTTCAAATCACCGCCTTCACTATCCTTGCTTAACGCAACAACTCGAGGTGATCTGTATACACACAACAGTGTATACGATAACATAACAAATCCACATCAATTGAGTGTACTTGCGTTTAGAAATCGAATTCGTACACGCGGCAGTGGCCTGATGTGTTGAGAATTAGTGTAATTTTTAGGCGATTCTAACCGTCAAGCGTCGGCTCGAATCACACTCTTCACTATCGTCGCAAACGCTATGGGTTTTTTCGTTCGCGCTGGGTGTCCTGCCCACTGGAATCTACCGAGCTTGATTTTTCTTACAACGTTAGCTTTAAGGTAGATCGCATACAACTCATGGTTCCAGCGTCTCCGGAATCGTCGCCCCTCACATAAGGCCTTCCTCTCGAACGCGGCTAAGAGTTCAGAGTGTCTTTTATTGAGCACCCAGGTCTCGGATCCATACATAAGTACTGGTAAGATCATGGTCTTGTACAGTAGCAGCTTGGATGTTCCGGACAAATTTCGGGATTTAAAGAGCCTTGATAGACCATAGTAGGCTTTGTTGGATCTGATCAGCCGTTCACGTATTTCTTCTTCCATATTGTTATCGGCTGATACTATTGACCCAAGGTAGTTAAAAGATTGTACTACTTCAAATTCGCGCTCCACTACACTGATAGTTTCACCAACCTTAGGTCTTCTTAGTTTTCCCTCATTAATGTGAAGTCCCAGTTTTTGTGCTGTCTGTTCGATCTGAGTGATGGAGTCCTTTACAATCGAATTTGATCTACCGTTTATATCGATGTCATCTGCGTATGCAAGTATCTGGCTGGACTTGGTGACAATAGTCCCTCTTGTTGTAACGCCAGAGTCACGGATTGCTTTCTCCAACGCCAGGTTGAAGAGGAGGCAGGCCAGACCGTCCCCTTGTCGGAGTCCATTATAGATGTTTATTGGTTTGGACAGCAATCCCGCTACTTTTACTTGACTAGTTACGTTGATCATGGTCAACCTACAAAGTCGTATCAATTTGTTCGGAATGCCGGACTCTCTCATGGCATTACATAGTTCTACCTTGGCTATGCTGTCGTAGGCGTCCTTAAAGTCTATAAATAGAAGGTACAATGGGAGTTCAAATTCTAGACATTTTTCCATTGCCTGTCTAATGGTGAATATCTGATCGATCGTTGATTTGCCTGGGATGAAGCCACACTGATATTGACCAATGATGACTTTTGCGTATGGCGCTATCCGGTCTTGTAGGATAGAGGAAAGTATCTTATAGGCGGTACTCAGAAATGTTATACCCCTATAGTTGCTGCACAGTGTGATATCTCCCTTCTTGTGTATGAGGCAAATTATTCCACAACGTCAAATTTTCCGGTATCCCATCTTGCTCCCATACATGCACCACGATCTCATTAACTGCTTTTGTAATATCTGCTAATTGTTTTGGAATATGCAATTAATTGCTTTTGTAATATTAGCTAATGGTTTCGAAATATGCAATTAATTGCATTATCGTCCCGGGGGTCATCCGAGTTTAGAATCGCGTGGTGCTCTTTTGTTTGAGTGTATCAATGACCTCATGTAAGCCATCTTTGTCTATGATGTCACCGACACACTTAACGCGTGCGCCACGATCTCATGAAGCGCGTTATGTAACGCTGTTCCTCCTTATTTGATTAGCTCAGCTGGTATGCATCAGGTCCGCGGTCTTTATTTGATTTGAACAGTCTTATGGCTTTTAATGTTTCCTCAATGCTTGGTGGGGGTACCATTTTGTCTGGATTTTGCATTGGTGGAGCCTCCAATTCTTCTGTGAGCTGACCATTTAGCAATTCATTGAAATGCGCTTCCCATCGCTCCAGAATGCCTAGATGTAGGTGACCCTACCTTCTTTATCCTTGCAGTAAATGCAGCGCAGTGTGTACCGCGTCATACTGCGGATTATCTCGACTTTTCTCTATTTCACAGACCAGGTCTTTTCCTCAGCCACTTTTCTTTTGTCTGTGAAGTCTTTTTTTTCAGATCTTCTGAGCTCTTTGTATTTCTCCTCCCGTACCCGCGTCCTATGAAACTGCTGCATTGCCCGGTATGCAGCATTCATACGTTCAGTCGCTAGTTTGCACTCATCATCAAACCAGTCGCTCCGATCTCTATGACTACTGCCTAAAACGGAGTTGGCAGTGTTAATGATAGCATTCTTAAGGTGTGTCCATTTCTTTTCTACGCCCGGCATTCTAGCCCCAGGACGTACTCTCCTCCCATCGAACTCTTCGAAGGCAAGTCTTACCGCATGACCAAAGGTGTTGCTGGTGTTCTCATTGCGTAAGACAAGTGTGTTGATCCGAACCTGATCCGCGGATGCAATACATCTCTGTAAGGCAATCCGCGCTCGGAAAACTGTACCAACAAGATAGTGATCTGAGTCGACGTTGGCACCTCGGTACGTTCGTACCGTCATCAGGCTTGAGGAGTGGCGGCGATCTATCAACACATGGTCAATTTGGTTGCGAGTGGCTCCATCAGGTGATACCCAGGTGGCTTTGTGGATATCTTTACGCGGAAACCTGGTACTTGCAACGACCAAGTTTTTGATGCTGCCAGTTCGATGACTCATAGTCCATTGTCATTAGTGTTCTCATGCAAACTATGGAAAACTGCGTAGTGGCCGGAAACTGACTCCCGACCTATTTTTGGCATTCAAATCACCAAGGACGATTTTCACACCGCATCTTGGGCAGGCATTGAGGGCCCGTTCGACGTTCTCGTAGAATTCTTTTTTGTTTTTCGTCGTCGAGGGACTCCTCTGTAGGTCCGGGAACGTTTATTATAACGCTTATGTCTTAAACTAGCCTCGCGCGCGAAGAGTGCATAGCCTTTCGTCTATTGCATTAAAGCAGATAATGGCAGGCTTCAGTTTTTGGCTGACTAGAAAGCCTACACGAGCACATGGTGTTTTGCATGACAGCTGTAATAAATGTCATACTCGTTTCTTTGAATAACACCACTCTCCGTCCATCTTATTTCTTGTAATGCTGTTATGTCAGCCTTATATTCGGACAGGGTATCAGCTAGCTGCTGTGCAGCTCGAGCTCTGTATAGTGAGCGGACGTTCCATGAGAAAATTCTTAAATCGTTTAGCCAATTTCGTTTCCGTGGTCGTCGCCGTGTATCCGGTCCATATTCGAGGCTTGTTAAATTGTGCATAGTAATTTGTTTTTCCGGGCAAGGTTATTAACCTTGCACCATCCTTTCTCAGGTTGTCGCTGCATGCATTGGTTCACCACTTGGCGGGTGCCAAAGTAGATATCCAGGGGTGTCACGTAGAGATTGCATGTCAACTTGGATTGAACAGGGACAAGGATCGTCCTGGCCTTCGCCGGGTTGAAAGCAATCAGTGACTTTGTCCAGTATACCTAAAAAAATGTTTTTTGTTACTTTGACCTGTGTACTACATGTATATATAATCACTTTTTTAATAATTAATTTAAAAAAACAGATATCCATCACCTCATTTTGAGCCTACGATAGTGCCTATACCCCTTAAAGAGTAAGAGAAGTTGTGAACAAAAGAGTTTGAAAAAAGGGGACAAAGAACAAAAAAACGCAATGGTTCATGGATCGGTTGATGTATCAGAATTATAGGATCTGAAATTTACGTTGCGAGTCGACAAACTGACAAAAAAACTTCGGGTTCATTTTTTAAGCTGGCCGCGTTTTCTCTATATAGTTTCGCTAGAGGTAGTAGTAAAGTTTATCATCATCATCATCATCGGCATTACAACCGGGATCGGTCTTGTCCTTATTTAGCAAGTCTCGAGGCTTGTTAAATTTTCCATAATAATTTATTTTTACGGGCAAGGTTATTAGCCGTGCGACGAAAGTAGTAAAGTTCGGTAATGTGAACATAACTATAATTGCAATAGTCTCAGAGAGAGCAATGCTGGAGAAAGGAACCACAACTTGTTCCTCTTGTTAAGTAACGAGCGAAACTTGTGGTTATACCAATGTGGTGAGAAGGTCGAAGTTTTATGCTCTGAACAAGTAGCCGAAAAAAAAATGGAATCAAAAATTCTTTGTAAAAAGTGTTAATATCATCTCCTACTGTTAGATGATCAAATCAGAGCCTGATTCTGTTAAGATAATCATTAATAAGGTAGAAATCCGCTTTGTAAAAGTAATACGAGGAATAATCCCGGACAGGAAATGGGTACTAATATTCTATGGTTGGGAGTTTAAGGAAAGAGAATGAAACTGGAGAATTTATAGAGTCAATTGTAGAGATATGGCCTAGGTGGTTTGAGACATTACTAACTCGACAGAGGCTAGAATCTGTTAGCCGATCGACCAAGATGCATTTCGCAGCACAAGGGAAAATTTATTGAAGATATAGAAGTTAACGTCGCCGAAAACGACGATATTGTCGTGGTATTCCCACACTTATATTATATGTTTGATTGCATTAATTGGCCATACGTATAATGTCATGATTCAATGGGCTATGATAGCAAAATGACCTGTATTCATTTTTGAGGTAATAAGAATGAGCGATGAGTACATGGCTATTAAAAATAATTTTCTTTAACACAATATATAGTTATACATAAAAATAATACAGTAAGTACAGTTAATAACGCAATTCCATTTGTGTTTAATTTGCAGACCGTGGACAATGCATGCTACAAACGATGAAGCGCCGAAGGATCCGCGTATATGCCAGTCAGATTTCCAGCTGGAATTTTCAGAAAAAGACTTTGAAGGTACGTGAGTTTTCTTTTTCTCTATACAAGTGATAAACTGTAATCATTTAAATTCATTAACCTTTTATTTTGTGGGCAGACGGGGTCTCTCGTTACATAAATACAGCACTAGCAGGTTAAAAGAAGTGTCTTCCTTTAGTGTATTTTTAAATTCCTACTCATTTTATAGATTCTAGGCGCTGGTACTGAATATCATGTGGGTATGTTGCTCTGTGCACCTGGTTAAAACTGATACGTTGTGGCTTGTAGGGTCCTTGGGAGAATTTAATGTCACTATTTATTAGTTTCTCCAATCCTTTAATCATTTAAGCCAACGTAACACAGTTTTACTGATCTGGTCGTCCAGAATTCCAACAATTATATATGTATATATATATATGTATATATATATATATATATTTATTTATTTATTTATATATTTATATATATATATATATATATATATATATATATATACACTAACGCGCGCAAAAAGGGGGATTTTGAAGTACCCTTAAATGTCAGAGCACAGTAAGAGCGGCCGGAGAGGAAGCGGATAAGGAAAGGAGGTAACGATGTGTCTTGAACGTCTAGACATCACCACGACGAAGAAACATATGATCGGGTAGAGCATTCCACATTCGTGTAGTTCGGCTGAAGAATGACTCTCTATGTTTATTTGTGCGCCTGAAGTTCACTTTCAATGTGAATTGATGCGCATTCACAGATTGACAGGTATCGTGGGAAAATGTCTGAAGGGGCGGAACACATTCAGCAAGTTCAATTGAACAACGACCGTGGTAATACCTATAGAAAAGAGATAGGCATGATACGTTACGCCTATATTCTAATGACGGAATTAAGCGACCTGTGGGGCTTTTCAGGGCCCGAGTAGCCACGCATCGCTCGATCCCCACTATTCCCAGCATTGCGACTTACCTGGAAGTCGAATCTTCAGCAAGATAATACAACCTTGCTACGGCCTTAACCGCCAACCAAATTGCTGGAATTAATTCAGTTATCCCAAAGGATAACTGACATAAATACCTTTTAGGCAGCTAACATTTCTTTGGGGGGGTTTTCCAAACCTCTTTCTCCACGATCATTCCTGAAAACATTAAGTCCACGGCAAGGATTATCACCTAGCCGTGGCATCGAAAATTTCACCCTCGGGCATGCATTGCACCCTGTGCATCACGTCCCTATTACCTTATGCCATGGAAACAAAATCAACACGGAGTTCCAAATGTACCCGTTTTTGTTTGTCCATGTCACCCCTAAGCGTGCGGCTACCAGCTCTCACCAGTTTGCCACCGTCGACAAGGTTTCGGCCGACGAAAAGCAAACATTCCCCGCATTTTCAGCAATAGCTGGTTTTCTATTATCGGTTTCCACCGATCATGGACCGCAAACATGCAACGAATTGGATGTGGCCATCAAGTGTTTACTTTTAACAACTGGCAATGGCTGCACCCAATATTCGTTTGCAATGCCTAAACATCGCACTCATATCTGCCGGATTGTTTATGATATACCGAAATTCCCTATTAACGGCCGCCAACCGTCAGCAGACCTGGGAAATTGCATGTCCATCAACCAAATGTTGATTTATGGCCTCTCCTAGGGCGAGCAGATCTTCGGTTTGTTTTTTTTTTTTACACCAGAAGGTTCGGTTGCCGGCAAGCATTACACAATCAATTGTGTACACAGCCGCAGGCCCATGCAATGTTTGCATACCCATTACCCGATCATGGAAATAGCGTCTCTGTTGACATGGGATCGCAGAGACCTATCCCTTGATTAATGATCATTACCAGGAGATGCAATTACGACGCTCGTATCTATCCTCGTTCACCGGACGATCGTATGCGACGCATACACATACATGCGAAATGTATGCCATATTTCCCAGTCCAATCACGATTGACTGCCTCGAGTTGATCGTGTAGCTCCTCCCCTTTTATGGCTTTTCTTTGCGATGTCAATCTGATGGTGGCGAATGGAAGCCAGTCAGATATTTTACGCCAAGGCATACGCTCGCGCAGTAGTCGGAGTCTGTTTTGAATCGCGAAATCTACAACCACGGAGTCGTCGCAATTATACCGATAACTTCCTTTTCGAGTTTGCGTTTTTCTTAAAATTAGCCATCCCGTTTTTCTTGGCACTTGGAACTATAGTATATACAAACGTGGATTTTTCTTCGGTACGGCTGGAAGTGTGAATAGAGATAAACTTACGTTCTAGTGGAGATAAAAGGACCAAAAATACCATTGACCGAAATGGTTAATTGATATTGTTTTAACTTTTATAAAAACCGTAAAAGGCGCGTGTCGATCAAATAAATTACAAAATACGTGAATCAGTGTGTGGTTGTTTATTCTGATGTTCGCTCCGTTTGGGAAGTGATTTTCGAGACACCCTTTTGACTGGAGTTCCTCAATTTTAAGTGGCGGTGTTGCTGAACCCCATGCCCGTGAAGGCGTATTAGCAAGACACTACCCACAGACCTACGGCTAATTCCCCAATAAGTTTCCCTTTTTTCACACAAGTTTCACACGTTTTTGCATCCTGTTGAGCACGTGAAGTGCAGTTTTAGATGCGTCTGAACCCCATAAATTTGGCCGCACTTTGCCCAGCTTCAAATAACTGGTCATTCCGATTAAGAGTCAAATTAATTCAAGCGTGGAGGGTTGACAGTTCCTTGGCTTCGTCGATGCAAGTGCCGTTCATAGACAGTATACACACCTTGGGGTTCGCCTTTGACGACAATAGGCATCACTGAGTTTTTAAAGTATTCAATTCTACTCGGTTAGATAATCCCCATTGATATATCTTGTTAAGGTCGGAATTCAATGTATCAAGCATAAACTACTGATTGGTAATGACATTCGAAGAGTTTGGCCTGGAATGTTCGTATGAGTATGAAAAACTCAACGTGCTATCATCTATCATCAGTAAACGAGCGAATTGGATTGTGGATAATGGACCAGAGATAATGTATAAAGATGAAGAAGAAAGTGAGTGAAAATAAAGAACCCCGGGGAACACCTGCAATAATTTGATGGGAGGCAGGTTTAACACGATGAAGAACCACCTAGACTGAACGCCCAGAAAGATAGTATTTTATCCATTGCATCAGGGAACTGTCCACATTGTCCATAGGAATCCAATTTTGACAAAACGGTTGGATGCCAAACTCTATCGAAAGCTTTTGAAATATCCAATCTGACTTCGTTGCTTTCGCCGAGGTAGTGGATGGAATAGCTCCACCTTTCGGAAAGTACGCCATCAGATCTTTTCTGAACCAGATAATTCGAAAGTTGCCGCAAATGAACGATTCCATTACCTTCGAGAGAATAGAAGTTAGTGCTGTGGCGGTTCTACAAGAATCTTACCTTCATTCATTCATTCGAATCCAAAAATTTCCCATAAGAATTCTATCCAAATTTATCACAGATCCCAATCTTACATACGCATTTTCCTGGTCGAATTCCTGAAAACAAAACAATTTGGTTTACATACAATGTAACCATCATGACAGGGATCATAGAGATTGCGTCGCCTTTTTCCCAGCCTCACCATGTTTATAATAAATTCCTTGATATACACAACGGCTGACGACCTATACCCAAGGGACAAAAGCAAATATACGCATCTCGCGTCTTAAACCATAAATTAAATCCTACAGCATAGGCAAATGCAAATAGGTATGGTATGCTTACACTTGGCAGCGATGCTACGAACGCCAATTCCCTGTGAATACGCTAAAACCGATTAGCACCATATCCACCAGCATTGCGGTGTATCAATACAGCTGCAATGCACGTTCCTAGACAATGATTTATTAGATCTTTTTGTCCTGCATATTCCTGGATCCGTTGCCAGTGACTTTCTCACATAAGCAAACAAAGACCCAATTAGCATCCAATGAGATTCGGCTTGTTTGCTTAGCCGAACTCACATCATATGGATGCACATTATGCCCTTTCATTGTTTTAGATTCGTTCTCGTGGTTCCGTTCCATGAACGAACCAATGTTCACACATACATGTGTACCATCATAGATCTTCGCTAGGAGATCTGGTTCGCTACCCCTAAAGAGAGACTCCACGTTTCTCTTGGGATATAAAATGCACCCTTAAAAGTAAGAGAGCCAGTTTCACTGGCCAAATTTCTTTTGACAACGAATGAATATCGTTGAGTCAAATTACATCCGCCGACCACCACGGTCATTGCCGCTCCCGCTCTCCGTCGCGCGGCGGAGAATCGTAGGTCGTGTCGAAAAGGAAGTGTTTCGTTCTGCTTAAAATTCATAAAAAAAATCAATTTAATATTAATAATAAGTTTAAGTGAAGTATAAACACACTAACATATTTAATAATGGCTGAGAACAAAGTGGTCTTTATTTAGAGAATAAAACGAACCAAATAAAGAATTAACATTGATCAAACCTGAGTGTTTTGTTTCTGTGTTGTGTCCGCTCGGTTGCGAAGGTCGACCATCGTTTTCTTCCTCCTTGCGTTGTGAGCAGTGTCCGTGTGAACTATAGACGATGTGGACGGAAGTGAACCTAGTACCCATGTCCGACACATACTTCCTCCCCACAGTGCTATGGTCGATAAGAAGAGGGACGATTTGCCACCCCTTTTGCGAATTGGCTGAATGTTCACCGACTTCCACATATTTGGCAAACGGCCAGTAGAATAAGACAAATGGAAGAGTTACCGCAGAGTTTAGCGAGTGAAGAGGAACATCTCTTCAAGAGAATTGAGGGAATTCCATCCGAACCAGCGGATTTGTTTGCGTTTAACTCATTGAGTGTACGGGCAACAGTACGCGGAATTTACGGAAAAAAATCTGGCTCATGGTGTGCTGCTTCTGCTCAAATTGAGGCGGCATTGATGCGGTATCAAGCTGCGTTGAGTTCGCTGCAAAATGTGCAGCAAGTATATCTGCCTTCGCTATTGCGGTGGTGACTGGTCTGTCATCGACTATCCATAGATAATCGATGAAGAGACAGAGTTTTAAATGTTTTTCACGAATGCCCAGAAGTTTCTACTACCAGTGGGAGAGGTAGTATTTTTTGTCTCACTCTCTAGTAATGCAAGAACTTGGCGCGTTGAATATGTGCATTGCAGTCATTTCTAGCTCTCTTAAATCTTTTCCGGTTTTCCTCAGTATTGTTTGGTTTATAAAACCGGAAGCTCAACTCTTTAGCCTTAATGGCTTCTCTGCACCCGGAATCAAACCACATATTTCTCTTGAGTTTGATACTCTTTACTCTGTGTGGACTAAAAGTTCGCATGCCAAGTAGAATCGTGTTTGTCAATGTGTCCGCTATAGGGTCAACATCGCTATTGAGGAAAAATAACGACCAATTTAACCTCCCAAAAGAGTCGTTAAGACCTTCCCGGTCGGCTTTTTCGTAGAACCTTACTGCCCTTTTGCGAGTTTTCTCGTTAACGTTGATGTCGGTTAAAGCAAACTTAGCTCACACGGGTCAGTGTTCTGAAGTGCCCAAGAGCGAATAAGCTTCAATTGTGTATTTGTTTGGGTGGGAGGTGAGAAACAGGCCCGATGTATTGGCGAAATAGTCACCTATGTCTGGTAGCCGTCTTGGCTCATTGACGAGTTGAATTAAACTATTTAAATCAGCAAAAAGCTGGACATATAGACCTTCAGGTGTTGTGTATCTGGAGCGACGGTGCCACTGAGAGTTATGCACATTAAAATCACCCGCAATAACGATTTCAGTGTGCGGATATAGGGTCAAGATCCTATCGATAGAATCAGACAGATATATATGGTGTATATATTTAGTGCTCCTCGATAGTATAGTGGTTAGTACACCCGCCTGTCACCCGGGAGACCGAGGTTCGATTCCCCGTCGGGGAGCCCCTGGCTCAAGACTAATGACCTTGCCCGGAAAAAATAAATCATTATGGAAAATTTAACAAGCCTCAGGACTTGCTAAATAAGGCCAAGACCGGTTCCCGGTTGTAGTGCCGATGATGATGATGATGATATATTCTGTGCGAAACTAAGTTCTCGCTTTTTTTTTTTTTTTTTTTACTGAAAACGCAACTTTAATGTGAAAAAATGTTACAAATAAATCATTGAAGTATTGCCCATCCCTAGCTACAACATTTTCCCATCTTTCTGGCAGAGGTCGAATAACGTCACGGTAAAAGTGTTCATCCTTTGAAGCTATCCGGAATCAAGCCATTTTTTTATGCTTTCATATGAGCGCAACTGCTAACCAGCCAGGCTATGTGCCATCGAATGGAACAAGTAATAATCGAACGGAGCAATATCTGGGGAATATGGCGGGCGGGATAGGACTTCCCATTTAAACGTTTCCAGGTAGGTTTTAACGAGTTTGGAAACGTGAGGCCGACCGTTGTCGTGCTGTAGAATCACTTTTTCGTGCCTCTGCTCGTATTGTGGGAGTTTTTCGCGCAGTTCTCGGCTCAATCGCATCAATTGAAATCGATGCCGTTCTGCAGTGAAAGTTTCGTTCGGTTTTAACAGCTCATAATAAATAACACCAATCTGGTCCCACCAAAGATATAGCATAACCTTTGCAGCGTGAATTATCGGCCGAGCCGACAACGTAGGAGCATGACCGCCGTAATGTATCCGCTTTTCATCTCTCGTCACGGTACGCTGAAGAAAACACTTCCTTTTTTGCCGCTGGATCAGTTATTCACAGGCGAAAAAACAACGCTCAACGTCCCTTGGCTTCAAATCATAAGGAACCTAAGTTCCTTGCTTTTGAATCATTCCCAGCACATGCAATCGCTTCGAAATGGCTTGGCGGGTAACTCATAATGCTGATCAAAACTCTTGTTGCGTTTGGCGCGGCTCGTCATCGAGCAAGGCCTCCAATTCAGTGTCTTCGAAGGTTTTTGGCGGACGGTCGTCAACATCGAAATCAACGTCTTTGAAGCTACGGAACCAATCATGTTTCACTGAAAGCAGCATCTTCGTAAAATTTGTGGAACTCTTGATGTGTTTCAGCCGCCGTTTTCTTCGAATGAAAGAAGAAAATCAACACTTCTCGCAAATGAGGGTTATTTACCACAAGAGCAGACATTTTCACACAACCAAAAGTATATGAAATACAAAATCACTACTGTGCCGAGGCGGTTTGTTTACCATGTCTCTAAGCTTGGTTCATGCCATTTTGGATATGTCGAAATCGACCAACATTTATTGCTTGGGCCATCTATTGGCAAACAGCGGGAACTTAGTTGCGCACCTAATGTATATATACAATGCTGTGACAAATTGTAGACCCAAACGTAAATGTTCAGTTTTCTTGGAATGAGTAATAAATTCTTATAACTAGTTTTATGGCAAAATATTGTCAACCGATACCAATATCGGGGAAAACGCCTTTAATGTCATTGTTGTACTCCGAGCCGTGCTTTTCCAAACGGTGGGAGAAGAGCCCGGACCGTTGACGGTGAAAAAATTAAAGACCAAACTGGGTTTAGTTAATATAAAAAATGTGCTAGTTTTATTGGGACTGAAAAAAAGATACGGTTTTAAAAGTGGACACTTCGGTCGGCCAGCGGTTCGGCCTCTGTAATGGTACTGATCCCGAAATTGAAATGCACTCCCCTTTTATAGTTTTTGGAGTTGACTTTTGTCAACTATTTTAATGTCAAAATTCCAAGAAGCGTACGCAAGGCTTGGCGTGCTTCGATTGGAATTTTGTTCCGAGAATTTTTTAAAGGTTCTTGTTGGATAGATTCTGGGAAGGGAATCATGAAACGCGTTTTGAATTTAGCATTTCATGATGTTACGATTTTTAGGAATTGAGTCAATGTATGATGAATTAACTTTTGGTTAAATTCGTTGTACATGTGACTCAATATGGGATTTGGATGTGTTATGTGGAATTTGAATCAATGTGCGATAATTAACTTTTGTTTAATTTATCGCTCATTGATTCGATATGAAATTTGGGTTTTTCGTTATGGGATTATGGATAGGATTTTTGATGTTATTGGGGATTTAGATAGGAGTAGCGATTTAGGATCGCTACATCATAGTTGTTTTTTAGTATACTGAGAAAGTATAAACTCCGCCCAATTTTCGATCTCAAGATTAGTTGTAACGCATAGTAGTATAACAAAAGTATAACAGTAGTTCTTAAGAAAACAGTGCGGTTTTTTTGGAGTGAAAATATACAGATTTTTGTTTTACGCAGTGAAGTTTTTTAAAGTTCTAAATATATAACGTGGGAAACAATTAGCGGGCATTGAAAAAAGAAGAATAGTCGATTTACAAAACAGTGGAATGACGCAAAGACAAATTGCCAATGAAATACATCGCTCTCAAGGTTCTTTCAACTTTGCTCATCTCTTTGAAGGGTACTCGCGAAAAGTTCAGCGAAAGCTCGAACCACCGATTGTGCATGACCGATTAATAATGTTTATAGATTTTTCGTTTTTGGTTTTTTTAAAATTATTTTGTAATAGGAGTTAAATATTTCATTACCAGCTTTCGTTTGTCTTACCTTTGTTTCAGGACACCGTGCTCACTCAGTGTATGTCGGCGTTCATGTACCAGGAGGTGGAAGAAGACATTCACATCGGAGACAAAAACGTCATCATAGGGATAATGGCGAAAAGGCGCCGGATGTTGATAGACCAAGTAAGTTCACTTTTGAGGAAATATATTTCAGTGGTTTATACATAATTGTGTGATTGTGAATAGCTACTCTTCAGCTAGAATTCTTTTCCTTAGAAATTGTTTGACTAATAACAAAATGGACCTTTTTTCTCTGGTGAAGTCTTTTCCTCAGCTTCTAGTTTTCATTGCCTTCGTGATTGTATTAAAAGTTGAAATTTTCCAGAATATTGTATTTTTATATTTTTCATTTTTAGTTTTAGTAAAACCCTAATGTACACGATATCAAAAAGATAATTTTACGGCAAAAAAAAATTATTTGCTCGGTGAAGGCTATATTATAATGAGATTATAAATTTTCTACTGAGGTATTTACTCATGGTTTCACGATTTCCAAATGGCAATTGCATAAAACTCAAACAAACTGTTTTATGGCCCTTATGCAACTCCTGTTCCACAAGGTGGTGGTTGTACACATACGTTATCGCAGTGGCGTAATTGGCGTATCACGGTTGAAATGCAATGATCACGAGATAGATACGGTAAGAGTAATATGACTAAATGAATGAAGATATCTTGTTTGCAAGCACAGTATATTCTATAATTGCCCAGAAGTCCGAATATGAAAAAAAAGTATTTGTTAGGGAATTCGATGTTCTATCCGATTCCGCCGATATGATCTACAGCATATATCAGAGAAATTTCTTTGTACACTTATCGACACTTTGTATTGTTTCGTTTTTTTTCGAAGATTATTGCGAAACTGGTTGAACGTCAACTTTGTAAATAAATACCATCCCCATAATGTTGACAGTCATTATAGTATCATTTTCGTAGTAATAAATCCCATACTATACCACACCATAAATTATGGCATACCTTACCCACAAGGTGTGTTAGTCGGAGAACTACTTCAGTAAAAACACTGTTATTGCATTATATATTTCGACATACTTTATAGAATCTGTCTGTCTCCACCGTCATTTAATAGACCAAGGATGATATTTCCAGTCTTTCGAACCAAGTGTTTCTATAACGGGTTAAATCTACAATCCGTCAGATTGACAATGGCCGTCCCCTAGGTATTGACAGCCATTTTGTTGTTCAATTTTATAAATGAACTTTTCACTACTACCCGCAACCCAACCACCCCTTTTGCTCGCACTGTTCCCTGACATCTAAGGGTACTCCAAAATCCCCTTTTCTGCGCACGTCTGTGTAGTTGACAGTTCTTCCAACTTTACTGTTAACCAGCACGGTATAGTCAACGTACTGATTTCAGAACTCAGCAAAAACAGCCAATGAAGAATATTTGAGTAAACACATTTCACTGCATGGCGTTTGTATTTTGTCGTTAAAGAAAAATACCAACGAGTATGTAACACTTGCATCATTTATGCCGAAGGTACTTAAATTCCTGGCAATCGAAACTTAAATGAAAACACCACGAATTTTAAATTGCAAACAATGCATAAATGTATCCTATCCTTGTAATCCAAATGGTTCTATCTATTGTGGCGGTTCCGCCAACCCCTACGGCCGACTTACCTGAAAAACCCCCATAACTTCATCCCAATCTGCATAAGTTTTTGCTAATGCAATCGCCTTAAGCACCTATAAATGCTTCGCACATCAAATAGATCAAATTTATAATCTAATAGTCCCTGTAAAAGAATCCTTACCTTTCATCCATCTCTTCGCATACAAATTCCCTGTAAGAATTCTTTCCTAATCTACCAGGAATACCAAAACCAATTCGGCACCTTTGATGCCAGGCAAATCCCCCTAGACGAATTCGTGAAAACAAAATGATTTGGTTTACATACAATGTAACCATCATAACAGGGATCATAAACATCGCGTCGCCTATTTCCCGTCTTCACCAAGTGTATAATAAATCACCATACATACCACATTGGCTGGCGACCTACACACAAGGGACCAAAACAAATAAACGCATTTCGCGTCTTAAGGCATCAATTAAATCCTACAGCACAGGCAAATGCAAATAGGAATTGAATACCTACCCTTACCAGCGATGCCATAAACACCATTTCCCAGTAATCAAGCTAAAACCAATTAGCGCATTCCCACATTGCATTGCCGCCTGTTTATTTAGCACAATGCACATCTTAGACAAAGACCTAAGCGTTCCCTTCGTTTTCTCATATTTCGGGATCTGCTTCTCGTCAGCAGCGGCATGAGCAAACACAAACCATTAGCATCCAAGGAGACTCGGTTTGTTTGCTTTACCGAACTTACATCTCATGGATACACCCTATGCCCTTTTCGTCGTTTCAGGTTCGTTCTCATGGTTTGTCCCATGAAAGAACCCATGTACACACATACATGTGTACTACCAACGATCTTCACGGTCACTTTGTTCATACCGCCTGTCTGCTTCGTTTATCCATCGCCTTCGCGCGTGTGTTGAATATTATGATCCTCATGATCACCCATGCACACATACTACCATGATATCCATTAGATCTGGTTTGCTGTTCGTCAAAGAGAGACTTTACGTCTCTCTTGTGGTAGGTAAAACGTATCCTTAGTGGAGAAGAACACTTTCTCTCTCGGGGAAATTCACCCCATTGGCGAGTTGGCTCTGCACGGGCCGTTTATCGCTGAGTCCAATTACATCCGCCGACCACCACGGTCGTGTGCCTCCCGCCGTCCGTAGCGCTGCGGACGCGTACATCCCGGAGTCGTTTACCAACCACCATCGAGTACGCATCGAGTTCTTAGTAAAGCCGAGTATGGCACGCGGGTGCGCGACATCCGCGTCCGAATAATAACAGTGGAGTCGGAGTTAGACGCTCGTGTAGGAAGTAAATTGTTAAAACAAAATAAATACAAACGGATGTGAAGTTGGGGTTAAGTGGAACACTGATATAATGATAGGATACTTGTCTAAGAAGTTAACGAACAATATTCACCAATACAAATAATCGATTAATTATGTTAATTAAACGTGTGTGTAATGTGAAGAGATCTATTGTGTACGAATCCATTCGATAATGTACTCCTACACCCAAGTTAATTTAAAACCAATTAAAGGTGATGAAGAAACTCATGTGAACAATAAATATAAATAAAAAACTAAAAATCGTTTGTACCGAGAATAACCGTGTGTTTTGCTTACTTCTTGTGGACGGTTTGTATCGGACAGTTTCTCTCAGTGTTGTGTCCAGCGGACATATAATTATGATGAAGGAGGAAGGTGAACCGAGTGCCCATGCCTGGCACAATACACTTCCACCCCAGAATACTCTACCCATGACTTTTAACCATCTCCGAGTTTAATCTATTTCCTGTACCTATCCACTTCATTCCTTATGACAGCATACTCGTATTAAGCCTCTTTAACTTGTTCAAATAAACTGGCCCAAGATCTATAGATTTCGTTTTCAAACAGCAACTTATTAAATTTCGAATTCAACAAAACATATCGATAAAACATTTTTAACAGAGGGAAACTCAATTTTATCAATACCCAACGAACCCTATTATTGTCAAAGAGGGACTTAAACGGAAATTCATTGTCGATGATTCATCATCGGATCCAATTAGCTTTCAATTCTTGGTACTACCCAGTTCCTTTAAAACTGTGGATACAATGTAGGACAATATTTATTCAATGAATCGGTACACAGAAGGATTCAATTATCAGTTCAATCCTTTTTTAAATTTTCTTTTAAAACTTAAGTACAATTTCCTTGCATATTCTCAATGGCGTAATGATGTCCTTACATTGCCAACTTCAATTTAATAATCGTAAGTCTGTTGGGGCCTTCTCTCATATTTTACATACAATCTTTGCTTTATAGAGGAGGATGTTGTCATGGAGTATAAAACATGAAACTGTCTCCCAGTCTTCGTGTAAAGTCTAAAGAACTTTCGTTCACAAATGATTGAGGACTCCAAGGTGAGGAATTAAAAAAAAAGGAACTGCTATGATTATCTTCACATGACTCTACTGCAGGCCCACTTTGTTTGGTTCAGCTGTGCTCAGCCACTTTGTAAGAGCTTCATATTGGAAGCATTCATTTCGTTTCATGAAACAAATCTTAGTTTCGTATGCCTTTTAACAGTGTAGTGTTTTACACTGTAACTGCTCAGCGAAAATGCAATGCTAGCCCTTTGATCTTCTACACAGCTGTTGTTGAAACTTCAAAGATATAACGCAACAAATCGCCGCGAAATAACATTAGAATGTGGACTTACATTCCATTAACCCCAATGGAATTCGGAAACACTGCGCATTATCTATCGCGAATAGTTAACCGACATGCTCAAGGTTACTTAAGAAGTGCAAGAATCACGAGGGGGCGGTGATTTTGTTTGTGACCCACCAACATAATTGAAAGTCAATATATTACCACAATTAAATTTGTGGCGGCTCAGCACCGATAACCACCTACACCCGATCGCCTTAAGCAGGTGTTAACACCGGAATAGATTTTCGGTTTGCAAGGTCAAGCACCCTGTTGCTCATCACTAGGACGTGTAGCCGAATTTGTATAGAGTTGACGATACATTATTTGAATCCGGCTCCCACATAGAATGGAGAACCGACATGGGATTTTCCCTCCAATATTGTGTGATGCCAACAAGGTGTGAGTGTGGCTGATGGGAATAGTTCAGCTGCAAGTGATCGTCATAGGTTAATATCATACACACCGAAGGGGGGCACTCAGGCATCCGCCGATCCGTTTGCCGTTTGTTTCGTATTGTTATTCAACTTCAATTTCTCTCCTATAGAGTAGTCGCAGAACTAGGAAGGAAGACGCATGGCCCATCTATTACTACGAGCTGTACGATTAGAAGAATTTTTGAGTCGATATATTATTATTATTATTTATTAAATATTATGAGAATTACGGACAATCAACTGTACGCACAAGACCTCGACAACAAATAATGGACGAACCCAACTGATTCAGTCGTATCGCTAACCACAGCAAAACCCACACCGCCGGATTTTCGAAAATTCTAAACGCCTGGCTTTGTAATTGTTTTCCCTATGTTACTGTCTCCGTTCAAGTAATGTATTCGGTATATTCTCGGTGATATAAAAATGCCCTGTAACACTTTGAATTTTTTTAGAGACATGCCTGTAGCGTCTCTAACAGATACACACACAATACACAAGCAAATAGTGAAGAACACCGAACGAAAATCGAATAAGAAAATCCATCAGAGGCGTATACCATAGCGATAAAATAACAATTCACATCAGTGGAATATACTTGCGTTTAAAAATCGGATTCTAAACACGGCCAGTAGGCTGGGGGGTTGCGCTTTGGCTCAATTTTTGGTGATTCTAACTGTCATAGCGTCGGTTCGAATCACACGTTCTTCACTATCATCCCAAAGGCTATATACCCCTCTCACCGACCCACCCACACACTTTACGGCACAGCCAGGAAAATGGTTTTCCATGGGGTTGGAAGAACATTGTTGTCGAATGGGGCGCACGCTCAGGGATAACCATTCAATTTTGTAGCTAGTGGAGTAAGTGAAGCGGGACAAGAACTACTTGAGTTGCTGTGCCTTATCTAATACGTGCAGAATCTTGGAGATAGAGAACCTCGTATGTGTTTGGTTGTAAGCTCACTTATAGAATCAGGTCATCATCATCGGCACTACAACCGGGATCCGGTCTTGGCCTAGCTTAACAAGTCTCTCCACCGGTCCCGATTTCGAGCCGATGTCATCCAGTTTGGAACTCCCAGTCTCTGTGCGTCCTGGTCTACGCCATTCCTCTATCGCAGACAAGGTCTGCCGCGCTGTCTCCTTCCATACATCCTGCCACAAAGGTCTTTCCGGGCAGGTTTCTCTTCGCTCAATCGAGCTAGGTGTCCCGCCCACCGGAGTCTACCGACCTTGATTTTTCTTACAACATAAGCCTCAAGGTAGATCGCGTACAACTCATGGTTGTAGTGTCTCCTAGAATCAGGTCACTTGTCGGAAAAAGGAAGTTTGTACCACTTTTTTGATTTGCTCCTTTTCCCTCTCTCAGCTAAGCTTGGTCTCGAGCCACACCTACGCTTGATTGGCGTGTTTGGGTGCCACATAGCAGAATCTCTAGAGCAAGCCCTTGGAGTCTCTGTTACCATACACCTTGTTGACTCTTGCTTATTGGTGTAGGTGGCTTGCAAATAAAATTTCGGTAATACTGGAGACCATTTTCAACGTTTTCGAACCAGTCGATGGATGTGGAATCGTTCATTGACCTGATAGTAGGATAAGAGTGAGGTTTCTTAATACCGTCTTCATATATGTGTGACGTACATCATGTACCACTTGACGGGGTGACCGCTGAAACGAAAGTAAACACGGGCCAGTCTCGTCATTTCCGTAGTTCTGGTGTGAGAGTGATCCTTATAATGTTTGGGGTTGTACTCTAAGATATGAAGAATTGGTCCAGTAGGTGTAGTGGGCGGTGCTGTATTAAAACCGTTGCAGTCCTGTTTAAGATTTTTACTCCAACGTGTGAGACTTCCGCATTCAGGATTTGGTTGTGACCAAATGAACAATTGCCTGCATCTCCTAACATATCGTTTTTTTTTCTTCTCCCAAGAGAGGGAAACCTCTAGCGCCGAATCTGCGCTGTAAGATGTTTTTTTCTCTCGACCGGGTCGATCATCCAAGCTTCAAAAGATGTTCAAGGATTCCATTTCACGGAGCTTATAATTTAATGGGGTGGTATTTCACCGGGCGCCTGGGTTTTGGTACTCAACCTACCACTCAGTAATTATGCCGAATTGCACAATAGCAAGAGTCGTCAGTTGAACCTACGTTTGCACAATCAAACGCAAGACACAACATCCGTACCAACCTAGCCATTGAGGGGGCAGCGTTGGAACATAGCTCGGCTTGTATGACGTAATTCGAGAATCAGGGAGCGTGATCCCGGTGGGAGTGTCATTGTGCTCCAGTGAGTCGGGGCGAATATAGCGTCGGTGTCTCGTTAACAACCGAACTTATTCCCATGAAGCTTGTCGAAGATTCGTCGCTAAAAATCGAATGACTCCTGCATATTGAATTTAAAATAAGTTTAATGGAGCTCGGCGGGCCGACTTTTTATGTGTAATAAATAAGTAGAACAGACTGAACTTATCCGGTGAGTGGGACGGTGGCGGCAAAGAGTCGCTAACAGAACAAAAAAAAATGCTAGGATGCCGATGTCTTGACGGGAAAAATAGCTAGATGAGGTCCTGTGTGAGTCTCAGCGAAAGAGCCTCTCTGTGATGAGGTTGGACGATCCTCCAACTGGGAATGGTGGGACATATAGTAGCGCGCGGTGTCGTGCATTGCTCAGAAGGAGCTTGCAGGATGTTTTTTTTAAATCTTAGTTAAAGTAAGGCGTCTCATTCACATTACGTTTGTAATGGCTCGGGTGGAGTTTACTCACATAAGAGGCTTATATCTGTTCTTTTTCTGGTATTCTTGGCGACGCGTCATGCATATATGGAGAAGACGCCATATCGATCATCATTGATCAAATTTCGAAAAGCGCAACCACAAGCACCCCCCTGAATTCGACGGAAGACACCAGCAGAGAACAATGAGCTGATTTTTAGGAAGACGCTACCGGTAACAAAGAATCTTTCGATTCCTGGGAAGAGGCTACCCAGACAGCAACTGGGCATACAACATCAGTGCCAACTGCTGTAACAAGCGAAGCGAAATATATAGCACTTGAGTTCTCTTCTGGGGCTCAAGGATCGCGTAAGCCTTTTCTTCAACCTTACATAGAACACAAATAATTTAAGAGACGGTATCTATTACTTAGAGGGGCATTTTATTTTTTTGCAATCCGCTCCTTTTTGTTTGAGGTACTGCAGGACACTTCCCCCCACCGGTGGTAAGGATGTTAAAACCGGGTTTCTATTCTTCCAGATACCCCAGAACACTTCCACTTGCCAGTGGTAGTGGGTGCTCGAAGTCGGATTCCCCCTCGCTTAGGTACACGAAAAGTGTTTCCTCCACTTACGGTAAAGGACACCTTACTAGTGAAAATAAGAACAGACACCACAGCACATCGAATCGGTGGTACACGGTAGGCTCTAGAGTGTGATAGCGTTGAGTGTGAATATGTTTCTTAATATCGGCGTCTGATGGGTTTAATTTGTTTTTAGGTGTACCCGACCAGCTAGTTCATTTTAATATAGTTCACTATATCGTTGGAAATTCGCGGACCCGCTAAGATCCAGACATCCATTTAACTAGCCGTAACAGATATGTTACTCTGTAATTTTATTTCGGTGCTGGTTAAGAAGGCGTTCCAGTAATGTGCTTTTTATTGTGGCTCGAAAGTAGCTTAACATTTTTGATCAAATTTATAATAATTAATTTACTCTGAGGAGCTCACCCAAAAAGTGAAAGCAATATTACTGGTATACTTGCTGTAGTCCTGAGTTGTCGGCGATTAGTGTGGTAGTTGTCGTGGTAACCGCTGTGTTAGGTATCTACTGGTAGTTGAAGAGGTGGCTTTAACTGCACTTTCTATAGCTTTCATTTTCTGGATTGACACAGTCACAAGCCATGATAATGGTGACATCTCGTCTTACCACCACTGGATTCAGTAGAATTAAGTGACATCCAGAATTCATCTTAACAGCGCCGGATTTAGGCCAAGTACTGAATTAAGTGCAGAAGCCGTATTTGATCGCGATTACGCGATCGTCTTAAATGATCCAGCAGCAGTCTTGGTTCCAGGGGATTTGTATTGTTGATTTACCACAAGCTACTGCTGGAGGCGTATTAAAAACGGTGATTGACAAAAGACAGAAGACAAAGAAAAACTCCTAATCCACTGTACCATATTATTGGGCTGTCCCAGATGAAATGTCCGATTTTATAGTAAAAATTTAAGAACCAATATTATTTATCCGTCATGTCAGGAGAGTACGGTGGATGTGGAAGAAATTCAAATCCCAACTGCAACCGTTTTTTCACCGTTACTTGTGAGGTATGGGGTCTAGTATTGTCATGCAAAAGGATCGGCTCGTGCCTATTGGTCAACACAGGTTTCTTTTCATCCAATTTGGCATGCAATAAGTCGCTTTCCTCGCAATATTTGATTGCGTTTATCGTTTCTCCTGGTTGAGGAAATGAAAAGTGGATTGGTTCTTTCAATGTCCACAAAATTGTCACCATAACCATAATTTTTTGGGTGAAGATCTGGCTTCGGGCTGTGTTGTGGTTTTTCGCCTGCATCTAACCGCTACCCGGGTCTCTTACGGTTATTATACAGAATACACTTTTCATCACAGGTGACTATCCGGTGCAAATACGGTTCAGTTTGGTTTCTTAATCTAAGCGATGGGCAGATTTCCAGGAGCCGTAGTTTTTGGGACTCGTTCAGTTCATGGGGTATCCACTTATCGAGTTTCTTTACCTTTCCTATCAGAGAAAAGTATCGACTTATTGTCATTGGGGGTACTCCCATGCTTTGTGCAATCTGCTGCATCCTCAAATGCGTCATTAATGTTTTTCGTTGCCAATGACGCATTATGTCCCATTTTAAATTCAAGAGGAAGAGGGTTCGAATTTGAACTGCCCACAGTATGGTAAACAATTCCTAGAAAAAAATAACTGTACTTGTAACGAACCCTAAAATGCTCACACGTACCACTTTGCATAATAAAAAAAGAAAATTTAACGTTCTGGCACAGATGTTCACTCGAGAATTACTTATTTTCGACTAAGCGAAAATTGTAGATGTCATGTGGTACAACCCAAAAATACAGAACCATATTGATACAGGCAGAGGGTCATCGAAGAACCTAGTGCCTTTTAAACATTTGGTATAAATGTACACAAAATCTATGTTTACAGGCATGCATGTGCATTTTTTTTTTGTCAGAATAGCTATAAAAGTCTTGCGTTTTTGACTTAAATGGTGGTTCAGCTCGGACAATACGGATGCTCAACCACAAAACATTTTGCAGTTAGATCAGGCTTTGAATAATTACTTTCAGTAAACACGTTAATTTTGTTGGGAATAATTTTCTTTTATACGAATAAGCCGACTGCACCAATTTTTTTTCTATTCATTTGTTGGCGATGCGAATTCTCAGGAAAGACAAGGCAAGTACCGGCACATAAGTTCCTGGGAAACAAACGATCAGCGACGCACGGACTGCAGGAAACCACAAAAGAGAAGGACGGCGCTCAGGAAACGAGCAAACAAGAAGACAGCTGCGGGCCTATATAAGGCAAGCACATCAGCAGAACAGCGGCACCCGATTCACTAGCCATTCGTTCATTCATTCAGTCATATTAGTTGTCAGTCATCGTGTGCTCGTTCACATCGAATCTTGTGGCTTTGTGTAATTTTTGTGTTAATTGCAAACAACAAAAAAACGATCAAACACGTGTAATATTAGCTGGATGTGGTAGTCGCAATCGGTCTTCACAGGTGCCGGAAAACGATCCGAGCACTACCCGGGACAATATATTAGAACGGAATAGAAGAGCCATCGAAACTCTACAAAACTCCGCGAAGAAGACCACAAACATAGAAAGTCAGGTGAAGTAACTCCAGAAGGAAATTCTCTCCCTATATCAACCCACCAAAAGCAGTGACGATGCCATTATGGAAATACCGCGCTCTCAACAACCCAGGTTAAACCATCAAACATCTCCACACAAACAACTACCGCCAATTCGTAAGGAATCCACCAAACAAACCAAGCCAGCACCGAGTCTCCATGCTTGCTCAGCACAAAAATGTTAGACCACCACCAATCTACATCTACAACGTAACCAGTATCAAGGAAATAATCATAATAGTAGAAAATGCCCTAGGACACCGCAACTTCACCACAAACACTAAGGGCCCCTCTGTCTCCATTACAACAACAACTCTGGTTGATCACGACAAGACCATTAGAAAACTTGCGGAACTACGACACCAATTTTTTACCTTCCACCACCATCAGCTCAAATCAACTACATTCATCATTAGGCGCATTGACTCAACTTGGACCAACGAAGAACTAGCGTCAAAGATCTTCAGGGTTTGCCGTACATGCGAGACAACAACTTAAAGAACCTACGGATTATCTCCAAATGAAGACACCAACAAACTCAAAGAAATTAAGTATTTTTTTACGCATAAGATCAGTATTGAGGAGCCCCATAAACAAAGGATCCTCCATTGCAAGAGATGCCAAGGCTCGGGTCATTTGGCGGTAGCATCAGATGTGCCGATGAACATCAATCAGGAGAATGCAAAGTCAATCCACACGGTATGGAAACAGGAAAAATCCAAACCACAAACCCCAATGGATCCATTACCAATAAGGAAATCGCAGTGACATGCTGTAATAGCGGAGGTCCACATCCAGATAATTTCTACCAGGGCCCTCATAAGTTGAGTTTTCTCCAAAGAAGAATAAAACCAAGTACAACCAACAAATCCGCACCAACCAAATCCACACCGCAGAACACATTACCACAACCTACAAGACAAGGAACATCATATGCGAATGTCATCAGAAACAACCTAAAACGCCGACGACCCGCATCCCCAACTCCATTGGCCTCAACCTGGACATCATGGGCTACTTCAAGAACCTACAAAGAGAAAAGGTCAGATTCTCTCACTCATAACCTCTCATATTCTCTCCGTCAATAGCTGAACTATTTATAATCGTCCTCAACGCAGAATCCATATACTCCAACATCCGTCAGCAACACTTTTGGTTGTTTGTTAAAACCTTCTCCCCGCACATCCTTCTCCTCTCAGAAACGTGGCTTAAGTCCAAGTCCCGAGTATGCATCTCTAATTATATATTTATTTCAAACCCCAGAACTACTGGATCCCATGGAGGTACTGCCGTTCTACTGCGCAAAAAAAAATCCAATTCACCGAAATCAGATTCGCCAGTGTTTTCAATATCGCATACACGGCACTTAAACGTTTTTGTGAAAACAAAAAAGTAATCATATTAACATCCATTTACATCCACCCAACACGACAACCAGTCTTCTCTGACTCTGAAATATCTCAACCAACCCGAAATCTTTCTTCTTTCCTTCTGATCATGGCTGCGTTAACACATCGATCAAAGTCCCCCCCTTCGAACTGCTTTACTCACACAGTCCTGTCCCGAATTTCTCCAAGACTAACTGGATAAAGGTCAATAGAGATGTCGCCGAAACTTTTTCTAACTCGCAAATCCCTGAATCTTCTAACCTAACCCCTGTTGATATCAATCCAGCTGCCCTAAAAATTGAGTAGACCCTCGGGGATGCCCTCACCAGCAATACACCCACCACTATCCCTCATAATCATTTAGGAAAACCTTTCCCCAGTATCTTAACGAAATTGCTGCGTCTCAAAAAACAACTCCGGCGAAAAACTCATATAAGATTCTGCCCCTTTATTAAAAGTCAGACACAACTCCTGACCACCCTAATAAATGAACATATAAAAAACTTCGCGGTACAGACCTATACCCCTACACTTAACAATATCAAACCCAACCGTGATCTCTTCAAAAACATCAACCGACTAACTGGTCGGATGTTTAAACTGCGAATCGATCACCTTATCAACCCACTAACAACAACCTTATCCAATCCGACACGGACATAGCCAATTGCCTCTCTGATCACTTCTCAAAGATCCATCAACATTCCCTCTCAGTCCCTAATTTTCGAAACAGTGTAAATGAATATATCTCACACAGATTACTCGCATCTTATACTTGTTTCATAGGGTAACTTAACGACACAAACAAGGCGTCACATCCTTCAGACACCAGCACATTTCTAACCACAGATGAATTAATCAAGTTCATAAAATCACGACCCAACAAAATATCGACCGGTCTAGATGGAATACCACAAATTCCATTTAAAAGACTTCGCCGGGCAAATCGACTTCCCATTCTCGTCCTTCTAAATACAATAAATGCACCACATTTCCCAGAGAACTGGAAAATTGTGATAGTAATCCCAGTTAAAAAGTCCGGCAGTTCCAATAACACCTCCAACTATCGTCCAATATCTTTATTAAACACCCTAAGCAAAATATTGGAATGTAAGATCTACCAACACCTTCTCTCATTTGCCAATGATAACGCTCTCATACCTTATTCTCAGTTTGGCTTTCGTGAGCGACACTCCACTTGCCATGCTCTACTAAAACTTACACACGATATCACAACTGGTCTGGAAAACCAATGCTCTACCGTATGCATATCTCTCGATATTTCCAAAGCATTTGATTGTGGCTGGGTCTCGGCACTTCTTTATAAGTTGCACTGCTTATTTGGTCTGAATACCAACATCACAAAGCTCCCAGCATCCTGTCTTTCTTGTAGGAAATGGTCAGAATAAACTCTTCCCTCTCACAAACTCGCAACATAACCGCGGGAGTTCCCCAAGGATCCATGCTCGGACCACTTTTATATGTTCTATCATCATCATCATCACCGGCACTACAACCGGGATCCGGTCTTGGCTTCATTTAGCAAGTCTCTCCACCGGTATCCGGTCCTTATCCGAGAGTTGTTAAATTGTCCATACTAATTTGTTTTTCCGGGCGACGTCAATTAGCCTTGCGCCAAACGCACTTTTATTCACCTGTTTTCGATAGAAAAGTCCAGGCGGCGCGACAACAATGTAGAGATCCTATCAAGTATATTATAATCTAAAATTCACGACTTTCTGAAATGGGTTTCAGAAGGAAAGATCGTAGGCGGTGTGGATTAAAGTGAGGATTGTTTGAATTCAAAAAGTTGAATTTAAATCTGACGTGTTCCTTGATTTTGTTATTTTTTTTTTTATTACATTTCTCTCAGGAAAGGCGAACCTATAGAGCCGAGTCGCCACACCGAAATGCCACTAAATAATTGTTGCAGTTCTTTTTGAACAGTTGCAGATTGTAATGCTCCAGAAACACCCGCGAGGTCAGTCATGCGCCAACCTACTCAGGATGTCGCTGCATGCATTGGTCCACTACTTGATGGGTACCAAAGTAGCTATCCAGGGGTGTCACGTAGAGACTGCATATCAACTTGCATTGAACAGGCACACCGATCGTCCTAGCCTTCGCCGGGTTGAAAGCAGAGACTTTGCCCTCTATGGTCGTTCCCACGCCCCCCTTTATAGTTTCTATACACATCCGATATTCTCCAGCGTCCACCCAATGTTGTAATGCTAAATTATGCCGACGATACTTTAATTTACTCTAGCAGCAGTTTTGTCAAAGTGGCAAGAAACCGCGTTAACAACTTCCTCCCGGACAACTCAGCATACTTTAACAAATGGAAAATTTGCCTCAACCCGACCAAAACCCAGCTAACAGTGTTTAGGGAAAAAAACGCTCACTGCACAAACAACACTAAACGTTGCCACAACAAAACTAAAATCAAGCTTAATAACACCCTCATAAAACCTTCCAAAACTCCAAAATATTTCGGAGTAACCCTTTTCAAGGACTGGTCATTCTCAACCCACATCAAAAATTCCCTTCATAAAGCCTCATTAAAGCTTAATCTCTGCAGACGAGTGTTGTGGAAACCTAAAGGCCTCTATCTCAAGATCAATCAGCTCTTCTACAAATAGATAATCTCACCCTTACATATGCCTGCCTATTATGGTAGCACATCTCACCCTCCCTAATGGAGAAACTACGAGTTATTGAATGAAAATGTTTCCGGTTTATCATTGGCTTACACCGCAAAACCATCTCATATAGATACCATGGTAACAACGATCTTTACAACACCGCAGGCATCGAACGACTGGATAGACGGATCCTAGAACTGTCGATAAATTTCATAGAAAACCTCCCTAACAATCCCAACCCGATAATAACAGACCTACCATCACCACCCTCCAATACGGGAACACACTAACCGTAATTGTCTCCAAATCAGAACCCTCTTCACCTCAGGCAGACTGGTTAACGATCTAAACGAGGTCGTGTACCCCAACACCGAACTGGCACCCAATCAATTCAAATACAGCAACATCCAACCATTCTCCCAGATTCTTACTTTTAACACACAACCGAATGGCACCCCCTACTACAAGAACATACCTGACCTTATCCTTTACTACCCTCAATTAAAACAAGATATCCCACATCCAGATAAATCAAAATTATAAATATTATTTTCAAGTCATAATCAAATTGTCACTATAATTGCAATATCATCATCATCATCGGCACTACAACCGGGATCCGGTCTTGGCCTTATTTAACAAATCTCTGCACCGGTCCCGATCTCGAGCCGATGTCATCCCGTTTGGCAGTCCCAGGCTCCGGGCGTCATGGTCTGTGCCATCCCTCCACCGCAGTCAAGGTCTGCCGCGCTGTCTCCTTTCATACATCCCGCCACAAAGGACTTTCCGGGCAGGCTCCTCTTCGCTCATTCGAGGTAGGTGTCCCGCCCACCGGAGTCTAACGAGCTTGATTTTTCTTACAACATTAGCTTTAAGTGTTACGTACGTCGGCCACCACCATCATTTAATAATCTGCATTTAATACAATTTTGTTTTAACATAGTATGACGGTAAGGTGGTGGAAGAATTGCATGATCCTGAAGTGAGTTTCTGAACCCACCCTGATTCGGGTGTGGATCGTGCAGTTCTTCGAGTTCGAATTTGTTTTTCGAAGTGGACGTGAATGGAGAGCGAAATGAGAGAGACAGGAGGATGTAAAAATTCGGTTTGTTGTGGTCCCGTTGTTGACGGTTGTCGAAGAGAACGTTTGGTTAACGGGAAGAAGCAAAAAAGAAAAAAGGCAGAAAGAGTTTTCGTTTATGTCTGGTCCCGGGGATTTTTCCAAGGAAAACCACATTATAAAATTAAATTAAAACTTGTTAAAATTAGAGTAAAAGTTTGTTGAGGATTAAACTAAAATTTGTAAAAAACAAAACTATAAATAAACAAGTGGAAATAAAACTGATGACTGTCAGACCATTAAATCAATATGGAATTGAGGCGGCGGAATTCACAAGATTGACAGACCATCGAACAGGATTTGTGCACCCAGTCAATTGGAGGTCAACAAAATTCGAGAACCATCCTGAGCATTGCCCTGGAGAACTGTTCACAGGTAAACTTAAACATTGATTTGTTTTCGGTGGCAAAACCAGCAGAAGAACTGCCACAACTGGCGCTGCGGACAGGATCAGGTGTAGATAAAGGAAATCACCCTGATACAGAGTGGAACCACGGCATACAACACGACACCAGAGAACAGCAGCGAAGGGCGTGGAAAAGAAGTAAATTTTTTTATTGTTATCTTTTTCCTCCTCTGAATCGATTAACGTTTGTTATTTATTTATTTATTTAATTTTTTACCGTGAAGTGGAAAAATTTGTATCTTAATTATAGTAGAATTGTTTTGGTTTTAGTTTTAAGCTGTTGTTTTGATGTTTCGATTTAACTTATTTATTTATTTATTTATTGATTTATTTATTCATTTTGTGTACCAGATGTCAATAGGAGATATTTTTTGTGATTTTCAATATTAACTTTGATCGAGCTCTAAATTTTTTGCTTGGAATTGTGATTCTGCTTTTCTTCCTTTTCGGCTGCGCGTTTGGATTTCGTTTGTTTTTTTTTTTGTTGTGTTGCAAAGGTGACCAAAAAGTGGTTATTATATTTGCTTCCCCCTTTCTCTCTCTCTCTTCTCGTATGGTGTAGTGGTCATTTGTGTTGTGCGGTCTTTCGCGCGGTCTGCAGTTTTGCGGCTGCGAATAGAGTGGTAGTCCCCCTTTGGGAGTGTTTGTTGCCTGTTCTAAAAGTCGTATTCCTTGTTGTTTTTCGCGCCCCCTCGACTCGTGTGCGATCTTTAGCAGTCGGAAAATATCGAAATAGAACGTTGTTCGGAACAGACATTTTGGGTTTGTGTCCGATATACGGCCGGCTCGTGTACGGATTGGTTCTGCCGCGTTCGGGGTGGATCTCTGTTTGGATCCCGAGCGTTGTGTTTGTTGCTGTGTTTCTGTCGCATTTGTGATATTTGTTGCTGTATCTCTTGTTGGATCTCGGAGTTGGACTGTGTTTCCTACCACTAAAAAAAAAAAAAAAAAATTTTTTTTTCCCGGCTTTACTGTTTGCCGTAGGGTTTGTTGAGTTTCCGATTTTGGTCTTGGGATCGTGAATCTTAGGTTTGGAAAAAGGTCCTATAAATGCAGACTAGGCAGCGTCAAAGAGATGTCCGAGAGGGCACCCCTGCCCGGGCACGACCCGAGGCATTTCCCGAGCCGCCGGTTGACGAGGTGGATCCGGAGGCGTTCCATGATTCGAGGGACGAATTTGTGGACGACCGATCGCCAACACGCCCCCCTCCCACCGTCGGTAAACAGCCTGTCGGGAGCATGGAGGACACGCCGATGCCCTCGTATTTTAAACTGGGCCCACAACCATGTCCTGTACGGACCATGCTGGGCACAGATAGGGTTTTCGACCTTGTGTCGAAGGCGGTCCCCATGT
Source organism: Microdon myrmicae (assembly GCA_963931805.1). NCBI lineage: Eukaryota > Metazoa > Arthropoda > Insecta > Diptera > Syrphidae > Microdon > Microdon myrmicae. The sequence goes on along the minus strand of OZ007497.1, from coordinate 184,504,629 downwards.
TTTCGGGACAGGAAGGACCGGATACGGCCGAGAGACTCTCTTCGTTTCTCAAGGGCTGTAGAAGGACCTTGGATGGGCTGGCGGTGGAGGAGGAACATACCTTCCTCCGGTGGGTGCCCTCTAGGCTGAGCGGCGAGGCCTATCGGATGTTCGAGGAGAGACCACCCACGACATTCCTTGAAGCGGAACAGCGTCTTAGAGAGGCCTACGAACCCCGGGTGTCGTATGAGGAGTTGTGCGCACAACTTTCCAAAATGCGACAACTTCCTTCCGAGGATGCCACAGGTTTCGTTTCCCGAGTGAAGCGGGCCGTGGTACGGTGCGAGGAGGCAGCTGAGCGTTTTTATGGTCGCCAGGGTAGGTCCGTCTTCGCCAGCCAGCTTGAGGGCATGGCCAAACCGGTGTTGGTAAGGGGTCTGAGGGAGGAAGGACTAAAGCACTTCCTCCTCACGTTGGGTAATGTCCCCTTTCGTAGCCTGGTGGACCACCTAACCGGATTCGAGCGAGCTCGAAGGGAAATGCTGAGGCAGGACGACCTGTTTGTGGATGCGCGGCACGGAATCGCCGAACGAGCGTCGGAAACATTAGAGTTAGGACCGGGAAGTTGCTCGACCCTTTTGGAGGGTTCATCCTCCACTTCTGGGGATTACACCGCGGCGCCGGCGCCGGTTTTATCGAACTTAAATCCCCGGGCGGTGTCATTCGTGTTGCCGGCCGAAGAGCCTGATAGTCGTCGACGGGGGGAGGATGGTTTCGTTCGGGAGCAGTCGTACGGGCCTCTCAATTATAGACGGGATGCTGGTGCCTATGCTCCGGCCTCCTCTGGCGAGGGAGCGTGGTCAAATACCGTGTCTTCCTCGAGTCGGAGTGAAGGGTCGCAGGGTTTGGCTCAAGGGGCGTATGTGCCTGGAGATCGATCGGGTCGGGACAATCCGTTCAGGGATCCGGTTGGTCGATCGGCGCACCCCCTGGAATCCCAGACAATATGCAATTTTTGCCATCTGAGGGGTCACGTGTACGACGAGTGTCTACAAAGACGAAACACTCCCTTCTGTCGCGAGTGTTGGCGGTATGGCCACGATATAGTGGACTGCCCGGATCGCCCGACGAGGACGCGCGGACCCCAGACCACATACAGGGGTAGAGGTCAGCAGGGCGGATTCGCACGACAAGAACCGCCTTATCAGCGACCACAGTATCAGCGGAGAGCCCTACCAGAGCCGCAGCCCCCGTCTACGGGCGGCGGGCCGGCGACATCAGGCCCCAGAGTATTCAGCGTCCGGTGCTGTTGCGAGTTTTGTGGCCGACAAGGTCATAGCTTGCACGGGTGCGAATACAGGCAAAGGTGGGAAAAACAACAGCATTCCCAGGGTTCTCCCCCTAAGCGGCACGCCGGAACAGCACCTGTTGCGAGCCGAGAGCAAGACACCCGTGTGGAGACTGGGGCAAGCGCGAGAAATAGGCGCAGAGGGCGTCGGAGGCAGCGTCGGCGAAATCGAGGCGCCGGTAATGGTAGCGCGGAGAGTAGGGATTCCCGGAGAGTGGATGGAGATGATGGGCGACGACCGTCCGTGTCGAGCGGTGGCGGTAAGCGACCTGACTCCATGGATTCGAAATCCTCAAAAACGGATGCGAGACATGATGCCGCATCAGGCAGCGCGGGGAGCCGGGAATGGCAGCCCCGGCCCATTGGGCCCAAAGTGGGCAGAAAGAATAGCTCCAGTTCCGCTAGTTCGGAGTCCAGTGGAACTCCCGAGCGGAATATTCCTGAACGGAGGAGCGGAACACTGTGCGAGTTTTGCGGTCGACACACTCACAAGGCGGCAGAGTGTCGACATAAGGCGAAATGGGAGAGTTCGGGAAACTCCCCAAGGTCGGGTCGGCAAGATCCTACCCGACCGCACTAAAAATGAAACCCAGCTCCAGCTGTTCTCAGTTTTCGCCGACTCGAGTCCCGATTGTCGCTCTCCCTCTAGACATTGGCCGTAGGAACCCTACGCGCCTAATCGTGGACACCGGCGCTGAGATCAGCCTGTTGAAGCTGAAGGCACTCCATCCTAGATATGGCATGGATGTGCATAAATCTACAACGCTCCAAGCGCTGTTTGTCAAAGGTAAGTCGAGGGGTTGCTGCACTGGGAATTTCAAGTTGCACCATGAGATTCCCTGCAGTTTCCAAATAGTAGACTCCTTGCCGGGTTTGGAGGAAGACGGATTGTTGGGGTACGACTTCCTGTCTCGGAATTGTAAGGTAGACGGGCCGGGTGGTTGTTTGATTTTTCCCCGAACGACCGTAAATCCCGTGCCATTCTCCATTCAATTTGTCAACTATGGGACGGGAAGGGTTGAACATGTGGCAGCCAAACGGGGAGACGTGCCAAAGGGACCTGTTAAGGTCGATACTGCGGCAGGTACTCGCCCGGAGACCCTACCCATACAGGGGAGGGCTGCGAAAAGCTGTTCGACCACGTGCTACCCAAGGGGTCATCTGGATGAACCCCGAACAGCGGACGTTGATAACATAGTTATAGACAACACCCTTTATAAAAAACAAATAAGGAAAGGATGAGCCTTCCTGTAACTTGGAGCCCCTGATCCTACCTGGCCAGACTCTGGTTACCCTCCGGAATCTTCGTCCTTGTGACCTTCGTCGAGGGATACCAACTTGAGAGTCTGACGAAAAGTCTTTAAGGCCAGGCCTAATGCTGCAGGCGCAGTCCCAGCGCAGACTGCAGAGGCAAACCCCAGTGCTAGGGGTTGGATCGCAAATATGCAAGTGCGAAAGCGCACTATAATGTCGGGTGATGGTAGGTTTTGCCGCCGAAACGGGACAAACCCCCGATCTACCAACCCATGGACCGGGGCAAGTACCGAGTCCAAAAACAGGAGAATTAAAGTAAATATATAGGAGCGGGACGCTTTCGCCGGCCGGGTGACATTTTGGAGTGGTTGAACGAGAGGGGATCACCTCGCCTTGGCGGGGGAGTCCTAACCGGATCGTGTGGGCGGTCGAGCTTTTGGTCGAACCATCGGATTGAGTGTCGGACCCGCCGCGGACGTTTGTGTTGTCATTGGTTTTGTGGAGCGCTAGTCTGTTGTTCCCCCCCTCTTATATTAATAACTACGTGTTAGTTAATTTATTTATTTATTTATTTATTTGTACTAACCCTCATATATAAGTAGTATAATCCCTACTAACATTAGCACTTAAGCATGTAGACTAGTTAATTTATTTATTTATTTATTTATTTGTACTAACCCTCATATATAAGTGGTATAATCCCTACTAACATTAGCACTTAAGCATGTAGACTAATTTATTTATTTATTTATTTATTTATTTGTTGATTGGTCTGCTGATTGTTTATTTGTTTGCTCTCCGCCGTCCACTCTCCGGCGTGACATTCCTCTCCTAAGAATGCCACGCAGTCTTGTGGGGGGGAGGTGTGTTACGTACGTCGGCCACCACCATCATTTAATAATCTGCATTTAATACAATTTTGTTTTAACATAGTATGATGGTAAGGTGGTGGAAGAATTGCATGATCCTGAAGTGAGTTTCTGAACCCACCCTGATTCGGGTGTGGATCGTGCAGTTCTTCGAGTTCGAATTTGTTTTTCGAAGTGGACGTGAATGGAGAGCGAAATGAGAGAGACAGGAGGATGTAAAAATTCGGTTTGTTGTGGTCCCGTTGTTGACGGTTGTCGAAGAGAACGTTTGGTTAACGGGAAGAAGCAAAAAAGAAAAAAGGCAGAAAGAGTTTTCGTTTATGTCTGGTCCCGGGGATTTTTCCAAGGAAAACCACATTATAAAATTAAATTAAAACTTGTTAAAATTAGAGTAAAAGTTTGTTGAGGATTAAACTAAAATTTGTAAAAAACAAAACTATAAATAAACAAGTGGAAATAAAACTGATGACTGTCAGACCATTAAATCAATATGGAATTGAGGCGGCGGAATTCACAAGATTGACAGACCATCGAACAGGATTTGTGCACCCAGTCAATTGGAGGTCAACAAAATTCGAGAACCATCCTGAGCATTGCCCTGGAGAACTGTTCACAGGTAAACTTAAACATTGATTTGTTTTCGGTGGCAAAACCAGCAGAAGAACTGCCACATAAGATAGATTGCATCGTCCTCCCTCACATACGGGGCCAACAATTCTCATTAACACCTTTCTCTCGAACGCGGATAAGACCAACCAGGTCTCGGATCCATACATGAGTACTGGTAAGACCATAGTCTTGTACAGTAGTAGCTTGGATGTTCTGGATAAATGTCGAGATTTAAAGAGCCTTGATAGACCAGTAGCCTTTATTGGATTTGATCAGCCGTTCACGTATTTCTTCTTCCATATTGTTATCGGCTGATACTGACCCAAGGTAGTTAGAGGATTGCACTACTTCAAATTCGTGCTCCGCCACCCTGATAGTTTGACCAACCTTAGGTTTTCTTTTCGCAGAAGTTGCCACCATGTACTTAGTTTTCCCTCATTAATGTGCTGTCCCAGTTTTTGTGCCGCCTGTTCGATCAGAGTGAATTTACAATCGAATCCGATCTACCGATGATGCCGATGTCATCTGCGTAGGAAAGTGTCTGGCTGGACTTGGTGACAATAGTCAATATCAAATATTGTAAATTGTAAATAAGATTAGATTAAGTTGGATTAAGTAATTTTAAGTAGGCTAAGTTAAAATGGTTAGTATACTCGGCTGTCACACGGGAGATCGGGGTTCGATTCACTGTCGGGGAGCCTCTGGCGCAAGACTAATGACCTTGCCCGGAAAAAACAAATCATTATGGAAAATTTAACAACCCTCAGGGCTTGCTAAATAAGGCCAAGACCGGTTCCCGGTTGTAGTGCCGATGATGACGATGATGATGAAGTTAAAATGAACAGAGTTCCAGGTTTTTTTTTTGAACTTTTCCAGGAGAAACCAAATTACCAATATATCTAAATACCATTAAATCCTAGGGACATGTAAAAAAAATGATTTAGAAAATGTTAACAAAGAACATCATCCACAATTTTAAAGAGTAATTACGAAATTATTATATACGACGACGGGAATTGCAACGTCACACTTTTTGCCGCTAATCATCCTAAGGTGGTGACCTTCTGACGGTTCCGCCAAACCCCACTGTCTACTTACCGTAAAACCCCCATAATATTCAGCCAATTTCCTAACTTCACTAATGCAATCGCATTAGTACCTGAAAATGCTTCACGCGTCATATAGATCAAATCTATGATCTTAAAAAGTCCCTGTCAAAGAAAACTTACCTTTCATGCATCTCTTCGCATACAATTTTCCGTAGGATTTCTTGCTTTACTTATCTGGAATTCCAAACCAATTCGGCACCTGCGGTTCCAGATAAATTCCTGTAAACAAAATGATTCGGTTTGCATACAATGTAACCGTCATGACAGGTATCATAAATATTGCACCGTCTATTTTACCAGCCGCGCCATGTGTACAACAATGTTCCCTACATACACCCAGGCTGGCGACTTACACTCAGGGGACCAAAGCAAATACGCATTCCGCGTCTCTTGGCATCAATTAAATCCTACAGCATAAACAAATGCAAATAGGAATTCAATACCTACCCTTACTAGCGATGCCATAAACACCATTTCCCAGTAACCTTGCTAAAACCCATTAGCACATTTCTACAACGCATCGTCGTCTCTTTGTTTAGCCGCGACGCACATTTCCAACAAAGATCCCATTAGCATCCGACGAGTTCGGTTTTATTTGCTTTACCGAAATCATATCCCATTAATGCACTTTATGCCCTTTCTTTGTTCTAGGTTCGTTCTCATCCATGAAAGAACCATGCACACATACCACGATGATCACGTTCAGCGAGTGAGCTCTGCATGAGCAAAATATCGTTGAGTCGTTTTCCATCCACTGACCGCCACGGTCACGCCATCTTCCGCTCACTGTTGCGCACGGTGACGCGACTATAGTCGAGTCCTAGAGTTAAATCCCCGAGTGATAAATAAATAATTGTTATGTTCCTGTATAAACGGTAGTTATTTTCGTGAAGAAAGCTAAAACTCAACCTTTCACCTTCCCATTTGATGTTTGTAAGTACTTTCGTAAATTGGTGAACGTATGACAACTAGCAGACGCTTTGGCAATCGTGTTAAAGTTAACGAAAGTGAGATAAATAAACAGATTAATTAAATCAAAACGGAGCGTTTTATTATTCTTCGCTGCAGTTTCCTGAGTGTTTGTGTGAACTTCCTATTCCTCTTTCGAACAATTCGTGGACGTTGCGTTGTGAAGTTTCGCTTGTGCTTCTCTCCCAGTGTGATTATGATTTTCTGTTACTCCCGGTGGTGGACAAACGTGGCGGCGTTTCGTTCCTTTGCTTTGGTGGAATTGTTTAGTGCTCGTCGTCGGAACAATTTATGATGGAGGAGGAAGTGAACCTAGTGCCCGTGTCTGGTACATACTTCCTGCCCACAACCTTACGCCTACTCTGGCTGTAGTCCCACCCCAAGGCCATGGGAAAATTTCGATTCACTGTGTCGCGAATCTGATTTGCCCATAGCGAAATAGCATGCATGTGCCTGGGTGAAATCACCTTGAACGTGATGGGGTGTTGGGTCATCAAGGTGATGAGAATTTCTTGTTTGCTTGTAGGACATAGATGAAACGTGGGCATTGCAGAATTGCAACTCTAATTATGAGAATTGGAAATACGTTTAGCAACAGGTAGACATGTGATAAGGTATCACAGTTACACTGAAAGGATTTCGTCGATTGCAGCAGGAAATTATATTTGATACTACACCGAAAGAATTCTGTTGGTTTAAAGTTAATAAAAAATGTCTCATATGCATGCAACACATATATATATATATATATATATATATATATATATATATATATATATATATATATATATATATATTATAAATAACACTAGACTATGTTATAATGAATAAACAATAGTAAATAAGCGAATTGTCCGCAGCGGTTATTTTTCTATTTTGTAGATTGTGGGGATTTATACTGGGCAAGGCACTAACACCCTCCGTCCAAAGTAGAGTCCGCTCTGGAAGTACAGTCCACTGGTTTAAACAAATCGTTTTGGCCGGCCAACGCCGGAAAGTACAGTCCACGAAGGGAAGTTGAGACGTCGCTGGTGAAAGCGCCCTCCGCAGTTTTCACTAACATCATTCATTCCGTGAAATGTCAAAAAGTTTATGAAATTAAGACTGACCTACTGATACTGAGCGGTTGATGCCCAACTTTCTTGTGATGACAACGAACTCTGTTTAAAATCTCTGTTCTCTTACACCTCTCGTCACTTGTCAAATATTTAAGAAATGCACATGGTAGACCATCAGCAACACTTCACGAGGTTTATAACGAACTCGTCATGCATACATTTTTCAGGGAATGAAGACATGGAACTACCGTGCTTAATAATGCCACACAAGCAATATATTGTACAAGAAGATAGTAAATAATTCATGCGGTTAACGTTGTTATGAAACTAGTCTATCTCGTTATAAGAACGACTTCAACTACTGACACGTTAAATGCTAGCTTGTAGCATGTTACAATATTAACCTTATTGTCGTGCTTAGCGTCAGAAAGCCATCACATAAGAAATCCTCAATTCGATTAGAACTTATAACAGAAAATTGACTGTTTTCCAAAGCAGACCGGATTATCCAGATTTGCCGGCCATTCAAATGGGGGCAATGTTTCATGGAATATTCTTGTGCCACAGCTAAAATAGGTAAATCTATGGCGTCTCCAATCCACGTATCTGCACGTCAACAAGGCCGGCCACATCAACTTCGGCGCAAAAATGGTAATGAGTTATGTTAATATAGAACCAGCACAAATCATCGTATTACCTGTACCTGAATAAATTCTAATCCAAATGAGCATCCAATTTTTAAATAAGCCTTCTGAATGCTGTTCTAGGTGAGTGTTGTTAGCACAGTTTCATGAAACTCTGCCTTCGCGAATGCCTGTTAGGTGTTATTCACATCACCCAACTGGTTATCAAATCCCATGTTCGTTCTTCCGGTTTGAGATAACGTCAGGGAGGAATCCCACTCCCACTAGCAGAGCTACGCAGAGCGAATATTTGCATGCATTTCGCAAGGCGTCAGTCGGCGGTTGATTAAATAAGCTCGAGGGTTCTTCGCATATACGATTCTGCCCGTACCACAGCCAGAGCAGATTGTAGGCAAATAATCTATTCACCCGTCAGATCAAGTTGAATGTGTTCGAAGTCGCAGTTCTTTGTTTTCTTCTCTATCCGTTACTCGTTTCAAATTTACATTTTGCAATTTAAATTCAATTTGTTTTTCATAAACTTACAACAGCGAGAGGAGCCGGATCAGTGATAGTGACACGCCGTATCAGCGTTCTAGATGCTGGTGAATATTCATGTCATCATTTATTTTTCACGATCAATTAAGATTGCACATTTGAGTTGATTATTATTTATCATTTAGCATCCAGCACCAAGCATTCAGCACTGGTTTTTGGTTGAATGCTCACAAAAGCCACCTCCAGACTTCAATTGTTTTTGCTTTAAATTTAAATTTTGTCTGGTACTACTCGTATCTTCTACATAGTAGATTTTTAATGAAGGGTGGTTTTAAATACGTAGTTTGATTGGATGACAGCGGTCAAAGTTCAACCGGGCTTAACTAGATTAAAGAAAGAGAAATATATTAAGAGGAAATTGTGACTGTGAAGACGTCAGTCTGGTATGGATTCGGTTTTAATAGAGATGCCTAGTCCTGAAAGGTAAGGTTTAAGCATCTGGAACCAAAGTATCCCAATTTCTAAAAGATTGATTTTTCACGTAGATCGCAATCTTCCCTCACTATAAGATGGAGATAATAGAGACATCGGAACTTAAGTACTAGTTTGGGGAAAAGCAAATCCATTATTTTTGCGCTAGATTCTATAGCGGCATACATCTCGTAAAGCTTTGATCAAATAAATGTAGGCTTGCGGTCGTTGGAAAAGTGACATTTGAAACTAAATCAATTCTTTGACAGCTTAGTACCGGTCGATTCAGTTGTAAGCTATAGAGTGTAGAATGTGGAATTTAACAAAAGAGAAATTCAGGATACAAAAATTTTGTTTTCATAAAAGGAAAAATCTACCCAGGAGACTGAAACTAAGACTGGTGTTTATGGCCCTCATCCCCTTCAGTCAATTATACTCAATTTTGGTTCAGTCGATTCCATCCCGGTTTTTCCGAGAGTAAAGATCTTACGCAGGTAGGCCCGTCATCGAAAATGTGAATAAAATCATGAAAATGGTCGAAATAGACTAACACATTAACCGGTGGAGGTAAATAACAGCCACGTGACAGTTTTAAACCATCCTCATAAGGTTGGATTCAAGAACATGGTCGATATTTGTGTGCAAAAACCATGATGTATCGAATTTCAATCTGCGAATCCCCGACCAAGCTGAACTATATCGACCCATTCCTTAAATGGATGTTGACTAAGCTTGAGGAAAGGAGTTATGATAACAAACAACCCGACTATAATATAAACCGTTTGATTGTGATAATGCAATAATATTTTGCATTATCTGTAAAAACGCAACATATTTTTTGTACTACGCTTTGGCACTGTGCTACATAACCCGGGTCCATCGGCCCGGCTGACGCAGCGATTCACACGGAACGTTGCAGTGCTCACGTGAGAACACTGGAGGCGCAAGATCAGCATTCTGCCGACCCGTGGGTTGGTTCACCTGCCCATATGGGATGGTCGGATCATGTTTCACATTTTCAGCCACTTTCCAATCGTTGTTCCGGCCATGTTGTCGTCTTGTACCTTTCTGATGACATACTCGAGGACAAGGTTAAAGACACATGGTGAGAGGCCATCGCCCTGTTTTAGTCCGTCCCGGATTCCAAATGGTTCTGAGAAGTGGTTTTCTATTCTAGCTCGCCCTTTGTTTTCGTTCATGCAGATTTGAATCAGGGCGGCATATTTTTTCGGGATTCCCAGCTCAACTACAACATGGTAGAGCCTTTGCCTTGCGACTGAGTCGTAGGCTTTTTTGAAGTCAACGAACAGTTGGTGAATCGTCTCTCCGTATTCCCACTTCTTTTCCAGTAGTTGCCTTATTGTCAAGATTTGATGGCTTGTTGACCGGTTCCTACGGAATCCACACTGATACTCTCCCAATATGTCTTCTGCGTACGGTGTGATTCTCGCCAGTATGACATTTGTTAGTATTTTGTATGTGGTTGGGAGCAATGATATTCCTCTGTAATTTTCGCAGTCAGATCTGTCGCCTTTTTTGAAAATGGGGACGACGATTGCGGTTTTCGATTCTTGCGTAGTGACTTCCTTATCCCATATTATTTTAATCAGTTGGTGGATCTTTCGAGCGGTTGCCCCACCTCCAGGCTTCACAAGCTCTGTCGGTATGCAGTCGACTCCAGGGGCTTTGTTGTTTTTCAATCGATTTATTGCGTCGACAACTTCGTCGAAAGAGGGCTCTGGGATGTGAGGTTCGGCTGTATGTACGTCTGGTACGTTTATTTGTGGTTGATGGCTGCGCACATTGAGTAGGTTTTCGAAGTACTGCTTCCATCTTGTCACGATATTGTTTGTTTCTGTCACCGGGCAGCCGTTTGTGTCTCAGATTATTTGGCCTCTCCCTCGGTAGCCATTTCTAATAGAATGTATGCCGAAATACATACCTCTGATATTCTTTCCTCTGGCATTTTCTATGATTTTTTCGATCCGAGTCTTCTCCAATTTGCGTTTTTTTTGCGTTTTAAATGTCTCGTCGTCTCTTTCCGAATTGTCGCGTATCTTTCTGTGTTGACTTCATCATATCTTTGCAAGTGGATCGCTCTGAGGCGTTTACGTTTTTCGATGTTCGCCATGCACTCATCGTCAAACCAATGTTTGGGCTTAATTGTTTTCTTAAATTCTAATATCTTTTGAGCTGTTTGTCTGATTGTGTCTCTGATCGATGTCTATTTAGTGCCCAGATTATTGGTTTCCTCCTCCTCACTACTCCTATTTTCTAGGATGCTAAATCTATTCGTTAGTTCGTCTTGATATTCAGCCCTTTTGCGTAGCTCTTTTAGTTTATCAATGTCGAACTTTTTGCTCGTCTCCCGCGACTGTCCATGTGGGTTTGCTGCGAGCCGACTTTTAATTTTGCCCATCACTAGAAGGTGATCGGAGTCGCAATCTGCTCCTCTATATGATCTTACGTCAAGGATATTCGGGTGGTGTCTTTTGTCTATGAGGAAGTGATCTATTTGGTTACGCATTGCGACGTCGGGTGATATCCATGTGGCTTTATGGATTTGTTTGTGCTTGAACATCGTGCTTTTCATTACCAGATCTTTGGACGCTGCGAACGTGATAATTCGAATACCATTATCATTTGAAACGTCGTGTAGGCTCTCTTTACCTATAGTTGGTTGGAAGATGTCTTCCTATCCAATTTTTGCATTGAGGTCGCCGAGGAGGATTTTAACATCGAATGATGAGATCCCATCAAATCCTTCCTCTAGGGTCTTGTAGAATGTGTCCTTCGTTTCTTCGTCGGTAGATTCTGTTGGGGCGTGTACGTTTATAAATACATAATTGTACCATGGGCCCTGTATTTTTAGCACCGACATTCGGTCATTAATAAATTGCACATCTTTTACATGGGGCGTAATCTTCTTGCTTATGATGAAGCCAGTCCCGAGGTTATGTGTATCGGTACCTCCACACACCAGTGTAAACCCATTGGTTTCGATTACTTGATGTGGGAGTCGAACTTCGTGAAGCGCGACGATGTCCATTTTATATTGTTTCGCGTTTTCTACGACCGTCTGTATCGCGCCTGGTTTATATAACGTTCGAACATTCCACGTGCCGAGGTGTATATCCCGCTTTTCCGTTTTTCCATGCGTCTTCTTTTTGCCGAGTCGGTCTTTTCTTGATGATTTGTTCCCTTATGGTAGTGTCGGCTTATCACACCTACGCCTACCGGGTTTTTAGTGGGATTGTTTTTTGTATATTGATTATCTGGCGGAAGACTTATGACCTTGCCCGGAAAAAACAAATCATTATGGAAAGTTTAACGCGCCTCAGGACTTGCTAAATGAGGCTAAGACCGGATCCCGGTTGTAGTGCCGATAATGATGATGATGATGATATTGATTATACATTTTTGTTCCCACGAGTCTTGGGGTTTCATATAGTCCGCCACATAACAGCCCATCTTTGATGTGGTAAGGTCTGCTTACTGCTCTGATTCGACCCGGTGTCAGAGAGGCGCCGTTATAATACAGCCGGTATACCCCTGGCTGCAAACCATCCAATGGGCACGGTGACGCGTAACACCCTGGATTAGGGGTGGGAGATTTTTGTGTGTTACTCCTCGCTAGCCTGTCTGACATGGGTGGCCCTACTAGAACCGCATGCTTCCATCAGCATAGCCTGGTGATTCATTGTATTTTAAGCCCCCGCACCACGTCAAGGTTTCTACCAAGCGGGGGCATGCGGTTACCAAGGTGAAGAAAATTTACACCAACCTTTCGTTTTTTTTCGCATACCTGTCAAGTAAAAAGTCACTTTTTTGTATTACATGCTCTAAGACAAAATTTATGTAACACAGTTTTGTATGTTTGTTTTTTGTGCTGCCATTGTTTAAAATACGCTGGGGTTTTTTATATTATATAATAACCAATAAATTTGCCACTGTCACTGTCACTGCTAAGCACATATAGCAACGTATTTGCAAGCGCGTCTTTTTATACATTAGTTCATTTTTTCTAATCACAGTCGTTCTTTAAGTGGTCCTTAAGACTAATAAAGTTCATTTTCCTGCTCTGTTTTTAAAAATATGGTATAGTTGTGTATTTTTGGTTCACAGTCGTTCTCCAGCCGAATGACATAAAAATATATTGTATAGTCGCATACTCACTCGTCCACACGTCAATGTGTAGTTACCGAATATATTTCGTTTTGGTTCGTTTGTTTGTGGAGTATTATCTGTTATTAGATCACAGCTTGTAAAACCGCAATGGTGTGATAATTATTATTATTAATAATAAAGACATAATGTTTGTTTAATTCACTCATTAAGAAACACAATTCTTTTATAGTACTTTTAAATTTTAAACCTTAGTACGGTTTTATATCAGCACCTAGATAGTTTATTTTCCACTTTACCCTGGAAACTTCCTTTCTAACAACGAATATCTTTGTTTTAGTTACCCCACCAGCACAGCGCGTCCAATTTATCCTCGGTGAAGACATCGACGATGGCACACATGAGTCACATCCACTATTCTCAGAAATGGAAGAACTCGTCAAAGATGGCGATGAAATCGAATGGAAGGAAACAGCTCGTTGGATAAAATTTGAAGAAGATGTCGAAGAAGGAGGTGATCGATGGTCAAAGCCTCACGTCGCCACTCTGTCCTTGCACTCGCTATTCGAACTACGAAGTCTTCTGATGAATGGAACCATCATTCTCGACATGGAAGCGAATAATTTAGAAACAATTGCCGATTTGGTGTGCGAAAACATGGTTAATGCTGGTACACTACCACCACAGTCCCGCGAAAAGGTCAAAGGGGCTCTTCTACGGAGGCATCGTCATCAGCACGAAACCAAAGGCAAAACTAAATTACCAATAATTCGATCTCTGGCAGATATTGGAAAGAATCATTCTTCCTCGAAAAGTGAGTTACGTAGTTTTAAGTTCATATTTACGATAGTCATCCCAAAAGAAAAAAAACGGTATGACTGCTTCAAAAGTCCCCGTCCAACTAGATAGAGACATAGGACCACCCTAGCATAAGATTAAACACACACTATTTCACCAATTTGCTTCAATTCCATATCAAATTGAATATGTTAGACTTTCAACAAGCCAAACCGTCATCGCCAAACTCATTGCATGCTCCGTCATCAACGTCCGGATTTATTGGAGATCGGCATTCACCTACCACCCAGACTTACGGACCAAGTAAAGACCAACGAGGTTGTTACCTAGCAGTCCCTTCAGGTATTCTCCAAAAAGTTTATCATTTGGTGTTTTGTAGGATGTACGCTACTGTTGATGTTATTTTATGCTCGGTTTCGGGTACCTAACTGACTGTACAAGGACATTTTCAGTGATCAATGCACCTGCGCAAAGACATCACTTCATCTCACTTGGTGGTTGTGGTCTATTAAAGGTTTATGTCATAGCCTGATCAAAAATACGTGGAGTTTTAACTTGTTTTTTACTTTAATGGATTGTGGGAGTTCACTTGTCTTCTTTCTATTACACCACATTTGTTTTTAACACTTCTTGAACTTGGGTTGCAAAATGGTTGCCAACTTTATTCTTAGCGGAAAAGGTTGCACATGGTTTGGTTTTAGTTTGAGGAAGATTTGTTTATTTGTTCACTGAGTTTTTGGCGTTAGGTTGCCTCGGAGATCGCTCGGATTCAGTACGCAGCAATAATGCTTAGAGTTATGAGTTAAAGATCCACTTTTCCAAAATTGAATAAGCTCTGTCTTTCGAAACTTTTTAAAGTATTAGGAATGATTGAAAAAGGCCAAACGAGCTGAAGCCAGCGAGAACATATTTAACGTCTAACAGATGCTTAAGAATTTCTCAAATCTAACTTCACTCCATTATAGATGTTTCATCATCATCATCATCATTGGCACTACAACCGGGAACCGGTCTTGGCCTTATTTAGCAAGTCCTGAGGCTTGTTAAATTTTCCATAATGATTTGTTTTTTCCGGGAAAGGTCATTAGTCTTGCGCCAGAGGCTCCCCGACGAGGAATCGAACCTCGGTCACCCGCGTGACAAGCGGGTATACTAACCACTATACTATCGAGGAGCCTGTTTTTACATTATAGATGTTTAACATGTAAATATTGAAAGCTTATATATTTTAACTAGGAAACGAATGCCTTTTTGGGCACAATGCCGTGAGAAAATAACTACATATATGTCACAATTGTTTAACACACTGTTGTTGTAGCAAGGTGCACAGTTTTAATTCCATAAACCACATAATTGTAATGACGTTTCTTTAAAGCAAGTCATTCATAAACTTATGGTTTTGGTTGCTTTTACGGTCAGTTTTTGGCCGTTTTTATCATATCTTACTTTTCAACGTGCGCAGCCGAAAGGGGCTATTAATCCCTCTATAATGGCACAAGATATATGACGGGATTAAAAACTGGGAAAGAATACTTAAGATAGGGAAGTTAAAAAGAGAAAAATGTGGAAAGTACAGCGGGTTGTTGTTCTGGATGCTGGTAAAGGAAACTGGGTTCTGGTATATTCCCCAGAAAATCTGATAACAAAAACAGACAACCACAACACCATTAAGCAACGCCGATGGCAGCCATTTTGAACAGGTCCTCATTGTTTTTCGAAATATTTAAAAATATTAATAATGAATCAAAAAAACGATTTGAAGCCAGCGAGAACTTATTCAAATCAACTTATCCAATGTAACATACGAGTACTAATAGCTTCCCAAATCATCATAAGTTATATCCCAGATTATGAAGGGGAGTTGGCGAACTATCGCCATTTGCCTTTTGTTGTCATAACCAAGGTATTGAAATCTCAAATCTGTCAAAAATAAAATAATCATGTATCATAATGCGTAATGACTTTATATCAGACGCCTAAATGGCAACACTGTATAATTTTTAGACGTGATATTTTTTTGAAAAGACACTCCATTCGGATTTTTATTAGAAAAAAATGTATTGCTGTAAAAATTTGCCGAAAACTCTTTTAAAACATAATACCGATTTTGTTCGAATTTGAGCAATCGGAACACCCATCATGTGCACAACTTTATCATGTCCAAATTTTTAGTCAATTTGCGTTCTGCAGCACTTTTTTGAAATCCCACTTCTAGCTCGCATACTTTTCATCATCATCATCATCATCGGCACTACAACCGTGATCCGGTCTTGGCCTTGTTTAACAAGTCTCCCTGTCGGTATCTGGGTCCACATCTGAAACTTGTTAAATTGTCCATAATAATTTGTTTTTCCTGGCGAGGTCATTAGCCTTGCGCCAAACGCACTTTTATTCACCTGTTTTCGATAGAAAAGTTCAGGCGGCGCGACAACAATGTAGAGATCCTATCGAGTATATTATAATCTAAAATTCACGAATTTCTCAAATGGATTTCAGAAGGAAAGATCGTAGGCGGCGTGGATTAAAGTGACAATTGTTTGAATTCTAAAAGTTGAATTTAAATCTGATGTGCTACTTGATTTTTTTATTTTTTTTTTTATTACATTTCTCTCAGCAAAGGCGAACATATAGAGCCGAGACGCCACTCCGAGATGCCACTAAATAACTGTTGCAGTTCTTTTTGAACAGTTGCAGATTGTAATGCTCCGGAAATACCCGCGAAGTGGGGAATTACACAGTTCTCCCACTCTGTTACGCAACGAGTTCTAATGCAGAAATGTTCGCGCCGTCGGGTGATGAACCGCAAATTGGTGCGATCCGTCGGATTGTCTTGTGGAACGCACATAAAGTGAATTGCGCGGAATAATACCACAAAACTCCGAAGAACAGGATCCATGATAATATCTGTAAATTGTTAATGATGTTGAAAGAGTTTGGTCGATTATGTTCATATGAGTATGAGTACGACGGGCTTTCATCAGCAAATGAGTGAATTGAGTTGTGGGTAATGGACAAGAGATAGTTTATGAAGATGAGGAAGAGAGTTGGTGAGAGTATACAACTCATGGGAACATCTGTTTTTATTTGATAGGAGGCAGATCTAGATCATCATCAAGAAGCACTTAAACTGAATGGACAAAAAATATACTCCTATCCATCAGATCTGTGAATTCTACACTCAATGGGAATGTAATGGCTGGATGCCAAACCCTGTCAAACGCTTTTAAAATATCCAATGCGAAAACCTTTCTTTCACCGAAGAAGTGAATGGAATGCCCCACTTTTCGTTACAATATGTCATCAGATCCCCTATGGACCTGTTGTTACGACACCCATATTGGCGGTCACGGAGGAGGTCGTTTGAATCCAGATTTTTCAAAGAGAAGTTAAGTTACTACCATGGATCGATAAGATAATGTTGCCGTTTTAGAAAATGTTCGCTGAATTCCATCTACTTGGGAAATGGCCAGTAGAATAGGACAGATGGAAGAGTTTCAGTAGGGGTTTAGCGTGGGAAAAAGAACATCCCTCTGTTCTATTATACTTCTCTCAGGAGAGGCGATACCTATAGCACCAAGTCGGTGCCCCGAAATGCCACCAAATATCTGTTGCAGTTCTTCTTAAACAGTTACAGGATGTAACGCTCCGGAAACACTCTGCGAGGGCGGGGGGTGAGGGCGGCGGGGGGACAATCCATCGGATTGTCTCTTGGAGCTTATATAAACCGAATTGCCCGGAACAACACCAAGAAACTTCGAAGAACAGTACCTGGGATAATATCTGTAAAACAGACAGAGGTCAGCTACGAGCCTTCGATATGATAGCAACTGTAGTCCCGACGGGTCGCTCGTCTCTGTATGCTCTCAGGTAGGTTAAGGGTATGCCAAACATGAGACCAATATTCGAGCGCGGATCTAATTTCGGATTGATACAGGAGAAAAAGTTGAACCGGAGTAAAAACTCGGTTTTTCCGGAGGCGGACTTGGTGATGCTCCACACGTATTTATGCCACGATACATTCCCACAGACCTTGACGCCGAACAATTTCAACATTTCCCCAGATTCGAGGGCCTGGCCATTCTTCATCAGCTCTGGAACCGATAACCCACTTTTCTTTGTGAATGTTGTATATTGGGTCTTCGTTGCATTGAATTCGATGATATTGGTCTCCCCCCACTCCACCTTATCCAAATCCCGATTCAAGGAGTCTCTATGGCTACATCGCAGCTGGTGTCACGTTGATGCACTAATCGGTCGGTTACTAGAAAAAGGAGAAACACCCATACTATCATCCTTTGTTAGCCTTTGACTGCAACAAATCATTTATGTGAAGCAAAACCAAGGTCGGAGCCAGAATATAACTTTGATGCACCCTGGAATTCATAGGATACAGATCCGTAGACTCGCCGTCCCCACAACACGGATCGATCGATTTTCAAGGAAGCTCTTCGTCCAGTCGCGAAGCTGCTGGGAAAGTGCGTATGAGCGAAGCTTGCTCAGCAACGCTCCGTGCCAGACGTGATCAAAAGCATTGGAGATATCCAATGCAACCGCCACTGACTCACCATGCCGCTCAATCGCAGATGTCCATATATCGGTTACAAGGGTCAAAATGTCGCCCGTGGCCGCCCGCCACGGAATCCGTATTGAGGATCATTCGGAAGCCCGTTGCACTCCAAATACTTAAGTAACTCGGTATTGATGACCGTTTCCATCACCTTAGACAACGTAGACAGTAATGCTCAGTTATTTTATGGGGGACACTTTTCCCCTTCTTTTGTATTGGTTGAACTCGAGCGATTTTCCAGCAGGTAGGAAGTGTCCTCCGTACATAAGATAAGCGGAAGAGCCTGGCAAGAACTGGCGACAGTTCTGGAGCACAGTTTTTAAGGACTGCCGCTAGTATTCCGTCCGGGCCCGTTGTCTTCTTACAGTCCAGTCCACGTAGAATGCGTTGAATAGTACACGGGCGGAACCTCACATCCCACAAAGACCGTACCGGTCGGATCACAGGTGCCTCAAAAATACTGGCATCGAGGTTTCAATTCGCGGAAAATAAATGCGCGAACACATTAGCTTTATCTATTGAATTTGTGACTAATGTCCCGCTATCCTTGACTAACGGGGGAAAAGAGGAGAAAGAGAAGTCATTGATAACTCGATTTTTCCAGAGGCGGACTTGGCGATGCTCCACACGTATTTATGCCACGATACGGATTGATACAGGAGAAAGAGTTGAACCGGAGTAAAAACTCGGTTTTTCCAGAGGCGGACTTGGTGATGCTCGACACGTATTTATGCCACGATACATTCCCACAGACCTTGACGCCGAACAATTTCAACCTTTCCCCAGATTCGAGGGCCTGGCCATTCTTCATCAGCTCTGAACCGATAATCCACTTTTCTTTGTGAATGTTGTATATTGGGTCTTCGTTGCATTGAATTCGATGATATTGGTCTTCCCCCACTCCACCTTATCCAAATCCCGATTCAAGGCGTCTCTATGGCTACATCGCAGCTGGTGTCACGTTGATGCACTAATCGGTCGGTCACTAGAAAAAGAAGAAACACCCATACTATCATCCTTTGTTAGCCTTTGACTGCAACAAATCATTTATGTGAAGCCAAACCAAGGTCGGAGCCAAAATATAACTTTGATGTACCCTGGAATTCATAGGATACAGATCCGTAGACTCGCCGTCCCCACAACACGGATCGATCGATTTTCAAGGAAGCTCTTCGTCCAGTCGCGAAGCTGCTGGGAAAGTGCGTATGAGCGAAGCTGCTCAGCAACGCTCCGTGCCAGACGTGATCAAAAGCATTGGAGATATCCAATGCAACCGCCATTGACTCACCATGCCGCTCAATCGCAGATGTCCATATATCGGTTACAAGGGTCAAAATGTCTCCCGTGGACCGCCCGCCACGGAATCCGTATTGAGGATCATTCGGAAGTCCGTTGCACTCCAAATACTTAAGTAACTCGGTATTGATGGCCGTTTCCATCACCTTAGACAACATAGACAGTAATGCTCAGTTATTTTATGGGGGACGCTTTTCCCCTTCTTTTGGATTGGTTGAACTCGAGCGATTTTCCAGCAGGTAGGAAGTGTCCTCCGTACATAAGATAAGCTGAAGAGCCTAGCAAGAACTGGCGACAGTTCTGGAGCACAGTTTTTAAGGACTGCCGCTAGTATTCCGTCCGGGCCCGTTGTCTTCTTACAGTCCAGTCCACGTAGAATGCGTTGAATAGTACACGGGCGGAACCTCACATCCCACAAAGACCGTACCGG
This sequence comes from Microdon myrmicae, assembly GCA_963931805.1. NCBI lineage: Eukaryota > Metazoa > Arthropoda > Insecta > Diptera > Syrphidae > Microdon > Microdon myrmicae. Next base: position 184,484,626 of record OZ007497.1, on the reverse strand, counting down.
TCGGATCACAGGTGCCTCAAAAATACTGGCATCGAGGTTTCAATTCGCGGAAAATAAATGCGCGAACACATTAGCTTTATCTTTTGAATTTGTGACTAATGTCCCGCTATCCTTGACTAACGGAGGAAAAGAGAAGAAAGCGAAGTCATTGATAACTCGATTTTTTCAGAGGTGGACTTGGCGATGTTCGGCACGTATTTATGCCGCGATACATTCCCACAGACCATGACGCCAAGCAATTTCATGTTTTCCCCAGATTCGATGGCATTCATCCTCCGCTGTGGAGCCAATGGTCCACTTTTCTTTGTGAATATACTATATTGTGTCTTCGTTGCTTTGAAGTCGATGAGATTGGCCTTCCCCCACTGCAGGACCTTATCCAAATCCCGATTCAAGGAGTCGCTATGGCTACATCTCAGCTGGTGTGACGTTGATGCACTAATCGGCCGGTCACCCGAAAAGGAAGAAACAAGCAGACTATCATCCTTTGTTCACCTTTGACTACAACAAATCATTTATGGGAGCAAAAACAGGGTTGGAGCCAAAATAGAACCTTCATGCGCCCCGGAATTTATAGGATGCGTTGATGCACTGATCGGCCGGTCACCCGAAAAGGAAGAAACAAGCAGACTATCATCCTTTGTTCACCTTTGACTACAACAAATCATTTATGGGAGCAAAAACAGGGTTGGAGCCAAAATAGAACCTTGATGCACCCCGGAATTTATAGGATGCAGATCCGAAGATTCGCCTTCCACAGCAATCCGGATCGATGGATTTTCGAGGAAGGTCTTCGTCCAATGGCAAAGCTGCCGGAAAAGTTCATATGAACGAAGTTTACTCAGCAATGCCCCGTGCCAGAAGCAGTCGAAAGCCTTGGAGATATTCTATGCGACCCCTGTTGACTCACCATACCCCTCAATCGCAGATGTCCATATATCTGTTATAGGGGTCAAAATGTCTCTTGTGTACCGCCCGCCACGGAATCCGTATTGACGATCCCTCATAAGTCCCTTGCACTCCAAATACTTAATTAACTTGGGGGAATGTCTTAAACGAATAATCTATAACAATTGTGAGTTGAGTTAGGTGATTTACCTTCGTAGATTACTGAACATTCTATCTATAGCATTATATATTGATCGAAGTTTACTTGCTTTTGACAGGAAATTCATATTTTACCAGAGACACGGCTAACTTGAAGTAACGCACTATTCGTTGCATTGTTTAATTATCAGTTTATTCTGTGCAAGCATTTGTCTTATATAGTTAGATACGACTATCATGATTTAATTTACCTAGGTCAATTAGATGGAACCAATTTTTGTCCTCGTCAATGCTATACTGTTCGTTCACTTAACTTCACAATTTTATTCGTTTTCACCTATATACCTTTCAGACTCTGTACCTTCATACAGAGGCTATTAATTTAATGTGCGGTTTGACCTTGTGGTGGAACGTTCAGCCTTTGTTCTTAAAGTAACTTATCTTTATTCCTCTAATATCAAAGTTTTCTTGTCTTTGCTTTTATGTAAAAAAAAAAAAAAGAGTTTAATCCTTCTACTACTGATCTCTTTTGTATGTAGGTACTTAGCATTATAGCGTTCTCGGTATGAGCAATGTGGTTCGATTAGGTGATTAGGCGCAACTCAACGTGTTAGTTGTAGGGTTTTTAGGTTGTCTTATGAATATAAATTTCTTTTTGGTATTTGAAGGTGAGAAATTAAATCTTTTACCAAATAGTAATGACACGTTTCAATGGACACATTTAGGTGAGCCGTCATTCTACCTCCTCTCGTTCTTGTTCTGTTATAAAGAAGGATCCGTTTTCACTACTCAAAACCCAATTTTAGTTCTAACAATGGTTATAATTTTAATAAACAGTACATGATATCAATTAAATATAAATATCTTACTTGTAAGTTTTAATAAACTCTCCAGAGAGGCGAATTTTCAGTATAAGATAATATTGATCTTCACAATTTTTAAGTATGTGACAGTACGAAGAAAAGATATAATTTTTGATGTGGTAATTCGAACATTTTTCTATATATACTTTACTAAATTTTGTTTAGATGACTACGGACATCCAATCACCAGTCAATTTGGTGGCATTGGTGTAACAACATGGTTTCACGCTGGTGCATCATCATCCTCATCATCAAGTGGACTGCCACCTGGTCACAGCCATACTGGCCCAAGTGGCCAACAGCCACTAGGTTCATTGAAATATGTTATATCGTTTTTTTTTTTTTAATTTTTCACATCTCGTAAATTCGTTTAACAATCGTATACACTATAAAGGTGTTTTTGACCTTCTCGTTATGTATTATTTTTTTAAAGTGTTTTTTAATTCTTTATTGGTATGAACTGCTGTTGTTGAATTTTCTTCCTTCTTAACTGCCTCTGCTATCTAATATACCGTCCTTTCGGCACCTTTTGTGTTATTTTCTTGTGACTGAATTTCTTGACTTTTTTTCTACTATTTCCATTTCACCCTAGACGATTGTCTAAATTGTCAAAACTTAAATAAAAATAAGAACTAAAACGGACAGTAAAAATGAAGTATCGTCAAGATTGTAAAATGTTAGGCATAAAATTTGGGAGTTTATCAGCATATCCTTGTTATGAATTTATTACAAAACATGCTATCGAGTCGAGGTTACATCACATCCTCGGCATGAACTTATTAAGCAAAATATAATCAGTTAATTTTGCTATGATAATAATACTGCGAATTTTTTTTTAGATATTTTATCCTTATAGTGAGCCAATTAAACGAAATGATGTACTATATTAATCAACCTGTAACTCTAGAAATATTTGAAAATCCCTTTATTCGTCGCCAATATGGTCGCTTCCTTCCCAAAATATGGAATCATTCGATGATGAGAGGTGGGATAATATATCCTTTTGTATTTTTATGAAATTGACGAATCTCGCATTCACCAAATATAAGATTAAGCTTACTGGGTCTTCTATTGGGGTAGTACTTGGTTATTAATCTGATACGATACCGTTAAATCTGCATCTTATAAGATTAATGTTAGTGATCCTCGGGGGTCGTTCTCTGATCGACTTTATTTTTATTTCCACTGTCCGTTTCTTGTCCATCGAACGTGATATCCGCCAGCTTACTAAGAGTGTAATTTCAAGAAAAGGATTCCAATTTCGTCATCAACTGTATTTGCACCGTGGTAAAGAATGTGTATGACTACATTTTTCCAGGATCTATGAGACGAGAATCGTATTAGCAATTAGTAAGATGACGAATTTCAAATTTAGTAAAACGACCTTCTATAGAATGGAAGTATGGATCGATAATAAGGGAGAGCCAAAAGAAATCGTTGATATATTCACCAGTTTCCATCTAAGGCATGTTCGTTTAATACCTATAACATGACATTGAATAAAACAACGAGTTTTTATCCGATTTCAAATATTAATTGTTATTCGATTTGTTATTCGATGACAATTAGGTTTCAATAAAACATCGGGCCAACAATCCAAATCATTATACTTCTCTACACTTCCGATGATCTTGCAGCATAATTGCCCATTAACGGTGTAAGTCCGTGAATTTTTAAATTTTACGCGAAGTAGCTTTAAACGCAGCACTGCTGAACTACAATCTATAAATATACTACTGTCAAAGTTTGATCATTTAGTCATTTAGTTTGTATTTGACAGCCATTGAAAGCAGACAACGTCGTGAATTTAAACGTCCCGTCAGGGCAAACCACGGCTGCACACATGCGTAGTCACCATGACAAAAATCCATAAACTGTTTATTTGCCGAAAAAATCGTTTATTCAAAAAGTCACTGACTTATCAAACTGCCCTCGTACAGAAGGCGCACACAAAAAGGATTTTTAAATACCCTTAAACATCGGAGCACAGTGCGAGGGGAAGTTGTGGAAGTGGATAAGGAAAGGAGGTATCGATGTACAATGATCTTAAAGGCCTGGGCATTACATTACGGTGAGGAAATATGAGAGGAGGTAGAGCATTCTACATTTGTGTGGTTGAAGAATGACTCTACGTTTATTTGTATATAACTTTCAATGTGAACGAATACGCATTCTCAGACTGACGAGTATCACGGGAAATATCTGGAGTGTGGCGTTTCTAACAGATACACACACAATACACAAGCAAATAGTGAAGAACACCGAACGAAAATCGAATAAGAAAATGTATCAGAACCGTGTACCATAGCGATAACATAACAAATCCACATCAGTTGAGTGAACTAGAGTTTAGAAATCGAATTCATACACACGGCGGTGGCCTGATGGGTTGCGCTTTCGTTAATCACACGTTCTTCACTATCATCCCAAACGCTATAGGAGTCTCGAAACACATTCAGCAAGTTCAATTGACCAACGACAGTGAAAATAGCTATGAAAGAGAGATAGGTATGATACATTGCACCGATGTACTAACGACAGAAAATGAACGGCTCACGGCAGAGTCCCTAATGAGTTTCACGTCTCCTTTTTGCTTCCTATCAAGCACATGTAACGCCGTTTTGGATGCACCTGACCAAATATGCGAGTTGAAATTCCCTTTGCGACGAATGTACGCCTTATATATATCAGGTGTACCGGTGTGAAGTGAACGTCAAGATACAAATGTATCTACAGGGAACGTTTGTTGTGAACGAGCCCTAACATTGTTTTTTATTTGGTTGCTACATCTGTCAAACATATTTAGTATGCATCAAGTCATTGTACAAACAACATCATTTTTTTAAATCCTGTTAAAAATGTCGAATTTTGTACCAGAAAATGATGATTTGTAGAAAGCATTAATTTTTTGTTTTCATTTGAAGAAAAGTGCTGGAGAGTCGCATCGAATGCTTGTCGAGGCTTATGGTGGTCATGCTCTATCGGAAGCAACATGCAAAAGATGGTTTAAGCGGTTCAGAGATAATGATTTTGATGTGCGAAATGAAGAACGTGGAAGACCACCAAAAAAGTTTGAAGACGCCGAATTACAAGCAATATTGGATCAAGCTGACACTTTAAGTCAAAAACAAATGGCACAAATGTTAAATGTTGCACAGCAAACAAATTATGGCCGTTTAAGAACTATGGGAAAGATCCAAAAGTGTGGAAACTGGGTGCCACATGAATTGAATGACAGGCAGATGGAAAAGCGAAACACCACATGTGAAACGTTGCTTCTACGACACGAAAGGAAGTCAGTATTGCATCGAATTGTGACTGGTGATGAAAAATGGATTAATTTTAAAAATCCTATACGCAAAAAATCATGGGTACATCCAGGAGAATAGTCAACATCGAGTGCAAAGCCTGATCGGTTCGGAAAAAAGACAACGCTCTTTGTTTGATGGTACCAGAAGGGGGTGGTGTATCATGAACTTCTAAAACCTGGCGAAACTGTTGATGCGCAACGCTACCGAAAACAAATGATCAATTTGAAGCATGCATTGATCGAAAAACGATCAGAATGGGCCACAAGACACGGAAATGTAATTTTGTTGCATGATAATGCTTCGAGTCATACTGCAAAACCCGTCAAAGAAACAATAAAAGCTCTCGGCTGGGATGTGTTACCCGACCCGCCATATTCACCAGACTTGGCTCCTTCCGACTACCATTTGTTTTCATCGGTGGGACACGCATTGGCTGAGCAGCATTTCGATTCCCACGAAGAAGTCGAAAATTGGGTTTCCGAATGGTTTGCCTCAAAAGATGACCGGTTATATTGGCATGGTACGAGGGTTGCCTTTTATATTTCGGGACTAAAGAACAAAAACAAATATTGATTATCGAAAATCACTTTATTGTTTTCCAAAATATTCCCCATGAAGATCTATACACTTTTGCATGCGTTTGAACCAATTGTCGAAGCACTTTTGCCACTCTGATTGAGGTATCTCCAACACATGCATTCTGAATGCAGCAACCGCTTCTTCAGGTGTCGAAAAACGTTGACCTCTCAGTTTGTTTTTTACGTACGGGAATAAAAAGAAGTCATTCGGTGCCAAGTCAGGACTATACGGCGGATGACCCATCAAATCGATGTTTTGGGTGCTCAAAAATGCAGTTGTCGCAGCCGATGTGTGAGAGCTCGCATTGTCGTGGTGAAGAGTGATCCGTCTTCGGCGGTTGGTTTTCCTGATTTCTGGAAGACAACTGGCAAACAAATGGTTGTGTACCACTCAGAATTGACTGTTCTGCGTTGTTCTAGTGGTACGGTTACATGTCCAGTTTTTCCGAAAAAACAGGCGACCATTTGCTTGGAAGTGCTTCGTGCGCGAACAACTTTTGTTGGATTTGGCTCATCTTGAAACACCCAGACAGTCGACTGCTGTTTACTTAAAAATCGTTTACGCGTAAATCTACGATTCATCACCTGTCACGATGTCATAGACGTGTTTCGAAGCACCGCGACCGTATTTTTTGAGCATTTCTTTCGACCAATTGACACGAGCCTTTTTTTGGGCGATTGACAAATTGTGTGTGATCCAACGCGAACAAATTTTTTGACAGTCAAATGTTTATGCAATATTGAATGTATGCTGGTCCCACTAACGCCTAAGGTTGTCTCAATCTCACGATAGGTCACATGACGATCTTCCAATATCAGTTCGCGCACAGCATCAATGGTTTTCGGAACAACAACTGATTTTGGACGACCTTCACGAAGTTCATCTTGGAGTGAACTACGACCACGATTGAATTCACCATACCATCGATAAACACTGGTCCTTGATGGAGCTTCATCGCCAAAAATTGAATTAAGTTCATCCATGCACTGTTGCTGAGTTAATCCACGCCGAAAGTTGTAAAAAATAATCGCACGAAAATATTGACGATTTAATTCCATTTTTGGGCCGAGATGAATCTTTTAAGTTACTGTAAACAACACAAATAGCGCTCGTATGTCAAAACGTTCTGAGTGCGTATAACCTCAAAAATGTCCAACTTTACGACAGAGCTGTCAATTGCCGGATTGCAACACTAGGGTTGCCAAATCCCGAAACATAAGAGGCAACCCCCGTATCCACAAATTGCCAGAAAGGTGGTCGAGAGGTGTAGAAAGGAATGGCCAATTCTTCGAAAAAACTGTTTTTTACTTTTTAAAAAAAAAAGTTCTTTTACTTAAAAAAAAAAACGCTCACTTCATACCGGTACACCTGGTAGTGCTCGGGTTGACTGGTGTGAAATATTTCTTGCATCTCTTAAGGAACCCCATACACTTGACGGCACTTTTCGCAGCTTCAAATATGTCGTTCTAATTAAGGGTCGAATTAGTTCGACTGCCGGGGATTGGCTTCGCCGATCAAGTACCGTGTGTCGACAGTATATTTCCTTTGGGGTTCATCTTTGACGAGTACGTTTTTAAGGCATTGAACTCCAGTCGGTTAGATAACACCCATTGATATATCTTGTTGAGGTCGGAATTCAAATAAATCAAATATAAAAGGAAATTTTACTTTTTTGCTTAGCAACAAATTGCGAGGTAGATAATCCCGTGCGTGGCTGTTGTTTGGGTTATGAAGAGTAGAGGAACCGGATTGGCTATCGGTCGCCCTCGACTTTGTAGTCTGTGGCGTTTCTAACAGATACACACACAATATACAAGCAAATGGTGAATAACACCGAAAAGAAATTCGAATAAGCAAAGCATCGGAGCCGTATACCATAGCGATAACCTAACAATTCCACGTCAGTTGAGTGTACATGAGTTTAGAAATCGAATTCGTACACGCGGCAGTGGCCTGATGTGTTGAGCATTGGTTATATTTTTAGTGATTCTAACCGACATAGCGTCAGTTCGAATCACACGTTCTTCACTATCGCCGCAACCGCTATAAGTCAGTAGAGCCATGTGCTAGTAAGAAGTACATATATCTGTTGCGGAACAGATTATTATAAGATTTTTGAGAAATGAAAGCCTTAAACCCTCGGACATTTTTTTCTGGATTAAAGGCACAATTTGGCGATGATACACTGTTTCAGAATTATATGTATACGTGGGTCAGAGAATTTAAAAGTGGGCGAGAACGTATCGAAAACAAAACTCATGATCGACGCTCAAGGACAAGTCGTACAGATGACAACATCCGTGCCGTTCGAGAGCTTATTGAAAGTGATCGCCGCTTAACTGTTGTCGAAATTTCTTCAGAAGTGGGTATCAGCTATGGAAAAACCCGCATATCGAAACAAAAGACGAGGTATGCCTATTCGGGATGTCATTCTTCTTCATGACAACGCCAGATCTAACACCGCGTTCTTCACAAGGGATACATTGAAAGAAATGGGCTGGAAAACTCTCGATCACACCCCTTATAGCCCAGACTTGTCTCCTTGTGACTATTTTTTGTTCGCCCCCTTGAAGAGATGACAGGGAGAAAAAAAAATTCGAAAGTATTGAAGAAGTCGAGGAGCACGTGCGCAATTGGCTAAGAAATTGTTCTAAATCTTTCTACAAACAAAGGATACTAAAGCTTCCAAATCGGTGGCAAAAGTGTGTGGATCACGCAGAAGACTCTATTGAAGAATTTTAATAGTATAGTTACTGTGTGACATTATTCAATAAATGTATAAAAGGAAATTACCGTTTATATTTGATTCACCCTCGTATAAAGCATAACATGCTATATGTTAATGATGTTGGAAGAGTTTGGTCGATAATGTTCATGTGAGTATGAGTACGACGGGCTATCATCAGCAAATGAGTGAATTGAGTTGTGCTTAATGGACAAGAGATAGTTTATGAAGATGAGGAAGAGAGTTGGTGAGAGTATAAAACTCGTGGGAACATTTGCATTTATTTGATGGGAGGTAGATCGAGATCATCATGAAGAACTGTGGCGGTTCCGCCAAACCACACGGTTCGCTTTCCTGAAAAACCCCCATAACTTCCACCCAATCTCCTAATTTCACTAATGCAATCGTATTAGCATCTTAAATGCTTCACGCATTAATGAGATCAAATCAGTAATCAAAAAAGCCCCTGGAAAAGAAAACCTACCTTTCATGCATCCCTTCGCATACAAATTCCCTGTAAGAATTTCTTTCTATCTTTTCAGGAACTCCAGGCAAATTTCAAATTTCCCACACCTGCACCGCAATCTCCAGCCAGCATACCTGAAACATTTCCTTTTACAAGGATATTTAATGCATACAACGCATTATCTAAAATTCCTAGATATAATTCTTTAAAGTGCATATGGCATCATGAATCCCAAGCCAGTCGGTACCCTTTGTCTGCGTTAATATCCTATGTCGGGCAGCTTGTTTTTACAGATGCCATAAACCATATTTCTACGCATGTAAACATGCATAAGATCCAACTCATCGTTTGTTTTTCCACTAACAAACAATCTTCAATTTCTTTCCCTGCCGCAGCTAATTACCCGGCATATACAAAGGCATGCAAGGGATTCGTTCGGCCACTAATCCCATTAGCACCTTTTTTTCCCAACGTCGATAATAGCGACGACGCATCGCGTAAATAATGACCCGCATTACCAACGGCGCATTTGGTCATTTCTCCCTTTTGTCTTTGCCGCCTGTCTGCTTCGTTTACCGATTGCTCTCGAGCACGTGTAAACAACACAGATCTGAACGATCGCACACATACCACCATGATCTTCATTACAAGATCTGGTTTCCTATTCCACTAAGAGAGACTTTACGTTTCTCTGGTGGTAGGTAAGAACGATATCCTTAGTGGAGAGGATATCTACCACGACACCACAAACTCACCCCATAGGCGAATCATCTCTATACGAGATGATTATCGTTGAGTCCTTTACCATCCGCTGACCACAATGGTCATGCCACTCCCGCTCTCTTTAGCGTTGCGCAGATGCGTTAAAGTCGAGGTCACGAGTGTCCGAGCGTTTGAGTTTTTTAATTGTGTCGCGTTTTAAAAAGTACAATGTCAGTTAAAGAAACCCTATCGTGGACAATTAAAAACGTAACTCTAAGTCAACACAACGTACTGTAAATCGCGAATGTGAAACAAACTCGTCCAAAAATAATTTAAAATCGGCTGATCAATAAATTAAAACAAATGTTTTATTTTCCTCTTCCTGGACGTTGGATTGTGGAGCTTCGCTTGTGTTTTGCTCTCCTGTGGTGCAGTTTCCGGGATCATGTCGTCACCCTTCCGCGTTTGATGAACAGTTTCCTTTCAGTGTTTGACAGAACAGTTTTTGGGACATTTAGTGACGATTCGGTTTGGCGGAACCTTGTCCGAACTACGAATAGTTAGTGGGACGAAGTAGAACTCGCACCCATGCCGGTGCCACGACTTCGTCCGCCACAGAACCACTTAAATTAAATGGCCAAAATATAGACTCTTATCCATCGGATCTGTGAATTCTCCACTCCAGGGGAATATAATTTCGACAGAGGCTGGAAGCCAAACCCTGTCAAACGCTTTTGAAATATCCAATGCGACAACCTTTCTTTCACCGAAGAAGTGAATGGAATGCCCCACTTTTCGATAAAACATGTCATCAGATCTCCTATGGACCTGTTGTTACGACACCCATATTGGCGGTCACGGAGGAGGTCGTTTGAATCCAGATCTTTCAAAGAGAAGTTAAGTTACTACTATGGGTCGATAAGATAATGTTGCCGTTTTTGGGAATTAGTTAAATGTTCGCTGACTTCCATCTACTTGGGAAATGGCCAGTAGAATAGGACAGATGGAAGAGTTTCAGTAGGGGTTTAGCGTGGGAAAAAGAACATCCCTCTGTTCTATTATACTTCTCTCAGGAGAGGCGCTACCTATAGCACCAAGTCGGTGCCCCGAAATGCCACCAAATATCTGTTGCAGTTCTTCTTAAACAGTTACAGGATGTAACGCTACGGAAACATTCACGCAGGGAGGGAATTCCACAGCTTTCCTGGTCTGTAACTGAAAGAGTGTTGATGCAGACATGTTCGCGCCGTCGGGAGATGATTGGAAAGTGATGCAATCCGTCGGATTGTCACGTGGAGCGTATATAACCCGAATTGCCCAGAACAATACTACGAAACTTCGAAGCACAGTACCCGTGAAAATATCTGTAAAACAGACAAAGGTCAGCTACGCACCGTCGATGTGATAGCGAATGTAGTCCCGAGGTCAGTGCCGTGTCCCCGATCAGGCGGATCACTCGCCTCTGTATTCTCTCAAGTAGGTCGAAGGTAGGCTTAGGAGCTGAGCTCCAAACAGGTCACCAATATTCGAGCGCGGGACTAATTTGGGATTTATACAGGATTAAAAGTTGAGCCGAAGTAAAATATTTCTTGGCTCTAAAAAGATGACTCATTTTTTGCAGAGGCGAATCTGACCATGTTCGACATATATTTATGCTACGATACATTCCCACAGACCGTGACGCCGAGCAATTGCATGCTTTCCCCAGATTCGATGGCCTGGCCATTCAGCATCAGCTGTGGAACTGACACGTGTTCATGCTACGATACATTCCCACAGACCGTGACGCCGAGCAATTTCATGCTTTCCCCAGGTTCGAGGGCCTGGCCATTCATCATCAGCTGTGGAACCGATCATCAATTTTTCTTTGTGAATGTTGTATATTGTGTCTTCGTTGCATTCAAGTCGACGAGATTGTCATTTCCCCATTGTAGAACCCTATCCAGGTCCCGATTCAGAGAGTCGATCTGTCTACATCTCAGCTGGTGTGACGTTGTTACACTAATCATCCAGTCACTTGAAAAAGAGGAAACAAGCGTATTATCAACCACAAAACTGAACACTTTGTGTTCCGTTGACTCCAACAAATCATTTACGTGAAGCAAAAACAAGATTGGAACAAATATAGAACTTTGAGGCACCCCCTAATTAACAGGATACAGATCCGAAGACTCGCCGTCCACAACAATCCCGATCGAGCGATTTTCGAGGAAGCTGTTCATCCAGTCGCAAAGCTGTTGGGAAACGAACGAAGTTTGCTCAGCAATGCCCCGTGTCAGATGCGCTCAAAAGCCTTGGAGATATCCAATGCGACCGCTCTTGACTCACCACACCCTTCGATCGCAGATATCCATATACCGCTTATAATGGTCAAAACCGTATTAACGATCATTCAGAAGTCCGATGCACTCCAAATACTTAATTAACTCGGCTTTGATGAGCTGCTCCATCACCTTAGAAAACGTAGACAGTAATGCTATCGGGCGGTTATTTTTCGGGAGATATTTTTTCCCTTCTTTGGGGTTGGCTGAACCGTGCGATTTTCCAGTAGATGGGGGATGGGTAAAAGGGGGAAATGCCATCCAGACCAGGGGATTGGCTTGTGTTCAGCTCCTCGGGTGCACGGACAAAAGTACGCGTTCGAAAGTGAATCTTGCTCATGGTGTGCGGCATAATCTCAAATTGAGGAGGAACTGATGTGGTACCAGTGAAGTTGACTGTATGATGTGCAGCAAGTAGGTTCGCTTCCTCTACTGCACTGGTGACCGGGCTGTCATCGACTGTAAGCGAAAGAATAAATGAGGAAACCGAGATATAGATGTTTTTTGCGAATGCCCAAAAGTTTCTACCACCTGTGGGAGTGTCGTTTTATTTTGTCCACTCTTTGATCGTGCTAGAATTTTGCACGTTGGATATGTATAGGTCTCTTGAATCTTTTCCGGTTTTCCTCAGTATTGTTTGATTTATACAACCGGAAGGTTAGCTCTTTAGCCTTAATGGCCTCTTTGCACCCGGAATCGAACCACATATTTCTTTCGGGTTTGATACTGTTTACTCTGTGTGAACTAAAAGTCCGCATTCGAGGAGAACCGTGCTTATCAATGTGTCGGCTATAGCGCCAATATCGTTATTGAGGAAAAATAATGACCGATTAACTTCCCAAAAAAGTTGTTTAGACATTCCTACTTGTCTTTCTCGTAGGGCCATACTCCTGGAAGTTTTTTCGTTAACGTTGCTGTTGGTTAAAGCAAATTTATCTGACACGACACAGTGGTCTGAAGGGCCCAAAGGCGAAGAAGCTTTAATTGTGTATTTACTAGGGTGAGAGGCGAGAAACAGGTCCAGTATGTTGGCCGAATGACCTTATATGTTTGGTATGCGTGTTAGCTCATTGACGAGTTTTTTTAAAACTATCTGAATCAGCAAAAAGCTAGACAAAGTGACCTTCAGGTGTAGTGAGCCCAAAGTGGCGAAGCCACTGAGAATTATGCAAATGAAATCACTCACTATAACGAATTCAGTATTCGGATACAGGGTCAAGATCCTGTCAATGGAATCAGATAGAGAATTCAATTCATTAAAGGATGCGTTTTTATCCAAGTTTGGGATTGTTTAAAGAAAGCAGTAATGTATAATATGCTTACGAACATAAAGTTTTAGTCACGAAAATAAAATTCTGGATTGGAGCAGAGCCTGACACTGTGGCAGAAGCTGATAAGCCATATAATTTCGTATTGTTGTGACTAGACCACGATGGGGGAAGAACAGGCGCATTAAATTATAACCAGGTCGATTGAAATCGGAAATATCTGTATTAACTATTACCAGGGTTTTGCTATAATTGCATGAAGTGTGGTTTCTGGTTAGATATGCGGGCAGACACAGAGGAGAAATTACGTCTTAGGTAGCGAATGTTAAAAACCCCTGCCATTGAATGGCTCAGCAGAGAAAAATATCACCGCCTCAGAAAAGGATGCAAGTCGGGACCCGCGGTTATGCCCGTGTAATAGCTGCCCCACTATATCCGTCCCGAAATCCAGGTCACATATTTTCAATGAGGAATATTACGCCACTCAAGGGCCACCAGAGATTATATCAATCGAGAGTATCGATCCTCGAGGGATGTAACAGAAATGCAAAAAGAGAAAAAACAAAAGCGAGTTATGAAAGGGGTGGACAATTTTGTACTGTACTTCACTCGCCTAGATATTTTTACACTTTCCACAGAAAAAAAAAAAAAAAACCTGTGTGTCGAGAACCGTTTGTTTACATCGGATCGTACAGAAGACTGGTGGTGCGAATCGATAATGCAATTGGGTATCTTGTGGTTACCTTAGATGCCCAAAAGGGATTGCACAATTTAAATCCGATGGTATGGATCTCCAGGCAGAAGCGGCCGTGCAATCTCGTCAGCGGTTAGACTAACATTAAAACGAGACCAAAGCCAATCCAAACTTTGATGCAGTAATGCCTCGAAGAAGGAATATTTCTCGATGCGTGGAAATATTGTTAGCTCTTGTATGATTTTAGGATTATTCACATACACTTTTGATTCCAAATTCTGACTCTTTTTCCTCTGTAGACTGCGCTTTGCTCTGACATTTAAGGGTACTTTAAAATCTCCTTTTATACGCGCGTTGTGGTAAAAAAAAAAACCCAAAAGAGAAACTCGAACCCGGTAAAATGTCATGGTCTTCGAGGTCAGTATGATACCTGTTTTGGGAAATAATAGGTGCACCTCTCGTGCAGACGCCCATGGCGTCATGCGCTATGGGCTAGTCGTGTTGAAACTTTGACGGTTATCTGTTAAACCGTCAACGTGAATTAAAACTAATCACGTTCTTTGCGTTTTACAACGTGGACCCTCTCGCGTGTGCCGTCAACAACCCGCATGCCCTTCAGAGCCATAACATTCATTTTCGTTCACAAAAACTCTATTATTGCACGGTAGCATTCCTTGTTCATCATAAATGCTTCTTTGGCGAAGAAGTACGCGCCATAGAGAGACTGTAGATGTGGAGATTTCTCGACAATCACTCTTGCACTTTCATCTGTAATGATGCCACAATTTTCCGTCTTAACGAACCCACTAAGGTGAATAAGAGCCGCGTTGCTGAAGATGATTTTGTGTAAAAAGTGAACAATCACTGCAGTCAACTCATAGATACACTTAGGATACACCTAGAATACTTCATATCCTGTATCAACTGGATCTGGTGCATGTGCAGAACTGTGTCAACTGCGTCTGGTACATGTACAGGACAAACCATTCGTCAAAATCTTTAAAAACGTCCTCTGTGCAAGGTTTCTCTTGGACACATTGCCGAATCTATATGTCCGGATCCTCAGCTGACTTTTGCGCAGGGTAGTGTGAAACGTCTTCTTTCTTAACGTCTATTTGTGACGCATGCAACGCCGCGATTCCTCACAAGCGTGGGGAGGGTATTTGGGAACACTACATATTTTCCAAAAAAGATTTGTACCATTTCAACGCGTGGTTCCACCGCGCATTACTCCACCGTTCAATTGGCCAATTCTTTTAGACCGTTTTGTGGCGTTGTAATTCGAACCCGCGTTATAAAGAGGTTACAATCAAAACATCAACACATCAGACCACGGCCTGGCATAACCATGGACGTTTCAAATCGGGATTTAAACTGTTAATTTCGGCGTTTAATACTCTGGTATAGGAATCTGATATTGTCTTTCTCAATTTTCTGATGTGTTCTGCATTATTGTAGCATGTTTGAATCCGTCAAGTTAGTTTATGGAATGATACTTGCACTCGACTTTGCCACAATGTCGGGAAAACAGAGTAAATAAGTTATAGCCAAGTAAGTCGTAAAGTAGTAAATCCCAGATATCGCTATCAGTTTGGGCTTCATTAGTGTTAAAATTAGTCTGTGAGTTTTTTTTTATTACACTTCTCTCAGGAGAGGCGAAGCTATAGCGCCGAGTCCACGCCCCGAGATGCCGCCAATTGTTATGCAGACTGAAAAGTAATACCTTAAAAGTTAGGTGTTGCACTGTTTGACGCGAAACTCTTGAGTCAATACAACAGTCTGTAATGATGTCTGTGATGTAAGCTACGATTGGCAATGAAAAAGTCAAAGCAACCGCGAACGTTGTTACACCCCCAGCAACTGCAGAACCTTCTTTGTAATAAATATTATGCCACATACGACTTAAACTTACTAATGATAACAATCATTTCAAAATGTTGATGAAACAAAAGCAAACGAATGAAAAGTTTCACTGCAAAGCTAGAGATTCGATTGTTCTTATTAATCGCATAAGCTTATGAGTGTATAACTGAGTATCTTGTTTTTGTTTAAGATTCCAATGACGAAATCCAATTCGAAAGATTCCAACGACAGATGTCCAACCCGCGAAGGATTTCGACTCAAATGCTATCCTTTTTGGTGATTAACTTTATACTGACATACCTGCAAAGTTTTATATGGGAAAACGTAAATTCAGGCTTAGGAGAAAATAATGTTACAGAAGCTGTAACATTTCTTATATGAAGCAAGAATGGCTACTCTGTGAGTGAATATAAGAGTAATAAAGCAGAACTACAAGCCACAAATGTTGTTTCAGTGCGAAACTCTAGGAAGGAAAGGCCAATAATTAAACTTGTGTTTATGAATCTATAAATTGATTATTACCCTTCAAAATTCCTACTGAGGAGAATTTCTCATTTTATGCTCCTCTATCCTCGCCCCAATATAATTTATCACATGCTCAAAACTCAGTCATTAATAAAGCAGAAGCCCACCATTAACATCACTTTTTATCAGTTTGTCCTTTTTAACATTCTAAATAACAACGTTTTAAAAACCCTCTTTTGTACAGTATGTTAATGCTCGTCAAGCACGAGTAGACATCGCCGAAAGCCCTATATACACATATATGTCATTCTGCTATATTTTTCTTCAATCCTTCAATATCTCCTATCGTATTTCAAGTATTTAAAGAACTTCAATTACATAGCCCTCCTTTCCCGATTCAATTTTTTTTCTTCTCCATCGATCGAAGATTATCCCGAATCGAAAATTGATCTAAAATCAACCAGTGGAAAAAAATAACACAATATTACTCCCAACCTAATGAAAATAGGCATTAAGTACACATATGAGCGATTTCTCATGGGATTCTACCCTTATGCCGGTGCTCCTCCTATGGGGACTCAAGATGTATCCCTCTCCAAATCACCCTCGAAATATTAATACTCAAAAACAAACTTAAACAAATTATTTAAAAAGTATTATCGAACTTATTCCAGTGGATGAACAATTAGGCCAATCCCAAATGCAAATCCCTTCGCATAGTTCAAATAAGACCAACGGGATTAATGACAGTGGAAATGGCAGATTCCTGTCAGTACCGGGAAACGGTAAAGGACTAATTACATGCATCTAAGCTGTTATTAATTATTGCATATTGTCTCACCTCAATCGGTTTAACTGATACTTAACGCATTTAAATTAATAATTAGAACACACATCGGACTCTTCCCGGGATCGATTTTACATTTGTTTTATTAGAAAATATTTTAGAAAGAAAAACAATAAATAAGAGTTAAAAAAGAAAAAAAAACAAGGTCATTTAAACGTTAAACTTAAAACAAAATTTAACAAATCAAATCAACTGCATGCACCCATATTCTACTATTCTTGTATCATTATTTATATTCATCTAAATAACAATAATTATAAACACGTCGTTTGTCCACATTTTCATTTTGTTTAATATTTTTATATAATTTTGTAAAAATATTTTAGCATGAGTAGTTGTAGCATATTTTTGTTATGGATATTTAGTAATTAATTAATTTTGAAAGGATGTTCAGGAATGTAAATTAATGAAATAAATTTTGTGGTGGCACAGATGATATGACCAAGAGTCCGAGTAACCAGTCAATGACGAGGAATACGAGTTCGAACGAGCTGAGTGACCATCGCACCAACACCCACTTCATGCGGAAAATACCACCCGGGGCTGAGGCTAGCAACATCTTAGTCGGAGAGGTAGACTTCCTTGAAAAGACGCTGTCAGGGTTTATCAGATTGCATCAGGCAGCTGTTATGGGTGACTTAACGGAAGTGCCCGTCCCAACAAGGTAATTCCCAATGACTAATATTTGAATTTACAAATATTTGAATATTTCATTTACAGTGTCATTTTATATTTTCACTGCTTATGCTTAAATTCAATTGGTTGTATTTTATATATATTTATTTCTATTTAATTCCATCTTACCACCAGGCATCTACCGGCCCCTCAATCGCTATTACTTTCGAATTAATATTTTAATAATTATAGTGTGTGAGTGATGCAATATACATAATGGGCAATTTTGCAGACAGGGGTGTTTCGGGAACTCAATAAAAATGGTTCTTTTACTAGCCCTATATCGGCTTAATATTCGTTTGCTCAACCATAGAGAAGCGCAGCATACATCTCATTCAGCTGTGACACTGGTCTTTTTTGTCTCGTTGTTGCCATAGTGCAGACGTTTCGCGTCATCCAATGCAACATCTGTTATTTGGGTTGGAATATCCTTGTTGTGTATGCTTGTGGGGGTTTAAGTATAAGTGCACCGGCGTACGGCACGGATTCACTTAACACCCACCGATATGTTCTTTTATTGACGTGTCCAATGTAAAACTCCACTGCGTGTCACTGAAAATTGCTCTTTAAAGGAAAGGAAAAATAAAACGGGGTGGTTTGTTTGGTGATGCCTTTTTTTATTGGCATCTAAGGATATCCTTTAAGAACACTAATTATAAAGGCTACACATATTTTGCAAGGTCGTACACTAACGAACTGTTATTAGTTCTAAGTTCACATACATGGCAATCGTACTGCTGAATCAAACTATTAATGTCAAACTTGAGGCAGTTACACCAGTTGTAAATAATTAAATTTAGATCACCGTTCGGACTTAAAGTACAATTTCATACTCGAGACAATTATAAGACTTGTAAGTAATTTGATTGGGCGCTGAAGCGAATAAATCGCAACAATAGATCCGTTGTTAAAAACACTGACGCAAAGCGCCGACTCAACTGCCAAAAAAATTAAACACCACGGTCAACGACTATAAAAAAACTACTATTGGTTAATGAAGGCTAATGAAGACTCTCAGTGCGTGTGTGCACTTGAAACGATGAATTTTGACTCTAGTGACTCCGACAACGGAACGTTCCCGACACGTGTGCGTTTCTCGGTGGTAACGATCTGACTCTTCGACGATCGGTTTTAGGAAGTCCACCGCCGCGGTTATCGCACCGAAGATCCAGCCAGTCGTGACTGGGGTGGGTTTCCACTGAGTGGGTGAGAGAGAGACGCGGAATTTTCCTCTCAAGCAGCAGCCAATGAGGAAACAGCGAGAGAATTCTCGCTGGAAGGGTTCCGGTTCATGGGTGTACGCAATTGCATCGGAGATTGGATGCAAAGAAGGGAATTCAACCAGTCAGCTGTGCAAACAAATGATCGCTCGACAGCCGCCGAAAAAGGTTGGTCTGTTTAGTCTACCAATTCGTTTATGCTAGAGAATATTGCCGTGCAGGCCGAAATTGCTTCTTCTGTTTATACATTGTGTATACAGAAGCGTCCTGTTGATAACCAGCGTGAGAATCATTAGACGTGACCGATGCGGTGATCGTTCCTCGATAAGGCAACAGATCATGTAATTGGTCATGCAGTTGTACAAATAAATGAACGTACATGAAGTCTAGTATACCCGCCTGTCACGCGAGAGACCGGGGTTCGATTCCCCGTCGGGGAGCCTCTGGCGTAAGACTAATGACCTTGCTCGGAAAAACAAATCATTACGGAAAATTTACCAAGCCTCAGGAATTGGTAAATATGGCCAAGGCCGATTCCCGGTTGTAGTGCCGATGATGATTATGACATGAAGGTTAAAGCCATGCCGTTGTAGGCAATAGATTTTTCTGTGACATTAAGTCAACAGAAAATTTGTTCACCATGGCAAGAGCTACGGTGGAGATTGTTCGCGTTAGCAAAATGGTGCGTTGTTTTGATTGTTGGAATAACAATCATGATCGTGTCCAATTCGATGATCGGTTGTCGCTTGGGCGATAGATCATCGGAAATTTGGCTGCAGCTACGTAAGCAAGTAAGTTGCCCGACGTGTCTTTTTGGACCAACGGATTGTTGGAACAAGAACACACAGAAAGATTGGTGTATGTTCGATGGGCATGTGGCTGCCCATAGGAACAGATCGGTCCATGACAGATGAACCGAGATGGTTTAGTTGATATTCTTTCGTATGTGCCATGGCAAAATCATGGTGATCTTGCCGTAGACTTATTTTTCAAAGTATTGGAGGTTGGGAATGGGGAGTTGGGTTAGGAAAGTTGGTGGTTCTTCGGGTGAGCCCTAAAGAACCCACACATGCTCACCTATCGAAACATGACCTAATACCGATATTTCGAAATTAAACCTACATTTATCCTTTTTTATATTTTAGCTCGATGTGTTTTTAATAACTTCTAAATGGACTAAAATTTAAGATTTATATTTTACTGATTACATGGTTAAGTAAGGGCCAGTCGATATCATCACTTTGTGACGTTATTCGGTCAAGAAAATTTTCCTCGGTGACTTCAGAGTCCGGACTTGGACTTGAATTTTCATCCTTAAAAAATTCAACGCAATCCAAATAGTGTGCTGTACTACACAACAAATTAATTTTTACGATACAAACTCTACTTCAGTGACGAAGCTTATTTCTCAATTGACGAAGACGTGAATCAGCAAAATTACAATATTCAGGGTTACGAAAACCTTGATGTGGATTATGGAGAAGCCATTGCATTCACAAAAAGTATGATGTCCGTTGCGAACTAGTAGTGGAACTGAAACCCTAATTGTTTATGGGTGTTTTTTGTTTTTTCACTTTGTTAAGATAATATTGTGTTACTATACATACATTAAAAACTACGAGAATTTATTCTTCTAAACGAAAGTAGTATTAGCAATGCGAATTAACAAATAAACGGTATTTCCTTTTTATACATTTATTGAATAAGGTTACACACTGTGACGTATTCCGTCACAGAAATTTATATATATATATATATATATATATATATATATATATATATATATATATATATATATAAGTGCAAAGGGTTGTGGGGGTATAGGAGTACATGATGCCAGGGTATGGCACGTATTCCTTATATCTCCCATCGATCCGTGGGAAGAATTTGTTCGAATAATCACGTCCGAAAAGAGTTGCTCGTAACCCCAGGTTTGTCGTATAGCCATTCGTGTCTCAAAATGCGGCATCGATTTATGTTCATCTTTATTGAGGAATGTGTAATTGTAAACATTTATGGGACGCACGTCCACTTCCTGGTTGTACCGAATCCGATGCGCATATTGGACGACATCTCCTTCGAGTGGATAGATAAATAAACGATTGAAGTCTAATTCGAATAAGTGAGTTAAGACACCAAAGTAATGAATAAAAAAGATAACAGATAGCACTGCCAGCAAGCGTTTTAATTTATTGAAAATATTCACTAGTGAGAACATTCCGATGCGGTCACACAACACATAACTCTACAACTAAAATTCGGATGTCCGCGGACGAGCGTGTGCATGAGCATGCACACGCGGCGGCAATTCGCGACGCCACCTCCCTTGTTTAAACACGTTAATCGACTGACTTGAAAAGGGAAGAAATTGGATACAACCAAAAGAGAACATACTTCTGCTCTCTCATTGCCACGTCCTTCGATGTGTGGTAGGTTACATCGGTAATCTGATGATCGAAGAGAGCGGGACAATAAGAGAACAGAAACATGCTGTACGATTATCTTGGGGTGGATTTGGTTGTATGTGCATGAATCAATGTAGTTCTGAGCGGAACCCATTGACCTGATTCGGTAGTATGGTGGGTTCAGTGTACATTGATCCATACGAAGACAGAACTGAGAAAGAGAGGAGAATTAAGCTGATGATATTCACCTGAAAAAAGAGAACATTGATCCCCAGCGAATGAAGTGTCTGGAGAAAAGCCGAAGTAACGCTAGGGGAATATTATCACGTGGTTCAATCGCATGTGGTGATAAATTTCCCAAGCGGATCTGCAATGATGCGACAACTTCGTCCGGCTGGACTTGGTTGTCGCTAATCGACATGGACACGAGTTGCCGTATGGCAAAAAAGGTAAGCTAAACTCATTTATGCATTGTCTCCGTGGTACAATGAGTTTAGCTATGTGTCCTTGGTGGAAACATGCTTTGCAGGTGAACAGGTAAGTAGGGGGAAATGGGGTTGATTTGACGCGCTGAAAGGAGGTCGAAATTAGGTAGGAAATGTTGGTTGGAATTGTGGGTTGTTTCTCATGTAGAATAGAGAAACCCCCCACAGGGTTACCTGGGGTCAAGGTGACTATTTCCGCAACCTTCTCAGCTCGGCTCAGGTCGGTGAGTCTGTTTTCCCTCCGGCTGCGATTTCCAATTTCTCGGGTACTAAGTTGGGAATGACTAGAATTTCCTTTGTTCCCGCTGCGGTTTCCAATTTCTCGGGTACTAAGTTGGGTACTAAGTTGGAGATAATCTACCTCTTCACACTTCTGGATCAGCACCACCTTTCTCCGTTGTGCACTGAGCTCATATCGCACGGATTGGGAATGAATATAATTTCCTTCTTCTGGATCAGAAATTAGAAGAACTTCCAGCAAGACACTTAATGATTGGCATCAAAAATCCTATATCACCAATTACGAATAGGGATTCTTCCTTTCTCTCAATGAACAGAATTTCCTTCTTCTAGATCAGAAATTAGAAGAACTTCCAGCAAGACACTCAATGATCGGCATCAAAAACTGATCGAATCAATTCGTTATAAAGTTTTTATTTCTTTTAAACAAAAACAAAGCCGTACTCTTATAACACCAATTACGAATCGAGATTTGTCTTTTTCCTTTTACAATTCTTTTTACAATTTCTTCACCTCTCGAACCGGGACACACTGCTGTTTTTTTCTTCGCCTTCCCATCTGTTCACACGAACTCTATAATAATCGTTCTACCAACGGAATCAAAACAAAACTTGCTGTTCTTTCCCCCTGCTACTCACACTAAAAACCCCTTCTCTCTCTCCATCTCCATCCACTCCGAACAGGGATCCAGCTTCCACACGATCCACAATCGAACAAGAGTATGTTCGTTCATTCAACATGTGGATCGTGTGTTTTTTCACCACCTTACCATCTACTATTTTATTATATTTGAAACTAAACAAACGATGGGGATGGCGGAAACCGCACGTAACTATACTATCAACATTTTTTTCCTGTGTGATCTACACATTTTTACCATCGATTTGGAAACTTGAATATCTCTTGCTCGTAGAAAGATTTAGGGCGAGTTGTTAGCCAATTGTGCACGTGCTCTTCGACATCTTCATTACTTTCGGATTACTTTCCCCCAAGTGGTTCCTTCAAGGTGCGAATAAAAGGTAGTCACGGGGAGACAAGTCTGCGCTATACGGGGAGTGTTCGGCGGTTTCTCAGCCTGTGGGGTGGAAGTATTGTGCCAGGCATGGGCACTCCGTTCGCCTTCCTCCTCCATCATACACTAAACAGCTCCGGCACGAATTGTCCATCACGAAAGAAATAAATCCGGCAAAAGAGCGAAACGTCGCCACGTTTGTCCACAATTTTGCGTAAAACACCAGGGGAAGAACGACTAGGTAAACACATCTAGGAACTGCCAGGCCCTCCAGCATGGAAAATTAAACGCAACTCCGTTGTTGCCGATGGTTCTCCGACTGGGAAACAGCAAATGTGTCTTCGACGAGAACAGCAAAAATGATGATTTGCCGCATTGGGCACACATCGTACGTTAAACAACACGTTGAATGAAAAATCACACGAAATTAAAAACGATGTTTGAACATACAAAAATAAACTTTATTTTACATTAAGAAGTCACACGTTTTTAAACTGGTGCTGAAGCCACCGTAAACCAGATTGCACCGTATCAAAACATCTTAATTTTAACGTTAAAAACAGAAACTGTGAAAGAACAGTACAGTGGTAAAATATCAAAACTTCTTTGTTCTCTTTCATGTCATTTTTCTGATAACGGGCTCGTTATCAGTCCTATAAATCTGATAGTTGTCATTGGCAGCCTTCAGCACCAATGGTGTTTTGCCGCAATGGTATAATGTGAAATTATACATGTTGCGGAACTGCAACATCTTCCCGGGCCGCCGACAGTGGACCCAGAAGTCCTCTTTAGTTGGCGTCACCAACGTGTTCATGTCAGCGCCTTGGGAAGTCGTGGTGTGCATGGGTACCTGTGGTTGAGAACAGAGACTTCAATGCTTGCTCTGCTGGTGAACCGGTACGGTGCAGAGGTAGGGTGGCAACAATTAATTATATTGGTTAGACCTGATCGTATTACTTGGTTTAAGTTATGAAATATAATTACTTATGTTAGGATGGTTATACTATACGTAACTCATATGTCAGTTATCAGTGTGTGTGTGTGTGTGTATGTGACAAAAAAGGCGAAGTTGCCATTGTGTGCTAACGTTGTAGCTCGAGGTCCTGCCGTAGTTGTTGTTGTTGGTATTTTTTGATAATTGAAATCTTGGTTGGATCGTAAATCCGTACGTAGAGTAAGAATTTCTTGGACTTAGTCCCATGTTGAATAGTGAATCCTTAAGTAGAGTAAGAATATCTTGGACGTAGTCCCATGTTGGATCGTAAATCAATGAATGGTAATTGAGCGATGTGGTCGCCAATATGTTGAAGTGTTTGTGTTTATCCTTGGTTGGAAATGTGGCCATTTAGTTGTTCTATGTATGTTGTAATAGTTGAAATCTAGGTGCACTAGATGGAGCTGTTGATTCAGTCCAAAGACCGCGTAGTTGGGTTAAAGTCGGCCGTACAATGTCGTGTTTTCATCATCTTCTGAATATGGCCAGCCTGTGCCGATATTAGAAGTGTTAGAGTTGCCGCCAACTGCATAGGATCATCTGCGTCTTGAATCCAAGGTGATTGCTGTGGCTGATGCTGGTGCAGTTGGGGATGTGTCCCATCTACGCCTCTAAACCAATGCTCAACGTTGGGCGAATTTCTTGATGGGAGCTTAGATAGTCGTTGGCCACATTGCCTGACGGAGGATTTGATCGACCGGTCTGGAGTGGTGTTGATGATGATGACTTCGGTAATTGTTATAATGGCCACCATAGACATGATCTTGCTGGCCTTGAGGACTGGAAGAAGACGATGTGCTGCTTGATTTGTCGTACTTCGCTGAACCTACCATCAGATCAGAAGGGATTGTATTGTTCCCTTGATGGTAATTCGTGGGAATTGATTCTCCGGTATTGTTGGATGCTCTGGCATTTGAACTGTAGTTACCATCAGCCGATTCGCATATCCGACGTTGACGTCGCTGAGCGTAACTCTTAATAGCTGAATCGGGACTGCGATCATAAGGTGCAGTCATTGTCTGTGAACCACCATCATCTTCCTAATAATTGTCATCATAATGTCTATGCTGCTGCTGCGATTGTTGTTGTGGGTGCTGTGACCGGATATGATTCCCTTTTGGAACAGCATAGTTGTTCAGATTTTGATGGTGTTGTGGTTGAACACCTTGCGGCATATCCTGTTGACTTACAACTAGCACGTGATTGAGCCAGAGAGGTTGCGCATCCAAGTTGCTATTAAGAAGATTACTCTGCTGATCAATAGAAGCCTTCGTACCGTTATGCACAAGGATGAAATAGTCCTAAGGCCAGGTACTTTTTTCCTTCCTCTAGTGGCTGGACCATATGTTCACGATTCGTTTTGTTGGTCGGATTTCCAGAAGGGTGCCGGCGTGTTTCCTGTTCTTCTCCTTCTATACTCCCTAATCTTGGAGCCGAAAGCATATCTTAGACACCGACTCTGTTGGAGTGGTGCCCCCGTGGCAGTAATGTGCAATGGGCGGTGTTAAGAGGGTGGCCCCAGAGCATTTCGTCCAGACGGCGAAAGGCGAAGAACCCCAGACACGTGACAGCGATGTGCCTGGGTGGCGAGAAGCGACAATCCTGGATGCTTGAGCGATGAGTCCAGGTGACGAGAAGCGGTGAACTCCAAATCCGCGACAGCTTTCCGATGAGATGCTTTTCCGAAGGGTGCCGGCATATTTCCTTATTCCTCGTTTTCTTTGTCCCTTAATCTTACAACCGAAAGCCTATCTTAGACACCGACTCCGTTGGAGTGGTGCCCCAGTGGCAGCTACGTGCAATGGGCGGTGTTAAGAGGGTGCCCCCAGAGCATTTCGTCCAGGCGGCGAAAAGCGAAGAACCCCAGACACTTGACAGCGTGCCTGGGTGGCGAGAAGCGACAAATCCTGGATGCGTAAACGATGCGACCAGGTTTCGAGAAGCGGTGCCCAAGAACGGATGTGGATGAGGTGGTGCAATCGCAATTCTCGGAGTTCTTGGAATTATTCATCTCCAATTCGATCTTTGGGTTGACATTGCAAGTATAGGACCGGATGTGCCTTTGTTGGCAAAACTTGTCTTGGTACTGACCGCTTAGATTTGATTGAATTGTCCTCTTGACTGTTGTGGTCGATGGTTCCTCGTCCTCTTCTTGAGGTTCTTTCATTGTACGCGGGGCGTATCGAATTCTCTAGCGAGGGTCGTAAAAAGTACATAAAACATCGTTAAAAGAGGAGCCGAATGATGTCCTCAACCCGGTACTGGAACCGATTATAAAACTTCTTTATTTACCTGCGGTGAGTTCTGCAGAATTAAATAAATGAACAACCTCGGATATTAAAAGTGGACTGAAATTTGGCTTTGTTAAAGTTGATTATTATTTAAATTGCTAAATAATAGTAATTTGGTAGAATTACCAGCTTTTCGTTTAACAATGATGAGATCAATATTATTGTTCAGGTTATTGTTCGACCTATATGTTACCGTTGAAGTGTAAGTTGCTTATATTGGAGGTTGTAATATGGGAAAAACAGGAAATGTATATTAATTTATTTTATTTTCCGCCGATTACAAAAGAAAAATTATTAGAATAAATAAACAGGTGTTAGTTTGTTTTGCAAACGTAATGAAATATCCGACCAGTACGGCTGGTATATGTCAGTCCGATTTGAAACTCTGGAAATAGATATGTGGTAAGCATATTCCACTTGACCACGGTATATTCGTTTTTCAGAATCACATCTGCCAGAGTTCCAATCCTTTTGAATATATTCAGCGTTTGGTGATGTAATACCTGCATCAGATTGCCATTATTTTCGGTAGAATTCCTTTCTGCGTTCTACCTGATGTAGGTTCGAATTTTATTTGATTAAATTCATGCGGGACGTTTTCCCAGAGATTCTGATCAGATTCTGTGCAGGACGTTCTTAGACATATAACATCTTGAACAATTGCATCCATGTTTAATTGACTTCCAGGAATGCACATGAGCCACCGCATTTTTTAGGTACGTTAGACTATATGTTAAGATTCGCGCTGACACATCAACGTGGTTATGATATTGATCGAAAACCCCAGTTGAAACATCCACAACACCTGACATGAACGTTGGAAGATACTATTCCGCAAATATCCGACATTTATTATTAACGTTTTTGGGACTTCCGTATCTTTCAAACATGTGGACCATTATGTCGGGACCATGCACAATTGCATTCACAATATTGTCCCGAATCAGTGCACGATCATGTTCAAGAATTGAGGAAGTAATTGTTTTCTTAGGTTTTGTCTCCTTGTCGGACCAGAGGGAGAAAATGAAACTTTGAGGTAGATAAGTTCAACATCGTTCTTCATAACGATTTGTAAAATTGTTTGAACAAATCACATAATTTAGTGGATCTGTGATAGTTGTTCTTCGGCTTGCTTTCGCTGCTCAGGAACAACAGCTGTTGTGGGCCGTATCAAATCCGTCCGTTTATTCTGGTCCATTTTAAATCGTTGTTATTAGGTTCTAATTGTCTTTAGTCTTTAATCGCACGATCATTTTCTGTTAAACGGATATATGCTGCAGCTCGATTACAGTAGAATATTGGGTTTTTCGGATCGAAACTGATGACCGAGTTGCATTGAACTACCGCTTCTTGATACTTGCGTTCCTTCATCAGGCGGTTGCCTTCATTCTTAATCTGTTCGGCTGCTTCAAGAGATTGTGGATTGCGTTCTATAAACATTGATTGGAACATCTCGAATAGATCTAACCTTGTGGCCTTGGTTGTAATTGCCATTATTGATTCCAAATCAATGTCGACACTCAGTTCAATAAGAAATTTTATCACTCCAATATTAGTAATGTTACTTAAAAAATGACAATCGCTACCCGGCGATAGAATGTCGACGAAAGTTAAACACTTTTACACACACCACACAACACTTTTATTTAAATCCTGATCATTTTAATTAATTTATATTAAAATTATATTAATTGCCACCTACCTTGGTGGTCGGCGATAGTTTCCTCGTGGAGGATGTTATATATGATGATGATGTCTTCCTTGACAGTCTTCCTTCGTTGGACGTAATCCATTTTCCTTGTTCGGAAGTTGGCGGATGTATATAATCCGGCACTCTGAACGCGATGTACAATCCTGCACTTCGAGCCATCCGGCTCGAAGGACCAAAACGTTTCGCCAGCTGGGAACCGCAACTCCGTTGTTGCCGATGGTTCGCCAACTGGGAAACAGCAAATGTGTCTTCGACGAGAACAGCAAAAATGATGATTTGCCGCATTGGGCACACATCGTACGTTAAACAACACGTTGAATGAAAAATCACACGAAGTTCAAAACGATATTAGAACATACAAAAATAAACTTTATTTTACATTAAGAAGTCACAGGTTTTTAGACTGGTGCTGAAGCCACCGTAAACCAGATTGCACCGTGTCAAAAGATCTTAATTTTAACGTTAAAAACAGAAACTGCGAGAGAAGAGTACAGTGGTAAAATATCAAAACTTCTTTGTTCTCTTTCCTGTCATTTTTCTGATAACGGGCTCGTTATCAGTCCGATAAATCTGATAGTTGTCATTGGCAGCGTTCAGTGCCAATGGTGTTTTGCCATAATGGTATAATGTGAAATTATACACGTTGCGGAACTGCAACATGTAGTGATAACCGGATCTCATTAGAGGAAATCGTCATGGCACACATATGGGTATGGGTGTACGTCGGTTCTTTTCAAGGATCAAAACCATTAGAACGAACGTGGAACACAAAGAAGAGGCATAATGGGCATCCAAGAGATGTGTGTAAACAAATCGAATCTCGTCGGATGCTAATGGGTTTGCTTATGCATCGTTCGGTAATGAGGGTCAGCTAAATAAATAGCAGCCGCTCATTAAAGGAAAAAAATGTCTTTCGGATGCCACAAACGATATGAATTGTTTATGGTATCGCAGGAAACCTATGTAGGAACAGCGTTGAAAACGCCACAGGGCCATTAGTTTCAAAAGAATTCGATTTTACCTCGTACTCTTAATAAATAAAGAACTACTTCAGTTAATTAGAGTGGCTTTTGTTTATACTTTTCCTTTGATGTAAAATTCCAACTCTGCGGCCTGTAACTCTTGAGCGAGTGATTGGTGTTCCAACACCTAAAGACCATTCACGTAGGCAATACTCTACCTGTAACTCATCTAATGACCTGAAATCAAGGCGTATCACCAAGGTGCCATGTGACATATTATGGAACCTGAATTAATTCTATCGCCTATGATTTTATCGGTTTCTCTTTCCCTAAATTGGGATCTCTCCACCTTAGAATTACATTCTTGTCCATGTAAAACGGTTTTGTAATTGATCTCTCCTCTTCCTTTCAGATTTCTCTTTATTCTACTCGGACCACCGGGTAGCAACAGTAATTTCCATGAAATTGGTCGAGCTATGGCAACTCTAATGTCCGACGAGATATTCCATGAGGTCGCATACAGGGCCCGAAAGCGCGATCATCTTCTGGCCGGAATTGATGAATTCCTCGATGCAGTTACAGTATTACCGCCCGGCGAATGGGACCCAACAATACGTATTGAGCCTCCAGCTGCAATACCGTCACAAGAAGTACGAAAACGCCCGCCAGAGGCTCCGAAAAAGGAAGAAGTCGATGAAGAAGAGGAGGAACAGCGGCTGAGGGAAGAATCAGGGTTATCGCGATCTGGTCGACTTTTTGGAGGACTTATTAACGATGTGAAACGGAAAACCCCTTGGTATTGGTCCGACTTCAGAGATGCTCTATCGCTGCAGTGCATCGCTTCATGGATTTTTTTGTACTTTGCCTGCCTCTCGCCCATAATCACATTCGGTGGACTGTTGGGTGAAGCTACAGGTAAAAACATGGCTGCTATGGAGTCTCTGGTTTCCGGATTCGTCTGTGGCATGGGTTATGGATTTTTCTCCGGTCAGCCATTAACTATTTTAGGCTCAACCGGTCCAGTATTAGTCTTCGAAACTATAGTATATGACTTTTGTCAAAACCAGGGCTGGGATTATATGACTTTCCGGTTCTGGATTGGAACGTGGATTACGATAATACTGCTCGTTCTCGTAGCGGTAGATGCTAGTGCATTGGTGTGCTATATTACGCGATTTACTGAAGAGAATTTCGCGACGTTAATTGCATTTATTTTTATTTATAAGGTAAGCAAACACTTGATGGTGGAGTAGAGAGATTTATAGTTGCCATTACAGGCTGTAGAAAATGTTTTGTTGATTGGAAAGAAGTTTCCAGTCCACCCCACGATGCCATATGACTGTATTTGTACTCCACCCTTAGGCACCAATGGATCGATTATCGAGTGGGCCAAATATGACAAGTCCCAATGTGGGGTAAGTAAGGAAATAATTCACTGTGACTTCTTGTTTATTGGAAATATTTACAGTTGCGTAGTGGAGTACTCTTAGGTGTCGACTGTGATAAACCCGAGACCGCGAATGTATTTTTAATGTCGGTGATCCTGTTCTTGGGAACATTTGTGACGTCCGTTATTCTTAAAGACTTTAAGAATGCCTTGTTTTTCCCATCAGCTGTGAGGCAGTTTATTAGTGACTTCTCAGTTATTATTGCCATTTTCTCCATGTCGTTCTTGGACGGAATTGTAAACGTTGCTACCCCAAAACTGGAAGTACCGCACGAGTTTAAACCAACTTTAAAGTCTAGAGGTTGGCTCATTGCCCCATTTACGCCGAATAATCCCTTGTGGACCCCTATTATTGCGGTGTTCCCGGCTTTGTTGGGTACCATTCTCATTTTTATGGATCAACAAATAACAGCGGTGATAGTCAATAGGAAGGAGTACAAATTGAAGAAGGGATGTGGATATCATTTAGACCTTTTCATCTTGGCGATTCTTATTCAAATATGTACCGTTATGGGGCTTCCTTGGTAAGGAGAACGGCAGTGATGATGTGAATTCATTTCTTTATTATTTTACTGGTTTATAGGTTTGTGGCTGCTACAGTATTGAGCATCAATCACGTAAATTCTTTGAAGAAGGAATCTGAATGCGCAGCTCCAGGGGAGAAGCCTCAGTTTTTGGGCGTTCGGGAACAGCGTGTCACGCATATTTTAATCTTCCTAATGATCGGAGGTTCTGTTTTACTTACGCCACTACTTTCTCACATTCCTATGCCAGTTCTATTCGGAGTGTTCCTATACATGGGTGTGGCTTCTTTAAAAGGATTACAGTTCTTCGATCGCATATTGATCATGTTTATGCCAGCGAAATATCAACCAGATTATATGTTCCTGCGACAGGTAAGGTTGACGATTATGAAACTTACTTCTTTTATTAACTCGAATTGTATTTTGTAGGTCCCCATTAAGAGAGTCCATTTGTTTACTCTCATTCAGTTGGCCTGTCTCATTATATTGTGGCTAATCAAATCATTCCAACGGACGTCGATATTGTTTCCACTCATGTTGGTGGTTATGATCGGTATACGGAAGTCCTTGGACCTTTTATTTACACGACGGGAATTAAAAATTCTCGACGATGTTATGCCAGAAATAACAAAACGTGCTGCTGCCGATGAAGACTTACACCAATTGGAGGATGGCACTGCTGAGGTGGGATTGCTTAAAAAATTGTTAACGTGCTGTAGAAAACCAAGTAGTAAGAAAACTCTAACGCAGCGAAAGTAGTATTCTTACTTATGCATAAAAACGCTCACTGTACTTGTCACCGTTTACCCGGTAGACTCTAAATAAGAAATAGTTTCATATGCAACATTTGATTGCTAACTTTCTCAGTATCCATCATTGGCTTGAAAGTTAGACAAACGTTTTGTTTGGTATATTCGACAAGATGCGATATAACTACACCAATGATTTAGTTAGATATTTTTATGTAGTTGCTTGATGTGGA
Organism: Microdon myrmicae; assembly: GCA_963931805.1. Taxonomy (NCBI): domain Eukaryota; kingdom Metazoa; phylum Arthropoda; class Insecta; order Diptera; family Syrphidae; genus Microdon; species Microdon myrmicae. The sequence goes on along the minus strand of OZ007497.1, from coordinate 184,452,527 downwards.
GACAGGTAGACACATCACATGAATATATGCTCATCGAATTAGTTAATACTTGCACAATTATTTAAATTTTGATTTTAGTTAAGTTCTTCAAGAGCATTACGTTGTGTATCTACATGGTTGCCTTTGATTTTGTATTTTATTTTAAGTATTTGCAACCCGTTTCTTTGTTTCACTTAATAATTTATGTTTTGTAGAATCAGTATAACATTACAATAATAAAATTTTATTTAAACAACATCGTCCAAATACACTTGATAGATTTAATGGAATGACCGAAATGTTTTATGTACTTTTTAAGATTGATATAAGATGTGAAAAAAACCAAAGTTTGCTTAGGTTTGAAAAAAAAAATTTCACAATACCGAAACAGAAAAAATGCTTTGATAACTTTTTCAGGCACCTGTATATCTCCACCATGTTTATTTCATTACTCACACCTTCAGGTAAACTCTATAGTTGGTGGTTATTTATTTATTATATTTCTATATACTCCACAGAGGCTTACATGTTTTCACGGTTACAATCACCCAAAATTTAACCTCGTTTTGAGGCACTCCATATTCATACATCAGCCTAAAGAATAGGAAGAAAACTCAGTCAAAAATATATTCCGTTCCACTATCAGACGCATTTATGCCACAAAGTGATTCTATAACAGATTCCGGCATTTTTTGAACACGATAGGCGACTGTTTGTAGTCACAATTTAGAGTGGTGGAAGGCGAATATTTCACAAAGCGTATTCGTCAGCCCCATGTCGATTAATATGGAGCACAATAACGATTTTGATACTGCGAATATTCACGTAAAGTGAAAACGACTAAAGTAATCCTGAGTGGTGACTGTTATTATCTGAAAGTTAACATAAAAACCGTTTGTGTACAATTAGTTGATACGCAAATAGTATATATGCAAATAGCATGATTACTCTCTCGATCAAATACGTCTCAATCAACAACAGCCTAATTTTATATGGTGTGAGTTCCTCACTTCAAGACAAACCACACGGAACGGATTGAATGTAGTTACGCTGAATAAATAAGATGCTGCGAATCGATCAAATCGATGTAAGGTAACCATAACTGACTTATGACTTCGAGGTATGACCGATTGTATGCCATGTCCTCTAGATTGATAACATACATATGAATCAATTGTTCCTTTATAGAGCCAAGCGTTCGATATGATTTCAATATAATCCTTATGCAGTTTAACCCAAACTACTCTATCATCATCATCATCGGCACTACAACCGGGAACCGGTCTTGGCCTTATTTAGCAAGTCCTGAGGCTTGTTAAATTTTCCAGAATGATTTGTTTTTTCCGGGCAAGGTCATTAGTCTTGCGACAGAAACTACTCTATCAATTACAATAAAATAACGTGTTCATTTTGTTTTTTTTTCACATATAAAAGTGAATTTATTTGCAGTGAATTGTACATTGAGGGAAAAGTTTAACTTTCAGCCTTTTTTGCGTACTCACTGTTGCGAACGATGGAGATTATCAGGCGTTATGGTACATTTCGTACACCCTTTTCATAGACCTCCCCCGTGTGTCGCGCTGGCAGACAATGTTTGTTTGAACATTCACAACTTCGACGATTTCGACTACCGCAATAGAAGAAACATCCCCTTAATTTCAAATGTCGTGTAGTGTACCCGTGTTTCATCGCTACTGACAGGTGACCTCAAAAATGCCTTATCCTGTTTTGCGTAGCGATCAAGGAATTCGCGGGCCTCTTGAAGAAGTTGCCTTGATGATCGTCGGTGAGCTTTTTAGGAACCAGCCTAGCACACACATTGCTATAGTGAAAATGCTCCCTCAGTTGATCCTTGTCTCCGGCTCTAATGGCCGTTAAGTCCGCCTTTCGCCACGCTACTGTTGGTACCCTTCGAGTGAAGCTGGAGAATCTTCTTGTAATAGGCAGCTCCTCTTGCTGTATTCGACGCACGATGCCTTGCGCTCCTCGAGGTCTGCCGGTGTTCCGGTGTCCGCCTCTCGGACTTTGGGATGAGATTGTCGAGTACGTCTTCCTGGGTGAGCCGACTGCTATACCTCTGTCCCGAACAAGGTGACCCTGTGAATAGTTCTTCGCTGTCGGGAGGCTCTCTAGCTCGGTGAGGCGGGCTTCCAGGAATTTGGTCAGCTCCTCGAATGTGGGCATCTCGTTCCTGCTGGTTTCTCGAGCCCATGACTGCCTAGTCTCACTATCGAGCTTCTCAACTGTGGGTAAAACCAACCAACAACTCCAGTGCTCCACTGGTAGCTCCAATGTTCGCAAAGCCCGAACCTGCTCGAAGAGGCCGTTGATGAATTTGCGGAACTCCGTAGCACCTGGTGATTGCATAGCTGGAATCGTCATTAACGCTCGTAGATGTGCCTCCACGATGATCTTCTTCTTGTCATAGCGCGAGACCAGTGCATCCCAGGCCTCCAGATAGTTTGCCGCCTTGACTGGAACATTGCGAACCACTGATAGTGCGTCCGCTCTTAAAGAAGTCCTGAGAAATTGTAATTTCTCGACTGCTGATAACTGGGGTTTGTCGTGGATGAGTGGTTGGTACAGGTCTCGGAACGTTACCCACTGCTGGTAGTCCCCATCGAAGGTAGGCACGTCGATATGCCTCAACTTGGCCGGTCGGGTTGTCGCCCCACTCGTGGAATCCGTTGCTGTCTGTTCCGTTGACCGCGTAACCAATTGTTTCACCAAGCTGTTCATGAGCCTCTGGCTGGCATTCATGGTGTCAAGCAGCCTCTGCCTTCCTGGTTGCTCCATTGTTAACGTTGTAGTAGTTGCCGTTCCCATGGTGTCTCCTGACGTATCCAATGCGGTGCAGCCTGTGCCTGTGGCCATGGTCAACCGTTGGTTAAGCTTGCCTTGCAGCGAAAAGTATGGCTCTTCGAAATCTGCTCGCTCTTCGTTCTCCCTGTCGATGTTCAGGTCCAGGTCGTTCTCCTCGATTCATTCCTGGAGGCTCTCAAAGCATTTAAATGAGTCCTCCAGTTTGCGCAGTCTGCTTGCGACTTCCTCCCTGGTCACCTCATTCGAGTTGGTGCCGAACTCCTCCAACCGCGTGAGGAATCCCTTGATGACTCCTCGTCTGCGTTTCATTGTCGGATCAGTCATATCGCTGGGCGCCATTGCAAATATTAGTTTGTTCTTTCTGTGTGTGGATCGAAGTGCCACTAGCTACTTAATTCCGAATCTTGTGGCTCGGCTGTAGCTTACTACGTAACTGAGTGCGCTGCTGCTCGTTTAATCTTCGTTGTCGAGTGCCTTTGTAAGCAATTTGTATTTGTTGATAGCTTTGATCGGCTAGACAACCGTCTGTCTTGCTGCTCTGCGTTGCGGTTGAAACGCCTGGGTCGCACTTTGCACTGCAGGAGAGGTTGTCCAGTCGGCAGCTGCTGTGTTTATGTTGTTTACCTCGGATCGTGCATCCGGCGCGAAGGACCAATTTGTAAACACTAAATGTGTTTGTGTTCTTTGCCGTTGGCTGAAAACAATGGCAAATCCGAATGTGTTTGAAAACCGAAAGGAATTACCTCAATTTGTTGAAATCCCAAAGTTTGTCTTCTCGTCAAATGGAACTCGGTGAAGACTATTTATGTTTGTAAAGTATTACTTTAATTTCCTGATTAAATATATTCTAACTATGAACTAAGTTGTGCGTTTATCTTGATTTAGTCTTTGTTGATACTTTGTCTCTTGAATTAGAAATTTGAAGTGTCAGCTCATTTACATATCATTGAATGTCAGCTGTTTTCTGACATTTGTTATTTGTGTTGTCATGACTGCATTCAGTAGTGCCTGCGCTGTCCGCATCCAGTTTTGCCATCGTGTGCTGCTCCGTCTCCAACAGGAACGGATACCTCTTATAATTAAGTTTACATTTCTTACTTTTTTATTTTCTCCGCATTATTATAGTTCTACTTATTATTTATGCTCGCTCTGTGCTACTTGGTAATATTAGCTAGGAGAAGAAGAAATCCATTATTTTTCACTAGATGGGTTTTATTATGGTTGCACCAAAGGATGTGTAATCTTCTAAAGATAACACAGACCCAAACCTTTGGCATGCACGATTCACGAAGTTGTACGGTACGTTAGAGCCAGTTTCCCAGCGAGACTGATTTTAGTTTTTCTTACACATGCTGATTAGCTCCCATTGTTTTCTGCAACTTCTTGTCGTGGTCTTTCCAGTTCACGCAGATTATTCTGGACCTGGAGTACAGATTTCGGTCCAGCACTCTTCCTACCATATTATATAGTCAACGAGGTACTTTGGGCCCGCAAATTTGTTTCTTCATTGAACGAAGCAACAGCATACAATTCGGCATCCTCGCTCTTTGCATTGTGAAGATATATGTGGTTTATGTGTTTTCAATGCCCACTGTGCCATAACAAGGACTGCGTAAGGTAGTAGTTGCAATTTATTCAAACTTCTATGGATGGTGTTACGTTTTGGGGCTAGTGCCATGTATTGCGGCTACGCTAGTTGTGATGACCGGCTTGCTATGGATAGCCAGTCGTAACGTAATGAATGCGGTTATTGATAAACGAGCTGCGCCAGTGTCGTATATTTTTTGCCAGTGGTATATATTGCAATGTGACTGTTTGGTACAAAATGTTATGTTGATAAAAAGTCTGCTGCAACTGTTATAAATGAAGAGCTAAATGTTGTAGATTCACTGGTATGGTGAAGTTAATAATTTGCTGGATGAATGTTGCGAGAGGAACCTCCGGTATGTAACCCCGAAGTTAAATAATAAAGTAGTTTGTTGAGTTCCAAAGGAATAAGTTTGGCTATGATGAAAAGGTTTCGACTGCGCCAGGCGTTGGGGGAAATCCAAGCAACAGCAAAATAGTTAGGGTTCATCCACCAGCAGTTGCGTGGCCGAGTGAAAAACGTAAATGGATTCCGGGGCGTATATTCCTTGTGTATTTCGGTTTTCCACCATTTACCTTATCCCGCATGTCCCGGATAATTGAACGCAGCGTAACGGTCCGTTACGTGCAGTTAGTGGTCACCCGATCTAATAACGGGGCGACCACAGTAAACGTTCTGTTTTCGCCTAGGGACCTCCTTGATCTTTATTGTAACACATCGCACTTACCCGTAGATTCCGGGGGCCTTACCAAGGGGGTCTTCTTTTCCTGTTCTTGTGTGCGTGTGCCTCAAGTTCCAGCCATCCAACAGTAAAACAAACAGGATTCTTCTTAAATACAAGCGTCTTTCATAGACGTATTTATTTAAACACTTTAAATTAGGTCGAGTAACATTAGCTTCAAATTACAAGGTTTTATAAATATTTTCTTAAGATAACTCAACACATTTTAAAACAGTAATAAAGAACAAAAAGGTTAAACAAAACTAAGTTACTTGCTTCATGCGACAAGACAGGTCCTCCTTTGAGGAGATCCGATCGGAAACTCTTTTGTAGATCCACTCGCCCTCCATTCCTCGTCGTTTCGGCACTTTTCGAACACAATTTTCGTCATTACTGTCCCTTCGAAGATTGATGACCCAACTGTTGCTGAAACGAAAAGAAACCGAAACCAACAAACGGCGCTTCTCTAGCGCTGCCTCAGTCTCTCTTCGAGTGGACTGCATCTTCCGGCACTGGCCGGCCAACGATGCTTCCTTAATTCGAGGGATTGTACCTCCAGAGCCGGACTCTTCTCTGGATTGGCGGGCGTTTGAGTCTTGCCCAGTACAAATCCTTAATCTACCAAAAAGTGGAAATGCGATCAAGAAAGGAGACCCAATTATTCGCAACACAAACGCCAACACGATTTGCGAAAGAAGACTGGCCAGACGATGACGAAACAATATAAAAAACGCGCCAATACGGTTAGAACGAGACTTTTCCTAACTCTTTATTTGCTTTGTATATTATCTATTATTCTATTAAACCTGATATTCTCTTTGTAGCATCTGGTCTTTAACAAGACCTTTTCCTTGGGAGCTCCTTCGACGACCCCCGCTGCTTCAAAAAAAAAAAAAAAAAAAAAAAAAAAAAAAAAAAATTGTGGCGAGAAGGCCAAATTTAGCGAGACAAGGACATGTGTGTCCTTCATCTTGTCTCTGACTTCTGGCCATCTTGCGATAACCAGAATCACCCACATCCGTAAGGGTGTTGGGCTCGGTCTCGCGATATCTGAAAAGAAAAAAGGGGGAGTATCCAAGGATAGTGTGGACAGTGTTAGTCCAGGTGTTCTCTAACTACTTTTATAGAGGGGTGGTGGGAAAGAAATCGTACAAGACCGGTAGGTCTTGGGTGCGGTAGTAAACGCAGCTCCCGCTGCTTCAACGCCGCGCTCGCCTTTTATTGCCAGCAGCTGTCTCCTCGTCCGCTTGTTTTCAATAAATCACTCGTTTCCTGTTGAGTGATTTGTCGCGACTGGTATACAGCTGTCTGTCATGCTCCTCCCTCTTGAGTGCTTGTGCGCCGATGTCGAGTGCTTGTGCGCTGGTGCTCAGTGCTTGTGTGCCGATGCTGAGTGCTTGTGCGCCGATGTGGAGTGTTTGTGTGCCGATGCTGATCGCATCGCCAACACCAACAATGCAGGTGTGTGCAATCGCTAATATTTAAGTGTGGGTTCACAATAGAGTATCATAATCATTATTGGCACTACAACCGGGATCCGGTCTTGGCCTTATTTAACAAGTATGAGGCTTGTTAAATTTTCCATAATAATTTATTTTTCTGGGCAAGGTTATCAGCCTTGCGCCATACACAATAGAGTATGGGTCCCAGTTGATGCTTCGCTTTTTATTGCTATAATTTTAAATTTCTTTCTATTAAATTTTCAAATGTGTGCCCGCCTTTAACCTTACGGAGTTCTTTATGCAACAATGGTATGATATTTAAAAGTCCATCAGCCTTCTAGGGTCGTGTTCTATCTAGCCATCCACAAATCCTCGTCACTCATCAAAATGTGCTTCTAAAAATCAGATTCAGAGTCAACCATTCGAACGACTGTTTGGCCACATTCCATGTGAATACATACATATTTTACTCTGTATTTAAGAAAAGATACAAATTACTAATGCAGATATACATTTTGTACAAAACTTACCAAAATACTCGATTAAATATCGAACAGACTAACTACCGCAAAACCCAAGCGAAAACTGTGCAATCAAGAGTTATTCCAGTCTGTTTTTACCATCAGCTGAATCTGGCCATTTCAGTATTGATATTATCATTTGATTTTCAAAGAATGTAATGTTAAAACAAAATGCATTGAAATTGTAATTTTGAACAAAACGAAAAAAAAACGAATTTACAAAATCTAGACGTGATAGCAAAAAATAGACAACGGGAGAAGAGTCGGAGCATCGCAACCTTCATAGTAGGCATAATTTTATTTGAAGGAGGATATCATTGCAGTGTAATCACAGCATTGGATTTCTTTTTCCCAAACCGACACTACAAAGCCGATCAGTGACACTCAGAGTTCTTCAATCCTGTCATGACGTTACGTATTTTGTCTATCTTTTTTTCTATAGGTGCAATCGCACGCCACTGTAGGGAAGAACAAAGCACCCAAGAAAATCGAAAAACGATTCAACAGTGCCGTTTACCAGAGCATTCACATAGCAATCGCGAAACTTATATGGCGAGTTTAGCCATTTTCATGAACCTGCAACTGAGGTATGATGCGAGTTTTGGTTTTAACCTTTTCATGGTGTTCGTGCAAACAAAATTCTTCGCTACTTTACAACCGCTATATTATAACAGTTCTTACTCAAAGTCACTTGCACCACATTTCATCGTTGTTGCATTCCACTTCCCCATATATTATCTTATTTTACATCAAAAATTACCTTTAAACCGATCCTTCTCTAGCCGATGTGGAATACCATACTTGATCATGTGTTTCCTCGTAAATGTAATGTCTAAGCGTTCAACGTTAATCTACATTGATGGCCGTTTTCGTCCAAACTGTGACATTTAAGATTATTGAAAAACCCATTTTTACTCGTTTAATGTGAAAAACAGATGTTTTTTCCTCATTGATTTCCAGGCATTTAACAGGTCGACACCTCCTTCCCTTATCCTGTTTACGACCATTCATATGTAAGAGTATGAAAAATCGCTTCGCCATGCGTCTGATATTACAACACGATCTATTTAGGATGCGCATGGTTCATGGAAAACTTCACATGTCTGCTATTTGAGGTTACACCGTCTTGCCAATGAAGTCTTGCAAATTAATGAAGAATGCGATTCGCAACAACACTGTGACTGCATCACATCAACAGTTAGGACCGAAGTCTCAACACGTCAGAGTACGGCCGCGTGTCGACGACGTATTTTTTCTCGATAGTATTTAAGCAAATTCTAATGAGACCAATTCATAATGCATTACGAGATGGAGTTATAGCATACAGTTATAGCGACGACAGTGGAAAACGTGTGATTCGAACCGATGCTTTGACGGCTAGAAACACTCAAAATTGAACCAATTCTCAACACATCGGGCCACTGCCGCGTGTACGAATTAGATTTCTAAACTCAAGTACACTCTACTGATGTGGAATTGCTATATTATTGCTTAGTATACGGCTGATTTGCTTATTCGATTTTCTTTCTATGTTGTTCTTCACTATTTGCAACCGTGTGCGTATCTGTTAGAAACGCCACAGAGCCATGAAGAAATCCTAGATATGGGAATAGGAGAAATTAGGGTAAATGTTTACTCTAACAGAATATTATTCCTGCAGTAAGGGGCAAAACGATACCTTACAGTTAACGGACCTATGAATGTATAATAGTACCTGTGGATAGTATAATAGTATAAAACATCTTCCATTTTTATACAATATCACTGCTGTATGAAATTTATATTCGCTACAAGGTAGAACCGCCTTCGCCAACTTTGCGCTATTTCATATTATTCTACTAAGTCAGGTCAAATACGCACCTCGAAGTTCAAGAATAACTTTTAAGTTACCACAACAATATTTATAAAGAAATTGTTGATTGAGTAAACAAATAAAATATATTTAAAGGACAACAGTCATCATCGTTCGAATGTGGGCTACTCTTCGCGTAGAAGTGCACGAGGTGGCCCGCCAAATGGGTGTGTTATGCAAATACCAATTAATGTTACCAATGAGGTTGATAAGACAACACCTTGGCAGCAAGTTGCCACCGATCACGTGTCAAATAATTGCGGGGAAAATGGTGACAATCGAATGATAATACCAGTGACTTTGAAAGTCCGCAAAAACAACGGGAACAATTACCAGTAAGTCAGTTTGATAAAACAACATTACAATATTATATTTTTATCGCTAGCGAAAAAATACTTTTAATCATAATGTTAACTGAGACCATAATGAATTTTTATAATTTACTAAAATCTATTTTTTTAATTTTTAATTTTTTTGTGAATAAATAAAACATAAGAAATGAACACAACAAAACATTTACAGCTCACCTAAGTGTAGGACTAGTGCGGTAATAGACAATCCCCGTCATCAACTAACAGCGATGAGCGAAGAGAATGTAAACCAACTTACACAGCTCGACAATAGTCAGAAAGATGAATCCACACGCGATCAAAACGACGCAAAGGATATCAAAATGGACATAAAGCTATGTTCCTCCGAAGGGACTCCGTTGTAAAAGAAGATTAATGCATGCTCTTGGTCTCGTATTACCATAAATTCTGGTTGGCTCCAATTCACGAAGTTTTTTTGAAAATATTTATATCTCTTTACCCATAATCATAGATGTAGAGGCTTGGCATTTAGGTTAAATCTTTCTGAGACTAGTTTTTATATCTTTATAATTAAATTTCCACAAAGCAATAAAAGAATATTGATTCGCTCCAAATTCACGATAATTGTGGAACGTCTTTCTTGGAAAAAAAAAAAATTGTGTACTGAGTGTATCCTTAATGAGACAAATATGGAAGAGATTTAAAATTTTACGCCGCCCAATAACAGCCGAATTATTACCAGTAAAACTCGGGAACATTCCATAGCGCCTGCCCTTCCAACTAAGATGCAAGCTATCAATATTTGTTTCGCACCACTTGAAAATAGCTTTTGGAACATCCTGTACATTAGCTATTAATTTTTAGTTATTCACTTCTGCGTACAATTTGCTTTAAGATAGAAAATAGTTACTTAACTTACACACATTTCACACAGGAGTCATATTTAAGTGTTAAAACATTTATATTTATTATTGTTTACCGTTTTTTTATTATGTTTTTATTAAATAATTTTTTCTAGTTTATTGAATTTTTTTTTTTTTAACATCAAGGTTCCAAACAAATATGTTAAAATACCAAATTAACACACACAGAAAAAGAACGGGAAAGGAATGAAATTACAAAATTAGGGGGGAAATGGGAACGTTACATTTAAACATATCATTATTTTTAGGAACGTAAAGTCCATTCTTCTTTACAAGCCCAACACCAGTTAAGACGAAATCATTCTCTTATGAATTTATCTCGTTCGCTGTTGTCCATACTAAATAGTAGACGATTTAGATCATTGGAGGTATCCCTAACAAGTCGAATTCGTTGACTACCGGCGTCAATGAAAGTGCGGTAATTACCAAGAAATCCCGCCATGCTTGTTCTGGGCAAAATATAGTACAGTTTTAATACAAGTACAAGCGCTGTGTTGGTACGGATGTGCTGGCCAGCAACAGGTCGGAATACCGTTGGCGTAGGACGTCACCGATTTCGCAACCTGACAGGGTCAACCGGGATACAGCGCCGATTGGAAGAAGAACATGCTGTGCGAGATGATTTGAGTGGGGACGCCCGCGACAAGGGACAGCGAAGACGAGGACGATGTCACTGTATGGAGAAATGGAGAATGCAGAGTTCAGGGAAAAATGAAAACGCAACCAGCTGCAGTCGGCATTGACAAACCATAAGCCCAGGTAAAATCCATGGGCGGGGGGGGGGGGGGGGGGGCTATTGGTGTAGATGGTTATTCACGATAGTTCTAGGTGCCCAGAGAAAATGGGATTACTCTAATTGATTCAACGAAAAAACCCACGACGTCGACACATAGAAGAAGGGCATGCCTAGAAGTGTGATGACCCGGGTCATCGAAATACCGCAAGAAGATAGAAATCCGGGAAACCCATCAAACCATCACTTGAGGATGAGCTCCACTGCCCTCCTCCACGGCCCATGAGCACACGACTGGTGAGGACCAACACACTTACTTAATCAATTTTGCACTATTGGCTGGTCGATCGGGTAAAAAAGACGAGAACCCTTCCGAGTTAGGCCTCAGTCACTACTAGAATACTATTTTCCCTTACCTGAGCTCACGCCGGGAGCAGAGTGACAGTCACAGCGTACAAGCGCATCTCCCGTTCTACAATTGTCCGGTTAAAGTCATTGCTAGAGTTACGTTGATCGTGTCCTAACTTGAGTCCACTGGTGTTGGACGTCGTTTTGAAGTGAACTAATTTTGGTAGCTTCCCATCGATGAGATGAATAGTAATTATTTCTGAGTGGACACAAATTGAACCGTGGACACGGTGGGAAGATTATGAGCTCTCAGTTTCAGTATTCACGCAGCAAAGTTATCTTTTCCTTCCTGTTGCTGCCATATAAAATATGTTTGTGCCTGCAGCTTGTCTTCTACGTCTTTGGCACCTATGTTTGTCGGTTAATCGCGAATTGAGTAATTACGATACAGGGATGTGAATTTTGTAAACCGAGTATCCTAATGCCACGGCGGAGCACCAAACTGTAGCGATCCTAAATCGCTACCCCTATCTAAATCCCCAATATCATCGAACAATCCCATAACGCAAATCCCAATTTCATATTGAATCAATGAGCGATAGATTAAACCAAAAGTCAATTTGTCGCACATTGATTCAATTCCACATAATAAACCCAAATCCCAAATTTTCCATTGCTTCATATTCAAATTCCATATTGAGTCACATGTACAACGAATTTAACCAAAAGTTAATTCATCATACATTGACTCAATTCCTAAAAACCTTGACATCATGAAATGCTACATTCAAAACGCATTTCATGATTTCCCTTCCTAGAACCCATCCAACTAAAGCCTCTAACAAATTCCCAGAATACAACTCAAATTGAAACGCACTAAGTCATTATGTGTGCTTCTGGGAATTTCGACAATAAAACAGTTGACAAAAGTCAACTGCAAAAACTATAAAAGGGCAGGGCTTTTCAATTTCGGGATCAGTAGCATTCCAGAGGCCGAACCGCTGGCCGAATGCAATTCAGTACAAATACAGAGGCCGAACCCCTGGCCAACAAAATAAAGATCCCATTTAGTATAATTTCAAAGGCCAAGTTCGCTGGCTGATTGTCAGTCAAAATCATACCTCACCCCTTGTACTTTTTAAATTCAAAAAAACAATAAAATTTATTATAATTTATTCCAACCGAACCGTTCGCGTCTTTTTATCCTTTTATGTTCACCGTCGACACTCCGGACTCTTCTCTCGCCGTTTCGGGTAAACACGGCTCGGCGCATACAATAACCCGGATTGAACAACAAAGACGTTACCCGCAATCCTTCTCTATTTTTATACTAACGTTGTCGACCGAAGCACAAGTTACGGCTGACTCCTGAATCGTTTCATACGCTTGACTCGAGCTCACTCAGAGCGTCAGTCACCCCTATGCCGCAATCAACATAAAACATACACACACATATCCCTTTTGCAACCCTCTTCCGTAACGCAACCCTGGCCCTCCGACCGCAGGGAAGTACGTAGAATTCCCACAATAGAACCGCCAGCCAACAGATGGTCATAGAACCCGGGTGACAGCGACGAAGGCTGCGCGATCGTGATCCATCGATTGTAGTGAGGAGAAAAAACAGAACGATGTACGCACAACTCTTTATTTTTTTTTTTTCAGGGAGAACGTAAAAAAACGCTAACATCAGCAAATGAAACGTGTTTCACAAATTGGTGCCATTGGCGGGAATTAAGAAGCCCACAAGCGATCTGGCCGGAAATCGTTCGTTTCACCATCCACCGATGGTTTCCCGTGTAGCATTCCATTAAACAGGAACCTTCTTGTGGATTGTTGCACAATAAAATAATTTTTGCACACACAAATAAAATTATAAAAGCTACTTACAATAGTTCGGCTGTAGTTGGGTGGAGTGGCGACAATTGAGCTCGGCGTAATGGTGATCCTTGTTCTAAATGGATCCTGAATGTCCACTCTTTATTAAAACCCATTAAAAATACGCAACTTTATGTTTTGTGTCTTTATTGCAATTATCTATTTTCTATTTCATTTCATTTACTTTACATTCAATTTCATTCTTAGTTTTCACATAAGTTCTAGTTTGTTTTAATGTAATTAAATTGATGTCACATTCACTTGAATTCTTAGTTTTCACATAGGTTATTTTTTCCTTTTCGTTTTTAAAGATCGACGCACAGGCGGATGACGAATTTAACAACACCTGTCGACAACAGGTGACGAGCAACCACCAACGAACAACAGGTTCTCTACCCATTTGCGCTCCTTTTATACCGATCGCCAATTCCCGATCGCACACTCATCTTCAATTTCCCATTTTCCCACCCACCAAATGCGAATAAGCTCTCGCAAATTTACTCAACAGTTAATGAACCCACGGAGAACGGGAAAATTGCAAACGAGAGCGGCTTGGTTAGGGGTGGGTTTGATTTCGCTTGCAATGAAAAGCGAAACCAATAAGGCGACCGCGTGATCTTGTTTAGAAGCTTGGGTAATTCTCGAAATACAGATGCACAAGTGCATTCTGAGAAGGGGAAATTGAGAGGATTGAAAATTATAGTCACGCATACTTTTCACTCGATAGAAACTATTGCGGATTCGCCCTTTACACAACCGGCGAATTCGCAATTAAATACCTGTGACACCACCTGAATTAGATATGTGGCATCACCTTAAACAATGTCAGCAATCAGTCTTGACAAATAAAAACCTATCTTCCCACTAATATTTTTTGTACGTTCGTATTTTTATATTTCTCAGTAGACCACTTAATTCATACGAGGGTTGCCTTTTATATTTCGGGATTAGAGAACAAAAACAAATATTGATCATCGAAAATCACTTTATTGTTTTTCAAAATATTTCAAATATTCCCGATGAAAGAAGTCATTCGGTGCCAAGTCAGGACTATACGGCGGATGACCCATCAAATCGATGTTTTGGGTGCTCAAAAATGCAGTTGTCGCAGCCGATGAATGAGAGCTCGCATTGTCGTGGTGAAGAGTGATCCGTCTTCGGCGGTTGGTTTTCCTGATTTCTTGGAAGACAACAGGCAAACAAATGGTTGTGTACCACTCAGAATTGACTGTTCTGCGTTGTTCTAGTGGTACGGTTGCGACATATCCAGTTTTTCCGAAAAAACAGGCGACCATTTGTCGAGATGGGATTTGGGGGGGGGGGGGGGGGCTATTGGTGTAGATGGTTATTCACGATAGTTCTAGGTGCCCAGAGAAAATGGGATTACTCTAATTGATTCAACGAAAAAACCCACGACGTCGACACATAGAAGAAGGGCATGCCTAGAAGTGTGATGACCCGGGTCATCGAAATACCGCAAGAAGATAGAAATCCGGGAAACCCATCAAACCATCACTTGAGGATGAGCTCCACTGCCCTCCTCCACGGCCCATGAGCACACGACTGGTGAGGGCCAACACACTTACTTAATCAATTTTGCACTATTGGCTGGTCGATCGGGTAAAAAAGATGAGAACCCTTCCGAGTTAGGCCTCAGTCACTACTAGAATACTATTTTCCCTTACCTGGGCTCACGCCGGGAGCAGAGTGACAGTCACAGCGTACAAGCGCATCTCCCGTTCTACAATTGTCCGGTTAAAGTCATTGCTAGAGTTACGTTGATCGTGTCCTAACTTGAGTCCACTGGTGTTGGACGTCGTTTTGAAGTGAACTAATTTTGGTAGCTTCCCATCGATGAGATGAATAGTAATTATTTCTGAGTGGACACAAATTGAACCGTGGACACGGTGGGAAGATTATGAGCTCTCAGTTTCAGTATTCACGCAGCAAAGTTATCTTTTCCTTCCTGTTGCTGCCATATAAAATATGTTTGTGCCTGCAGCTTGTCTTCTACGTCTTTGGCACCTATGTTTGTCGGTTAATCGCGAATTGAGTAATTACGATACAGGGATGTGAATTTTGTAAACCGAGTATCCTAATGCCACGGCGGAGCACCAAACTGTAGCGATCCTAAATCGCTACCCCTATCTAAATCCCCAATATCATCGAACAATCCCATAACGCAAATCCCAATTTCATATTGAATCAATGAGCGATAGATTAAACCAAAAGTCAATTTGTCGCACATTGATTCAATTCCACATAATAAACCCAAATCCCAAATTTTCCATTGCTTCATATTCAAATTCCATATTGAGTCACATGTACAACGAATTTAACCAAAAGTTAATTCATCATACATTGACTCAATTCCTAAAAACCTTGACATCATGAAATGCTACATTCAAAACGCATTTCATGATTTCCCTTCCTAGAACCCATCCAACTAAAGCCTCTAACAAATTCCCAGAATACAACTCAAATTGAAACGCACTAAGTCATTATGTGTGCTTCTGGGAATTTCGACAATAAAACAGTTGACAAAAGTCAACTGCAAAAACTATAAAAGGGCAGGGCTTTTCAATTTCGGGATCAGTAGCATTCCAGAGGCCGAACCGCTGGCCGAATGCAATTCAGTACAAATACAGAGGCCGAACCCCTGGCCAACAAAATAAAGATCCCATTTAGTATAATTTCAAAGGCCAAGTTTGCTGGCTGATTGTCAGTCAAAATCATACCTCACCCCTTGTACTTTTTAAATTCAAAAAAACAATAAAATTTATTATAATTTATTCCAACCGAACCGTTCGCGTCTTTTTATCCTTTTATTTTCACCGTCGACACTCCGGGCTCTTCTCTCGCCGTTTCGGGTAAACACGGCTCGGCGCATACAATAACCCGGATTGAACAACAAAGACGTTACCCGCAATCCTTCTCTATTTTTATACTAACGTTGTCGACCGAAGCACAAGTTACGGCTGACTCCTGAATCGTTTCATACGCTTGACTCGAGCTCACTCAGAGCGTCAGTCACCCCTATGCCGCAATCAACATAAAACATACACACACATATCCCTTTTGCAACCCTCTTCCGTAACGCAACCCTGGCCCTCCGACCGCAGGGAAGTACGTAGAATTCCCACAATAGAACCGCCAGCCAACAGATGGTCATAGAACCCGGGTGACAGCGACGAAGGCTGCGCGATCGTGATCCATCGATTGTAGTGAGGAGAAAAAACAGAACGATGTACGCACAACTCTTTATTTTTTTTTTTTCAGGGAGAACGTAAAAAAACGCTAACATCAGCAAATGAAACGTGTTTCACAAATTGGTGCCATTGGCGGGAATTAAGAAGCCCACAAGCGATCTGGCCGGAAATCGTTCGTTTCACCATCCACCGATGGTTTCCCGTGTAGCATTCCATTAAACAGGAACCTTCTTGTGGATTGTTGCACAATAAAATAGTTTTTGCACACACAAATAAAATTATAAAAGCTACTTACAATAGTTCGGCTGTAGTTGGGTGGAGTGGCGACAATTGAGCTCGGCGTAATGGTGATCCTTGTTCTAAATGGATCCTGAATGTCCACTCTTTATTAAAACCCATTAAAAATACGCAACTTTATGTTTTGTGTCTTTATTGCAATTATCTATTTTCTATTTCATTTAATTTACTTTACATTCAATTTCATTCTTAGTTTTCACATAAGTTCTAGTTTGTTTTAATGTAATTAAATTGATGTCACATTCACTTGAATTCTTAGTTTTCACATAGGTTATTTTTTCCTTTTCGTTTTTAAAGATCGACGCACAGGCGGATGACGAATTTAACAACACCTGTCGACAACAGGTGACGAGCAACCACCAACGAACAACAGGTTCTCTACCCATTTGCGCTCCTTTTATACCGATCGCCAATTCCCGATCGCACACTCATCTTCAATTTCCCATTTTCCCACCCACCAAATGCGAATAAGCTCTCGCAAATTTACTCAACAGTTAATGAACCCACGGAGAACGGGAAAATTGCAAACGAGAGCAGCTTGGTTAGGGGTGGGTTTGATTTCGCTTGCAATGAAAAGCGAAACCAATAAGGCGACCGCGTGATCTTGTTTAGAAGCTTGGGTAATTCTCGAAATACAGATGCACAAGTGCATTCTGAGAAGGGGAAATTGAGAGGATTGAAAATTATAGTCACGCATACTTTTCACTCGATAGAAACTATTGCGGATTCGCCCTTTACACAACCGGCGAATTCGCAATTAAATACCTGTGACACCACCTGAATTAGATATGTGGCATCACCTTAAACAATGTCAGCAATCAGTCTTGACAAATAAAAACCTATCTTCCCACTAATATTTTTTGTACGTTCGTATTTTTATATTTCTCAGTAGACCACTTAATTCATACGAGGGTTGCCTTTTATATTTCGGGATTAGAGAACAAAAACAAATATTGATCATCGAAAATCACTTTATTGTTTTTCAAAATATTTCAAATATTCCCGATGAAAGAAGTCATTCGGTGCCAAGTCAGGACTATACGGCGGATGACCCATCAAATCGATGTTTTGGGTGCTCAAAAATGCAGTTGTCGCAGCCGATGAATGAGAGCTCGCATTGTCGTGGTGAAGAGTGATCCGTCTTCGGCGGTTGGTTTTCCTGATTTCTTGGAAGACAACAGGCAAACAAATGGTTGTGTACCACTCAGAATTGACTGTTCTGCGTTGTTCTAGTGGTACGGTTGCGACATATCCAGTTTTTCCGAAAAAACAGGCGACCATTTGTCGAGATGGGATTTGGGGGGGGGGGGGGGGCTATTGGTGTAGATGGTTATTCACGATAGTTCTAGGTGCCCAGAGAAAATGGGATTACTCTAATTGATTCAACGAAAAAACCCACGACGTCGACACATAGAAGAAGGGCATGCCTAGAAGTGTGATGACCCGGGTCATCGAAATACCGCAAGAAGATAGAAATCCGGGAAACCCATCAAACCATCACTTGAGGATGAGCTCCACTGCCCTCCTCCACGGCCCATGAGCACACGACTGGTGAGGGCCAACACACTTACTTAATCAATTTTGCACTATTGGCTGGTCGATCGGGTAAAAAAGATGAGAACCCTTCCGAGTTAGGCCTCAGTCACTACTAGAATACTATTTTCCCTTACCTGGGCTCACGCCGGGAGCAGAGTGACAGTCACAGCGTACAAGCGCATCTCCCGTTCTACAATTGTCCGGTTAAAGTCATTGCTAGAGTTACGTTGATCGTGTCCTAACTTGAGTCCACTGGTGTTGGACGTCGTTTTGAAGTGAACTAATTTTGGTAGCTTCCCATCGATGAGATGAATAGTAATTATTTCTGAGTGGACACAAATTGAACCGTGGACACGGTGGGAAGATTATGAGCTCTCAGTTTCAGTATTCACGCAGCAAAGTTATCTTTTCCTTCCTGTTGCTGCCATATAAAATATGTTTGTGCCTGCAGCTTGTCTTCTACGTCTTTGGCACCTATGTTTGTCGGTTAATCGCGAATTGAGTAATTACGATACAGGGATGTGAATTTTGTAAACCGAGTATCCTAATGCCACGGCGGAGCACCAAACTGTAGCGATCCTAAATCGCTACCCCTATCTAAATCCCCAATATCATCGAACAATCCCATAACGCAAATCCCAATTTCATATTGAATCAATGAGCGATAGATTAAACCAAAAGTCAATTTGTCGCACATTGATTCAATTCCACATAATAAACCCAAATCCCAAATTTTCCATTGCTTCATATTCAAATTCCATATTGAGTCACATGTACAACGAATTTAACCAAAAGTTAATTCATCATACATTGACTCAATTCCTAAAAACCTTGACATCATGAAATGCTACATTCAAAACGCATTTCATGATTTCCCTTCCTAGAACCCATCCAACTAAAGCCTCTAACAAATTCCCAGAATACAACTCAAATTGAAACGCACTAAGTCATTATGTGTGCTTCTGGGAATTTCGACAATAAAACAGTTGACAAAAGTCAACTGCAAAAACTATAAAAGGGCAGGGCTTTTCAATTTCGGGATCAGTAGCATTCCAGAGGCCGAACCGCTGGCCGAATGCAATTCAGTACAAATACAGAGGCCGAACCCCTGGCCAACAAAATAAAGATCCCATTTAGTATAATTTCAAAGGCCAAGTTTGCTGGCTGATTGTCAGTCAAAATCATACCTCACCCCTTGTACTTTTTAAATTCAAAAAAACAATAAAATTTATTATAATTTATTCCAACCGAACCGTTCGCGTCTTTTTATCCTTTTATTTTCACCGTCGACACTCCGGGCTCTTCTCTCGCCGTTTCGGGTAAACACGGCTCGGCGCATACAATAACCCGGATTGAACAACAAAGACGTTACCCGCAATCCTTCTCTATTTTTATACTAACGTTGTCGACCGAAGCACAAGTTACGGCTGACTCCTGAATCGTTTCATACGCTTGACTCGAGCTCACTCAGAGCGTCAGTCACCCCTATGCCGCAATCAACATAAAACATACACACACATATCCCTTTTGCAACCCTCTTCCGTAACGCAACCCTGGCCCTCCGACCGCAGGGAAGTACGTAGAATTCCCACAATAGAACCGCCAGCCAACAGATGGTCATAGAACCCGGGTGACAGCGACGAAGGCTGCGCGATCGTGATCCATCGATTGTAGTGAGGAGAAAAAACAGAACGATGTACGCACAACTCTTTATTTTTTTTTTTTCAGGGAGAACGTAAAAAAACGCTAACATCAGCAAATGAAACGTGTTTCACAAATTGGTGCCATTGGCGGGAATTAAGAAGCCCACAAGCGATCTGGCCGGAAATCGTTCGTTTCACCATCCACCGATGGTTTCCCGTGTAGCATTCCATTAAACAGGAACCTTCTTGTGGATTGTTGCACAATAAAATAGTTTTTGCACACACAAATAAAATTATAAAAGCTACTTACAATAGTTCGGCTGTAGTTGGGTGGAGTGGCGACAATTGAGCTCGGCGTAATGGTGATCCTTGTTCTAAATGGATCCTGAATGTCCACTCTTTATTAAAACCCATTAAAAATACGCAACTTTATGTTTTGTGTCTTTATTGCAATTATCTATTTTCTATTTCATTTAATTTACTTTACATTCAATTTCATTCTTAGTTTTCACATAAGTTCTAGTTTGTTTTAATGTAATTAAATTGATGTCACATTCACTTGAATTCTTAGTTTTCACATAGGTTATTTTTTCCTTTTCGTTTTTAAAGATCGACGCACAGGCGGATGACGAATTTAACAACACCTGTCGACAACAGGTGACGAGCAACCACCAACGAACAACAGGTTCTCTACCCATTTGCGCTCCTTTTATACCGATCGCCAATTCCCGATCGCACACTCATCTTCAATTTCCCATTTTCCCACCCACCAAATGCGAATAAGCTCTCGCAAATTTACTCAACAGTTAATGAACCCACGGAGAACGGGAAAATTGCAAACGAGAGCAGCTTGGTTAGGGGTGGGTTTGATTTCGCTTGCAATGAAAAGCGAAACCAATAAGGCGACCGCGTGATCTTGTTTAGAAGCTTGGGTAATTCTCGAAATACAGATGCACAAGTGCATTCTGAGAAGGGGAAATTGAGAGGATTGAAAATTATAGTCACGCATACTTTTCACTCGATAGAAACTATTGCGGATTCGCCCTTTACACAACCGGCGAATTCGCAATTAAATACCTGTGACACCACCTGAATTAGATATGTGGCATCACCTTAAACAATGTCAGCAATCAGCTGACATTTGTGAATTAGTTCTGTTGGTTGTCAAATGACAACCATCTTTTTTTTACATTCCTTCTTCGTTTAGCGCTTGGCGTAAATAGATGATCCAATTAAATCAAATCCAACGAAATCAACCTGAATCATTTAAATTAAATAAATTAATGTTGATTAATCGACAAGCAAACTCGTTTCTTTATCTGGATGATTCGTTCTGGACTGGCTATCTTTCAAAATTCGGTATTATTTTCCCTTTGTTTCAATTACATTTCCAGTTGTTTCAGAACGACACCAATCAACATTTATTGGGCACGTCAGGAGGACTGTGGCAACTCTAACAACAGATACACACAATTCACAGGCAAAAATAGTGAAGAACACGAACGAAAAAAATCGAATAAGAAAAATACATCAGAACCGTATACCAAGCGATAAATAATAAAAATAATTTACATCAGTGGAATGTAGTCGAGTTTGGAAATCAAATTCAAAACACGGTCAGTAGCCTGGTGTGTAACGCTTAGGTAAAATTTTTTTTGTGATTCGAGCTGTAATAGCGTCAGTTCGAATCACACGATCTTCTTCACTATTATTTCAAACGCTATAGGACATTCAAACACCAGGAGACACCATCGTGTTCTTGACGCGTGTGTTCAGAGTTTGTTTGGCACACACATCTTTTTGGCCAGGAGACACCATCGTGTTCCTGACCGCGTGTATTCAACGCTTGCTGGATACAGAAACTATTACCAAGCAGATTGCCTGTTCGTTATATATATTAAAGGGGAACTATAGCTTAGGATAAACTTTTGCATTGGAAGTTGCAAAGAAATTTGATGATGGGCTAACTAACGCTACGTAGAAACAGCGTCGTCTACCCATATATTGCAGCAGGGTGGATTTTAATGATTTCAGATATGAAAATCGGTACGGGGGATTTAGGGAATCGGTTTGTCATGCGAAAAGGACGCGAATCACCGTAATCATTCGGGGAAGGGGACTATAATTATGTAACAGGATGGGGGTGATGAAGGAGGTTTTCAAACTATGGGGGAATACAGTGAAAGAATGAAAATCATTTCTTGAGGAGAATTGATGTATTGATAGTAAAGGTGAGGTCTAGCTGCTTACCCAAAAGATGTCGAACGTTGCTGACTTTACAGAGGCAATAATCAGCTAGACGATCACTAAAAAGACACTCCCTGCCAGAGGTAGGGTGGGAGAAAAAATATAATTGATCATCAGATACATTCCAATTGAGTTGTGAAAGGTTGAAATCTCCAAAAACGGTTATGTTGTTATGTTATTACTCAGCTCGATGATGTGGTCGATAGCATTAAGAGCAAGCTTGTAAACTTCTATAGGCTGGGTTGGCAAGATCAAGATACATGGCAAACATTGATTTGCGAGGAGGAGCGAGTTTGACTGTCGCAAAGTCGAATTTAAAGGAGGCAGAGACAGCGATCAGTGACGGATTATGGACAACGATGAGCACTCCGCGGCAAAAAGAAAATTCTCGGTAGCGTGATTGAGGACGTGATCGCGGAAGACAGTGAATGTGGGAGGAAAGCAGTATGTATGAGGAGATAAATTGAAAATTACCTGGAATTTTATCAGTAGTTTGTAGCGACTGAGAACCTCGCTGGATAAACCTACCTGTTGAGCGGAGAGTTTGACACTAGTTTTAGTTTTGCCTTCGTAGCAGAATCAAACTTGTCGTGGAGATACGCTAGAAAAAGATGAATATTGTCATATTGTGGGGGTATTCAGGAGGTATTGTACCGGCAGAGCACTGTCCACAGACGCAAGGAAAAATGAAACACACCAAATTTCCCGTAAGGGCCTTTTTATTATACAAGGTGAGACGAATATCGTTTTGATTTTCCTTTCTTCACTTAGATCTTCCTATTAATGTCATTAAGTTGATTCTTATAAACTAGGCACAAGACGGAGCGAATATTGTTTTGATTTCCTCTCTTCGGTGAGACGAATATCGTTTTGATTTTCCTTTCTCCACTTAGATCTTACTATTAATGTTATTAAGTTGATTCTTATAGATTAGGCGCAAGATGGAACAAATATTATTTGGTTTATCCTTTCTTCACTTGGAACTTTATTAATGTTATTAGATTGATTTTTACAAACTCGGCACAATATGAAACACTTCTTTCCCGAAACCGTGACCGCAGCAATAAAAGGGGAACGTTCGGCTCGGGGTAGGCGTGCTTCGCGACGTATCAAACTCGACCTAGGTTGGGACTCGGCCGCAGTGTGACTCCTGTGGTTGTGCACCGTTTGGCAGATGGATCTCGACTGTGTGCGTGCGGACGCGGCGCTGGATGAATCCCGACTGGCTAATTACTGGCGAGGAAAAGTTCGTCGCGTCGTGGCTGTGGAGTCATAGCTAAAATCGACTCGCTGTCATTTACTAGGAACTTCGAAAAGAGTTGCTATGCCTGTATAGGAGATTTAGTTCCGGGGAATCATCGCCGTATAAGCTGAATTGGATTCGTTGGTTGTGTGTACCGGGAAATTGGTTTCGGCGGCATAGCCAAGTATGATCAAGGGTCTTGCTCGTTGCGATGGTCGTTTCGTGGAAAGGCGACGCATCATGCTGTGGGCTTGCCAGTAAGAGGGAACTGGTGTGGTTCTATATGGTTTAGGTGGAATCGGAACCGAAATGGTTTCGGGGGGAATTGGAATTGCTTGGCTGCAAGCAAGGGATATAATTTAGATAGGGAATTACCTGAAGCAATTTCGGGGAAATGTATGCGGCTCGGTGTAGTTGAGTATGATTTTCGGGGGAAATTAGAGTTGCTTGGTAGCAAGCAAGGAATCTAATTTAAATAGGAAGTTAACCGAGGTGGTTTTTGGGAATAATTATATGTGGGGTGATGTAATTGAGGGACATGATTAATATTCCGTTGTAAATTGGAATATGCATTTATTACAGCTTGGGAAATTGATTCTTGTTAAGTATGGGGATATATGCAATTGCGGATTTGGAGACGGATGCTGTTGCATATTGGGATGTGTTTTTGCATGTTGGAAAATGGGTTACAGGTTAGGTTAGGGTGACGCGCTGTTAGCGCTCAAACTTGGTTGGCATTCTGGGTTGGTTCGCCATGTGGTTTAGAGAACCCCCACAATATGTCTTTCTGTCTCTAAGTTTGGACAGTCCGTAATGGCAATCAAATGACTTGGATGTAAGCTGTGTAAGTTTTACTGCGGGGAGGGGGTGGCGAAATGGGTGGAGATTGGTGGGGGAGGGGCAGATGAATCCCCGAATGATCCGCTCTCTCTATACCAATTAGTCTAACATTACAAGCTGATTATTGAGGCACATTTTGTTTCGCCCTGTTGAACTTTAATGGGTTTTTCCGTTCTTAATTTGTTTGTCTCTTTTCTTTTATGCCTGGCACATTGCTATATACCTAACATTGATCATAAAAATTCTCGAAAATCATTATACCCTAAACATAAATATTTAATACAAATAGCACCATGAGCCAAGCCTCTACCTAAACGATTATGAAGTTCATGCACTAAATAACTGACAGTGAAGTAACTAACCTTAAGTCAAGTAAATCAATTAACTCACAATATAAGATACTCCTACAGAAACATTTAGTAGCTTAGACCTTATAGAAAACATTTTATCTAATATTTATATATATATATATATATATATATATATATATATATATATATAAATATATATATATATATAAATATATATATATATATATATATATATATATATATATATATATATATATATATATATATATATATATATATATATATATATATATATATATATATATATATAGATCTTATATTATCAGAAAGATATTGTAGGTAAAGTAATCAGATTGAATAGATTTAAATAGAAATTTTTAGACACATTTTGTTATACATAAGCTTATAGATACTGACTCGTCTATTAGATATACTGTAAAAGGATTGTGATTAAACTCAGTACCATTACTCCAATTGTTTAATTATAATATTCTTAACTAATTCGATTGCACACCACGATTTTGAAAACATATGTGATTGTAGTCTATACTGTATTCGCTAATTGTGCGAACGTAGCTATTTAATTTTTGATTTGTAAATATCCATCACAAATGGTTTGATTAATAAATACATAACAAAACACATTCATTTGTTTATAAGTGAAGTGCGGATTTCATCTGTTCCCGATTTTCAATTATTAAAATTTATTTATATGTTTAATACATTTTTTACTTGTTGTGATTTGTTTCATATTTTTAATTTTTAGTTTTTGTTTCACAAGTAGTTTCAACTGATACCGTATCACATCTAGTGAGATGTTAAATACCTAAACATCAGAATCTCCACTTGTATTGTATCAAAATGATGAGAATATTTGGACAAGTATCAAAAACGACAAAAAGGAGAAAAACATTTAAATTGACCTAAATATACAATTTTGTTTCATTTAATAAGATAAAAAAAAGAACATTGAGTCCAGAACGTATGTTAAGGACTTTCAGGGGCATAAATAGACTTATGCTAGGTGAAGCTTAGAAAATCGAGAAAGCTTTAGAGTACTTGCGATGCCCCAAAGATCCTTTCTTCGTTCTTCTATGCAATTTTATTTCATGTGATTTTCTGGAACTTAACAAAATAATTCTAGGTAGGTATCCACTATGTTAAAGAATCTTTTACATACGAAACATACTGTCACGTTCGAAGTAATCTTCTAGAATTCCTTCTCTTAGATACGAGGGTTGCCTCTTATGTTTCGGGATTTGGCAACCCTAGTGTTGCAATCCGGCAATTGACAGCTCTGTCGTAAAGTTGGACATTTTTGAGGTTATACGCACTCAGAACGTTTTGACATACGAGCGCTATTTGTGTTGTTTACAGTAACTTAAAAGATTCATCTCGGCCCAAAAATGGAATTAAATCGTCAACATTTTCGTGCGATTATTTTTTACAACTTTCGGCGTGGATTAACTCAGCAACAGTGCATGGATGAACTTAATTCAATTTTTGGCGATGAAGCTCCATCAAGGACCAGTGTTTATCGATGGTATGGTGAATTCAATCGTGGTCGTAGTTCACTCCAAGATGAATTTCGTGAAGGTCGTCCAAAATCAGTTGTTGTTCCGAAAACCATTGATGCTGTGCGCGAACTGATATTGGAAGATCGTCATGTGACCTATCGTGAAATTGAGACAACCTTAGGCATTAGTGGAACCAGCATACATTCAATATTGCATAAACATTTGACTGCCAAAAAAATTGGTTCGCGTAGGATCCCACACAATTTGTCAATCGCCCAAAAAAAGGCTCGTGTCAATTGGTGGAAAGAAACTCTCAAAAAATACGGTCGTGGTGCTTCGAAACACGTCTATGACATCGTGACAGGTGATGAATCGTGGATTTACGCGTATGAGCCCGAAAGTAAACAGCAGTCGACCGTCTGGGTGTTTCAAGATGAGCCAAATCCAACAAAAGTTGTTCGCACACGAAGCACTTCCAAGCAAATGGTCGCCTGTTTTTTCCGAAAAACTGGACATGTCGCAACCGTACCACTAGAACAACGCAGAACAGTCAATTCTGAGTGGTACACAACCATTTGTTTGCCAGTTGTCTTCCAAGAAATCAGGAAAACCAACCGCCGAAGACGGATCACTCTTCACCACGACAATGCGACCTCTCACACGTCGGCTGCGACAACTGCATTTTTGAGCACACAAAACATCGATTTGATGGGTCATCCGCCGTATAGTCCTGACTTGGCACCGAATCACTTCGTTTTATTCCCGTACGTAAAAAACAAACTGAGAGGTCAACGTTTTTCGACACCTGAAGAAGCGGTTGCTGCATTCAGAATGCATGTGTTGGATATACCTCAATCAGAGTGGCAAAAGTGCTTCGACAATTGGTTCAAACGCATGCAAAAGTGTATAGATCTTCATGGGGAATATTTTGAAAAACAATAAAGAGATTTTCGATGATCAATATTGGTTTTTGTTCTCTAATCCCGAAATATAAAAGGCAACCCCCGTATGAATTAAGTGGTCTACTGAGAAATATAAAAATACGAACGTACAAAAAATATTAGTGGGAAGATAGGTTTTTATTTGTCAAGACGAGAGGCCAAGTTTATTTCTATTTTCGGCCACCAAAGTCGTTAACATCCACAAGAAAATATATTAAGCTCAACCCTGAGATATAACTGTGTGAAAGGAGGAAGTTCAACTACGACATATTGATGTTGTCTAGTATATTAGTGCAGAGGAAATCTGTACGTACTAAAGATGGAGGGATAGCAAGAAGGACATCATAAAAGACCGGACGGTATTAGGTAGGGAAGTGCACGCAGTTTATGTCTTTGGAATAAAAACACACTTATACGTGTATATGTTTACTACAGTGTCTAAAATGTAAGAAACCTATTTGAACTTTTTTTTATAATATTATAGCGAGCTTAGGGTTCGCTGAATTAATTATTCATACAAAATAAGCCGTGAAATCAATTTTCTATTAAATCTTTATTTTTCCGCTCTTAACAACCGTTCTTTCACTTTTCGCTCCTCCGTCAAAAGCGACACTTCTGTCACTAGAGACATCGTTTTTTCTCTCGCTTCTTTTTGCTCATAGTCTCCAGTTTTCCAGTACTTTCCAGAATATTCCAGTACTTTGTTTTGGAGTCTTGCTAGCTCGTCACAATATTTTTGTTTATTATTCTCCAACGAACTTCAACGATTTTTTCAATCTTAGACTTGTTATAGTATATTTCTGGCATAGTCTTTAAAGACTGTAGCAAGCAGGTTGTGTCTATTCAAGAGAGTTAGAATGGTGTCCCAGGAGCGGCGTCTTGCGTTTTAGCAGTACCCACAAATCACACAGTTGTAAATTGGGTGAATACGGAGGTTGTCGAACGATATTAGAAGAATTTTTTGTGAAACATTCCCCGGGAAGCAATGCAGTATAAGTTGGCGATGATTATACTGATGCAAAAATCATGAGTTGTTTTACTGACCCGGTATCACGAAAAGCTTCACACAAAGAGTGCATAATATTTAAATAATATCCCACGTTAACATTTTCACTCGGTGGAATGTCTTCTTAGGAATTCACGACAATAGAAAAGAAACTCTTTGATTTATGAACGATTTCGGTGTGCTATTTTCAGTCTTAGATCACATTACACATGATATTGGCTCTATTTATGGGTTGTATCCAAACCATTTAGGTAGGCCCAAGATCATCTTCTGAAATAATGCGTTTCATAATCAATTGACGGGCTCCTCGATAATATAGTGGTTAGTATACCCGCCTTTCACGCGGGTGACCGGGGTTCGATTCCACGTCGGGGAACCTGTGGAGAGGAAGTAATGTGCCTAACATGGACACTCTGTTCACTTCCTCCTCCATCATAATTCCTCTGTAAACAGTTCGCCGGACACAACGAGAGGACAAAAGTACAAGCAGAAACTCCACAACACTCCGCTGATCGAACAACGATAGGCTACCGTTCACTAGAAAAACATGGCGAATCTCGACCACGGACGTCCACAAGCAGTAAAAACACGCAAGGCTTAATAGTTCAAACTGTTTTTTTTTTTTATTTAATTTGAGTTGAGTACAAAACTAATGATACGCGGGCACTTAGTGTTTTCGATTCATCAAAAATAGTTTACACTTTCATTATTTCAATGTATATTAAAGTCGAACAACACTTAAAACATTCCAATTGATACTTTAAAACAAATACCAACACGACTCCGGGTATGTATTTGCGTATGTAATTGTTTACACGTCTCCGCTGCCGGCGGAGAGCGGGAGTTAAACATGACCATACTGGTCCGCGGATGTAAAAGGACTCATAGATAACCCACCGTACCGCCGCCGGTACGGTGGATGGCAGGCGACCCAACCGCCTTGCTGGTTGTAATACGGCTCAACCGATATCCTCTCCAATAAGGATATCGTTTTTACCCAACACTAGAGACACGTAAAGTCTCTCTTGGTGGTATAGGAAACCAGATCTTGTGATAAAGGTCATGGTAGTATGTGTGGTGATCGTTCAGATCGATGCGATTCACACGTGCTTGACAGCAGTGGAACAACGAAACAGGCAGGCGGCAAAGACAAAAGGGAAAAATGACCAAATGCGCCGTTGGTAATGCGGGTCATTGTTTACACGATGCCTCGTCGCTATTTTCGACGCTGGGAGAAAAAGGTGCTAAAAGCTGCTTGGGTTGTTTATTGATAAGACAAACAAAAAAGGTTGCCAGGCAATGTGTATGAAAAGGTACATGACGCGCCTGGGAAAATAGACGGCACAATAATTATGGTCCATGTCATGACGGTTACATTGAATGCAATCCAAATCATTTTGTTTACAGGAATTTGTCTGGTACCGAATTGGTTTAGAATACCAGATAAGCAAAGAAAGAAAACTTACGGAAAATTGTATGCATGAGAAGGTAAGTTTTCTTTATAGGGATTTTAAGATTATAGATGGTGATCTATATAATGAGTGAAGCGTTTACAGGTACTAATACTGCTGTATTAGCAAACTTAAGGGAGTTGGGTAGTAGTTATGGGGGTTTTTTCAGGTAAGTAGACCGTGGGGTTTGGCGGAACCGCTACAAGCCCCTGGCTCTATACTAATGACCTTGCCCGGAACAAACAAATCATTATGGAAAATTTAACAAGCCTCAGGACTTGCTAAATAAATCCAAGACCGGTTCCCGGTTGTAGTGTCGATGATGATGATGATAATCAATTGATAGTCAAAAATATTTTTTTTTTATTTTTTATTTTACCTCTCCCATGAAAGGCGAACCTATAGCACTGAGTCAGCGCCATGAGATGCTATTTTTTCTCGACCGAATCCATCAGCCAAGCTCCGAAAGATGCTCAAAGATTTCTCCCAGCAATTTCACGAACCCTATAGCTGAATGAAGTGTTATTTCGCAGGACGGCTAGGCGGCACTACCTACATCATCACCATCGTCATCGGCATTATAACCGGGATCTGGTCCAGGCCCTATTCAGCAAGTCTCTCTACCAGTCCGGATTTCGAGCCGATGTCATCCAGTTTGGCACTTCCAAGCTCTGGACGCCCTGCTCTACGCCATCCCTCCATCGAGGCAGGGTATGCCGCGCTGTCCCCTTCCATACATCCTACCACAAAGGACTTTCCGGCCAGATTCCTCTTCGTATATTCGAGCTAGGTGTCCCGCCCACCGGAGCCTACCGAGAGTAATTTTTCTTACAACATTAACTTCAAGGTAGATCGCGTACAACTCATGGTTGAAACGTCTCCGGAATCGTCCCCCTCACATACGGAGCCAGCTATTCTCCGTAAGACCTTCCTCTCGAACGCGGCTAAGAGTTCCGAGTGTCTTTTATTGGGTACCCAGGTCTCGGATCCATACATGAGTACTATTAAAACCATGGTCTTGTACAGTAGTCGCTTGGATGTTCTGGATAAATTTAGGGATTTAAAGAGCCTTGATAGACCGTAGTCGGCTTTGTTGGATTTGATCAGCCGTTCGCGTATTTCTTCTTCCATATTGTTATCGGCTGACACTGTTGACCCTAGGTAGTTAAAGGATTGCACAACTTCAAATTCGTGTTCCGCTACCGTGATAGTTTGACCAACATTAAGTCTTTTCACCCCGCGGCCCTGCCTACCACGCAGTAATTGTGCCGAATTGCACAATAACAACAGTCGTCAGTTGAACCTAGGTTTATACTATCAAACAACCTTCTTACCAACTCAGCCACTGAAGCAGCTTCTCTCACTTTAACGTGACACTCTTTGTCGAAGACATTAAATGCTTTTGAAACCAATAAAGATTTAGCGCATTTCTGCTCCAAAATCCAATATCTTTGAAAATGTTTTGCCTGATCCTTTTGAAATGGCTGCTGCAACAACAAGGTCTCGAATTGTTAACCGAAAGTTTTGGAGCACCAAATTTTTGATTTGTTTGACGTGACTTTTATCATTTTAGGTTGTTGCTTGCCCAGGACGCTCGTAGTCTTCAACTCGTTCTTGATCTTCTTTAAATCGTTTACACCACTTGTAAATATTTTTTTCCGAGAAAGTTTTCTCAGCGAAGGTTATGTCCAACGTCCTAAACATCATTTCCCAAACAAAATTTAATACAAATTCATTGTTCAACATAATCATACATTTTATAAATTAATTTTGTGTAGTACAAAACTAAGCGAACCTGAAGCACTAATTACTTTTAGATGTCAAATTTGGTAAAGATATCTTTCACCGTGCGCAATATGACGTGGAAATTGATCTAACTTTTCGGGCAAAGACTTAGTTGAAGCTGAGAAAATTCAATCGGGAAGTTTAGGATCTCCTCACTTTCAAAGATTCTCACCAAACCACCCCCTTTTTGAGACAATCGTAACGAATTACCAACCATCGTTCTACCAATTTATAAAAGCAAAGAGATTTCTGTCATCTTACACAAGTAATTTAATATATACTACACTCCATTTAATCTTGTGATGGGGTCGCGCCACTTTCAATGTTTCTTGCTGAACCACATCACTTTTAAGGTTCTCGTAACAAGTGTTCGTGCTAGCGTGGGCGAAGTACCAGTGCTACCAATTTAGAGAAAAAAAAATCTAACAATCAATATACTTGCGCAATTAAACTTGGAAATTTATTTAACGCTCTACGAGGATGATGGTAAAAGTTTCCGACCTCAGCGTGAATGTAGTTGTGCATCTTTTGACAGTTGCCCACCAACATTTCGGGCATTTTGGAGGCGTTGTTTTTATATGTCAGTCGTTTGAGTGACTCGGTGTGAGTGTTTTTGTGAAAGTGGACAAAATTGAGTATCGAGCTGTCATTAAATGTTTGTTTTTGAAAGCAAATACGCCAAAGCAAATCAAAGATGGGTTGGACTCTCTGTATGGGGCTCTCCACCATCGTTTACTACAGTGAAATTCTGGGCAGCTGAATTTAAATGTGCCCGTGAGAGCTTGGGGACGATGAACGTTCGGGACGTCCAAAAACTGCAACAACTGACGATAACATCACTAAAGTTCACCAAATTGTGCTAGACGACCGCCGAATTAAAGTGAGAGAGATAGCAGAGGCTATGAAAATGTCCAAAGAACGTGCTTGTCACATATTAAATCTAGACTTAGGCATGAGAAAGCTGTCCGCGGATTGGATGCCGCGTTTGCTCACGTTAGACCAACAACGTGTTCGAATGAACATATCCAATGCTCTGTTGGGGCTGTTTTGGTGCAATAAATCCGAGTTTTGGCGCCGATTAATTACTGTCGATGAAACTTGGATACACCGTAATGCACAAATTTGACTTCAATAACTTCATGGCATAAGCCATAAATCAATTCGATAGTTATAATTCTGAAGATTTATCTTGACTTTATATTAACCGTGATTTTCTCCTTGGTTATGAGTAATTATCTTTTCGTATATTCCTTTATCGCCAATTTAAATTTTAATAGTTTTGCCACTCGCTGTATTTCCGATTGTGTAGTGTAGACGCCTTGTTGATGTATTTACTCCCTATGGCTCAGTGCTGTTCGCAAGGACGGTGGATGGAAAGAATCCGTCCATCAGTTGGTTGGCTGGATCTGGTTTGATTAATTCTGGCTATGCTTGCCTATCCGGATCGGTCAACCAGCTCGATTCCCGAGAAAACATTACGCTATATGCACGAATCAAAATATTATAATTGGTTAATCACAAGTTGATTGATATTAGATTGTATTCGGAAAGTAAACGGAAATTTTGTATTAATTGTGAATATGAGAGTTTATACATCAAAAACAAATGTAACCACTTCCTCGCCTTCAATAACCGTCACCTACCTCTTCTTTGTTCGATCAAAACGTTATCCTCCCTCTTCTTCTCTCCAGGGCTTTTTTGCTGTTTGCGATCAAGAGCAGTACTGTTGTACTGTTCTCTGGAATTTGCGCCGTGATTCCTGGTGTCCCAGCTTGCCGTAATCGAAATTGAGCTAGTTGGTTATGACACCAGCCAACACCTCGAGTGCAGAGGGAAGAGTTATTTTGAACACATTATCATACAGAGCACCCTCACCATTACTGGTGCAACATGCAACAATACTTGTGCAATTTACCTTGGAAATTGGTCTAACTTTTTGGACAGAGTGTTTGTTGAAGCTGGTAGAATTGCAGCGAAAATTGTATGGCCTACTCAAATGTGTAAGAAATATTACATTGCATCTAATCTTGTGAGGGGTCTGAACCACGCTACTTTAGGAGTTTCTCAACAAACCACGCCACTTGTGAAACTTTCGTACCGAATTATCAATCACTGTTCTACCAATTTAAAAAAAAAGAAGAGAGATTTGTGTCATCTACCCAATTTTATATGTACTCATCATCATCATCATCGGCACTACAGCCGGGAACCGGTCTTGGCGTTATTGAACAAGTCCTGAGGCTTGTTAACTTTTCCATAATGATTTGTTTCTTTTTCCGGCCAAGGTCATTAGTCTTGGGCCAGAGTACTACACATCATTTAGTCTTGTGAGAGGACCGCGCCACTTTCAATGTTTCTTGCTGAACCAAGTTAGTTTTGAAGTTTTCGTAACATGTGTTCATACTGGCGTGGACGAACTACC
This sequence comes from Microdon myrmicae, assembly GCA_963931805.1. Classification (NCBI taxonomy): domain Eukaryota; kingdom Metazoa; phylum Arthropoda; class Insecta; order Diptera; family Syrphidae; genus Microdon; species Microdon myrmicae. The sequence goes on along the minus strand of OZ007497.1, from coordinate 184,418,963 downwards.
ACTCACAGTGCTACCAATTTAGAAAAATAAATATCGGGCATTCAATATAATATACTTACGCAATTTACCTTGGAAATTGGTCTAACTTTTAGGACATATTGTTTGTTGAAGCTGGTGAAATTGTAGCGAATAGTTTAGGGGCTTCTCAAATGTGTAAGAAATATTACATTCCATGTAATCTTGTGAGGTGGCGTGAGGCTAATGACCTTGCCCGGAAAAACAAATTATTATGGACAATTTATCCAGTCTCAGATATGGACCGGATACCGGTGGAGAGACTTGCTAAATAAGGCCAATACCGAATCCCAGTTGTAGTGCCGATGATGATGATGAATCTTGTGTGAGGGGTCTGAACCGCGGTACTTCCTGAGTTACTCAGCAAACCCCGCCATTTTTGAGGCTTTCGTAACGAATTAACAATCACTGTTCTACCAATTTAGAAAAACAAAGAAATTCCCGCCAACTTACCCACGCACTTAAATTTGAAAATTGATGCTACTTTTTAGACATAATGACAATATCCCATAAGCAACTAACACTTTTGGAATTCCCGAAAAACCTCGTAATGTGTATCTTCTCATCCAGAGTAACAGAGAAAGTGATTCTACTTGACGCATCTTTGACGGGCAAATCAATGCTCTCCATCACAACCGAATCTCCTTTTCTATTTGTCATGTTCACCTGGACAGTTTCTAATGACTCAGAGTGATTGTTATGATCCATTCCGATGTTCCAGGTCAGTCATCCATTATTTGGGATAGAATATCTCTGCTGTGTGTTTTTATCTATCCAATTAATCTGTTTTTGACATCCGAACCGAGTATTTATACCGTAGAGATTTCTGCGCCACTGGGAAACTCAGATCACTGCTTGGTATCTGTCGCGCAAGCACTTGCATATCAAGCGAATAACCGGCCTAGGCAGCATCGCCATGTATGGAAGTATGGGGCTGCTAACTGGAACGATTTGCGGGATTTCTTCGCATCCTTTCTATGGCCCGAGGTGTGCTTCGGAAACTCGGATGTTAACGCTTGCGCGGAGTCGGTATCAGAGATTATTCTTCTGGGGATAAAGATGTATATTCCGCATTCCATCAAACGAAGTTCGTCTGATAGACCGTGGTTCGATAAAAAATGCGAGCAAATTAGAGCGGCAAAAAATACAGCTTTTAAGCAATGGCGCTCCAATCCCACCGATGTTAACAGAACGAATTTTATTAGAATCAGAAACGCGTGCAACCGGGCGATTGATACCGCGAAGGAAGCTCACAACGACAGGGTGATCAATAAGCTCCTTCGGTGCCCAACTGGTTTGTGCTCCTTCTGGTCAATGGCAAAAGCTGTCTATAACTTCGCATCCTCCTCCTTCCCTCCGTTGGTGACAGACAGTGGAACGTTAGTCACAAATTCAAAGGATAAAGCTAATGTGTTCGCGAATTTATTTTCGGCGAATTCAAACTTCGCTCCCGGTCTTTTGGAGCCAGCTGTGATCGCGCCGGTACGGTCTTCCATGCGGGATGTGAGATTTCGTAAGCGCTCTATTCAACGCATTCTACGTGAACTGAATTGCAGGAAGGCAACCGGCCCGGACGGAATACCAGCAATAGTCCTTAAGAACTGTGCTCCAGAACTATCGCCGGTTCTTGGCAGACTCTTCCGCTTATCTTATGCACGGAGGACCTTTCCTGCTTGCTGGAAAATCGCTCGAGTTCAGCCAATCCCAAAGACGGGAAAAAAGTGTCTCCCACAAAATTACCGTCCGATAGCATTACTGTCTATTTTATCTAAGGTAATGGAAAAAGTCATCAATATAGAGTTGGTTAAGTATTTGGAGTGCAACGGTCTTCTGAATGATCGTCAATACGGATTCCGTGGCAGGCGGTCCACAGGAGACCTTTTGACACTTATAACCGATATATGGACATCTGCGATTGAACGGCATGGTGAGTCAAGGGCGGTCGCATTGGATATCTCCATGGCTTTTGACCGCGTCTGGCACGGGGCATTGCTGAGCAAATTTCGTTCATATGGACTTTCCCAACAGCTTTGTGACTGGACGAGGAGCTTCCTCGAGAATCAATCGATCTGGGTTGTCGTGGACGGCGAGTGTTCGGATCTGTATCCTGTAAATTCGGGGGTGCCACAGGGTTCTATTTTGGCTCCAACCTTGTACTTACTTCACATAAATGATTTGTTGAAGACAACGGATATCAAAGTGTTCAGTTTTGCGGGTGATAGTACGCTTGTTTCCTCCTTTTAGAGTGTTCGGCCGATTGTGCATCTGCGTCGCATCAGCCGAGATGTAGACAGATTGACTCTCTGAATCAGTATCTAGATAGGGTCCTGCAGTGGGGAAGGGCCAATCTCGTCGACTTCAATGCAGCGAAGACACAATATACAACATTCACAAAGAAAAGTGGATCACCGGTTCCACAGCTGATGGTGGATGGCCGGGCCCTCGAGGCTGGGGAATGTTTGAAATTGCTCGGGGTCACGGTCTGTGGGAATGTATCAAGGCATAAACACGTGTCGACTATCGCCAGGTCAGCTTCAGGAAAACTGAGCTATTTTTTTAGAGCCAAGAAATATTTTACTCCGGCCCAACTTCTTCTTCTATATAAATCCCAAATTAGACCCGCGCTCGAATATTGCTCTCATGTTTGGAGCTGGGCTCCTAAACATACACTCGACCTACTTGAGAGCATACAGAGACGAGCGATCCGCCTGATCGGGGACCTGGCGCTGACGTCGGGACTACAGTCGCTATCACATTGAAAGAGCGTAGCCGACCTCTGTCTGTTTTACAGATATTATTACGGGTACTGTTCTTCGGAGATTCTTATCGCGCTTATATGCGCTCCACACGGGAATCCGACGGATCGCACCCTTTTGTGGTTCATCTCCCGACGCCGCGAACATCCCTGCATCAGAACTCGTTCCGTTATAGAGCGGAAAGCTGTGAAACTCCCTTCCCACGCTGGTGTTCCCGGAGCTTTACAACCTGCAACTGTTCAAAAAGAACTAGAACACTTATTGGTGGCATCTCGGGGCGCCCACTCGGTGCTATAGGTTCGCCTCTCCCAAGAGAAGTCTAATAAAATAAAAAAAATAAAAAAAAAATAAATAAAATAAAATAAAATAAAAAAAATTAAACTGTCGAATGTTCTAGATTAATACAGGGTGCTTTTCATATTCTAAATCAATGTTGTTTTTAACTCTAAATGAAACGCAATTTCATACTTTATATTTTATTAATCGAATACGTGGTCTTCAACATTGTGAATGTGAATATGATGTGGGTCAAGTGGCACAAGGTTCAACTCTTTTAAGCACATTTTTCATAACAGTTTCTGGTGTTAATTCAGTAATTACGTTTCGAATGTCATCTTTAAGCATCAAGGTTATGCCTGCCTTGGGTATAGCTTTTCACTCATGTACCTGTGGCTTTTGCAACAAGTACACACGAACACGTAAACTATAGTGAAGAACACCATCAAAGGAAAAATCTGGAATTAAATCATCGGAGCCATATCAATAAACATAACAGTCCCAAAACAGTAAATACTAGTCGACATAAATACTTCACCTCTTGCACTTTGATTTGTTGGAATCTTAGTTCTTACTTTTATTCTGATTTTAAACACTCACAGTAGTTTTTTTTTTTTGTTGTTGTTGAAATCGCACTTAGTATTACAATATTAATTTCTTAGATATCCTTAATGGTGCCGTAGCAACGTTCTTTCATTGTCAAATTCAGTTTGGTGAACACCCAGAAACCTGTTGGAAATAAATACAAGTGGGTGTCCAAGACTATGATCCCCTTTGTTGCCAGAAACTCACATACGACCTCTGCTCTATGGGCAGGGGTGTTATCCTAACAGCATTAAGACCGATTTTGACGAATTCTCATCAACAAATGGTGAAGGATGACGACGTAATACTCTGAAGTAAAAGTTTGGTACAAACTCCTTTCGAAAGATTCTTTGGCACCAAAAAATAAATGTTAGCATTGTCTACACAAAACTGTTCTGCATACGTACTTTCTTTCGCTTCCACTTATCTGAGCGCAAATACGTAACATCACAATCGATTTCATCAAATCAGTGTCACTTTGCTCAGCCTTCAACAGACATCATTTTCGTAGGAGCAGCCAAAATGCACCCTGCAGCAATGTTACCGCTTCGGACTTTGAACACGACTGTTGGTAAAAATTTGAGGATTGTAGCACAGCATCTCACCATGAAACAAGCAATCCTAAAGGAACTGAAGTTTGCTGTGTATAGAAAGAATTGCCAACTCCAACAGATATCCCTTCAAAACTATCTAACATACCACGAACGTTGCTCGACCGAATTGCGTATTCCACTCAAAGTCATAGAAGTTAGTCAGGATAACCAAGCGGTCCAACGTTTTTTACTTTTTTTTTTTACTTTTATAAACATTTTTATTTTATCCTTAAAAATTATTTCTTAGTGGCTAGACAAAAATGTTTAAATACTAGCTTAATGGTAATATATTAGATCTAACTTACTGGTCCCAAGCAGACTCTCTAAGCTAATCTGTTTTTTGGTTCTTTAGAAAAATAGCCTTTCGACATGGCATGATTAGATATTTAAGAAACTATCGGACAGTAGCACAAAGAAAAATTTTGATTAGCACAAAAAACGGTGTCTCTTTTTTAATTTTTCCTTAATCTAATCTAATTTTATCTACTGTTTAACTACTTATCTAACTTAATTCTAAATTAAAATAACTTAATTCTAAACTAACCTATGAATAAGAAATTCTTTTAGCCGCTGGTCACTTTTGCATTTGATTTGCATTGGATCTTTACAATACAGGTGTTTAGCTGCCATTCAACCACCAACACCACTCGCGTTGTTTTTTGAAATCTTTCCCGTCCCTCCAAGACATTACCCTACTGTGCCGCAGGTACTCTGGATTTACCTGTGTGACATTCCGATTGTAGCTTAAGCGTTTATCTGCGACCGAACGGTGAACGTGGAAAATCAACGGAACGCCAGATTCGTCCTGTATGAGGCCGTCCATATCCAAACCGATGAAAGCCTCTGGTGGGATAAAGCCATTGCTACGCACTCTCTCCGAATACATAGTATTTGGGTAATAAGCCCCGAAAATAAGATCGTTTGGCGAGTTCATTGATCTGGCGGCGTGTCCTCGGATCAATTTGATCATGAAGTTATCTACTCTGTTTATATTGGCTCCATTGTACAGAGCTTCATTGGGATAGTACTTTCTGTAGTCAGATTCGGGTGTTCGATACAAACCAAGACAAGTTCTAAGACATTGTCTCTCGAAGACCCGAATCTTTTCCATTAGATTTGGACCTACGTTGAACCAGACCGGGCATCATTGGCCTAATGAGGGCCATGTACCAAATAACTTTTACTCTTTTATCTAGCTGGCTGTTGTGAAATAGCCTTCTTGTAATGGCAAAAGTTCTTTTTGCTTTGGCTAGTGCAGCATCTACGTGCTTATTGAAGTATAAGTAGTGATCTAGCCAAATGCCGGGGTATTTGACTAGGTTTTTAGTCTCTATTGGTTGTCCATTCGGTCCCACGACAACTAGATTTCTCCAGTTTCGCCTCGTATCCCTAGTAGCCCCATTTAAAGGTGTTCTGAACAAGATAGGTTCGCATTTCATGATATTGATTTTAAGTTTCCAGTCATCGCAATAGCGCTGAACTTTATTAAAGTCCTGCTGTAATAGGCTGTTGATACTCCCAATATTCGGGGCTGTTCTATAGAGAATGATGTCGTCTGCATACGCAATGGCATGGTGCAGAGTGCCGATTAAGTCACTTGTGTAGATGTTGAAAAGAATCGGAGATAGTACCGCTCCCTGTTGTAGCCCATTCTTTATTATATAACTCCTACTGGAGGTTACATTCCCACTTTTGACAATGAATTGTCGCCCATTTAACATGTCATAAAGCATATACAGCAGAGGTTTATGGATGTCTAGTCTAACTAACTTATAGTACAGTCCCTCGAGCCATATGGTATCGAAGGCCTACTCCAAGTCAATTAGACATGCCCCTGTACACTGGTTCTTGCATTTATTCCATTGTATGTCTGAAACCAGTTTGGATGCGGCCTGGGTATTTTCGTGACCCGCCTTAAACCCAAACTGGTTATTTGGTATAATGTTGCGCTCCTCAACCCATTCACGCAACGCTTTGCTTACTACCTTCTCGAAGGCTTTACTAATACTTGGCGATATACCAATGGACCGTAGGTTCATGGGATTTGTGCTATCTTTTCCCTTTTTTGGAGATAGGATGTATAATGGCCGTTTTCCAACGCGTTGGATAATATGCATTATTTAGCGCGTTGTTAAACAAGATCGTGTATATTTCCATGGCCAACGGAGGCAGTTGTTTGAGTACAATGTTGGGTACTCCGTCGATTCCTACTGATTTTTTGTTCTTCAGTGATTCGAAGATACCTTGGATTCTTCCTTTGTTATCAGAAGATTGTTCGCTCTGTCTGTGGCTGTGACGGCATCTGTCCTGTTTTGACTGCTAAATGCGGTAGGACCGCCATTATCCGACCGCCATTGCAAAATACTGTTTTGAATCTATTGACAGTTTCGTAAAGCTCTATTTTCCAGGTCGTGGTTATGGTGAAGTGTTTCATTCACCTTGTAAATATCCTGGAAGACAGCTCCCATAGTAATAACTTTTTCCAAGGGATCTTCGATCACAAATTCTTCATCGTTTATGATCGCGTTTTCCGCATCGATGCCTATATTTTCCAGCATTTGCTTGTTTTTGTCCGTGCGTCTTATATGGAGACACTGAATATCGTTTTGATTATTCCTCCTGAGTATTTTATTTATCTGTGGGAACATACTCGGGTTATTGGGTTTTGCAGCCCTAATTCTGTTGTCCCAATATGAATTTATTGCTAACCTATAGTTAGCTTTTACGAGTATTAGCTGTTGGAGGTTTTTTAATCTAGACTTCAGTGATATTATCTCCTGGTCGTGTCTGTCTGTGAAACGTCTGTACAGTAGTTTTAGTTTAGAGAGAAGCCTGCTTTTTTTCTTATGCAGCGCGTCTATTGTTGCGTTTCGGTGTATGCTAACGTAATCGGTAGGTGCGGTTTTTGGTATCGTTTTGTCCATTGTCCGTTTTATTGTTTCGTCCATTAGTTGTGTGTAGTGGTCGATTTCATTGTTAGACAGGTTCCTATTTGCGGGCGGTGTGATGATGTTAGAGCTTATTTCTCGGGTTAGGGTTCTGGTGAAGCGCTGCCACCGTACTCCCCTGTAGTTGTAGGGTTGCGGGATCATGCATTCATCCATTTCCGTAACCTCGCTAGGGAGATTTACCACAGCGCTGAGCGCACGATGGTCACTGTCATACTCAATCGTTCGGAGGCAGTTTTTGTTTTGTGTGTTCGTATTTGTAAGTATTAGCCGTGAGTCGATAAGCAATATGTCTAGAAAAGATCCACCTCTGGGAAATGATTGATACTCCGTGGCCAACAAGTCGGTTTTATACTCAACGTGATGTTGGTCTAACCAGCTAGCTAGTTGGTTTCCCCTGGTATTGGGTCTATTATTTCCCCAATCCCTATGTTTGGCGTTCAAATCGCCACCTATGATGTAATAGTTCCCCTCCAGGTGAAGTTGCAAGCAGCGGAAAAGACTCTCGAGCTCCGCAATGAAGGTATTTTGTTGGTGCGCTTCAGGTGCATAGACTCTTATCACGTACATTCCCCTTCCTTGCTGAAGGGGTATATGTACGACACAGGCCTCAAGCACTTGGAACCTGCGTACTTCTCCGCTGTATAAGACTTTATGTTTCAGTCCTTTCCTTATAAATAATGCGACCCCACCCCCTTGGGTTGAGTTTGGTCTATCCCTCCGAATGATATTATAATTAATGTGCCGTAATTTATGCTTCTGGTTTAGCTTGGTTTCGCTGGCCAAAAGCACGTCAGGGTTCTCGTCTTGCAACAGTTTGAATAGAGTGGCTCTTCTCTCTATTCTGATCAATGAATTTACATTTACCGTGAGCACCTTAATCTTTTCGGTCATTATGGTGTTTATATTGACTGAAATTGATTGGTGATGGAAGGATTCGAATAGATCCAGTCTAGTCGTCTTCCGTGCTCGTTTGTTTGCTTCTGTATCTCTATCAACTTAGCTTTTGTAGGGAAAGCAAGAGTGAGATCACATCATTAAGTGAAACAGGAGATTCGGGCTCCATACGAGTCTGTGTCGATGGTGCTGTCTTTGGTAGGGCAATCTTCTCTGTTCCAGAAGTTATTTGAGCGTACGACATCTGAGGTATTACGGTCCGTGTAGGTTGTCCACCAATTGTCGGGCGCTCCAATTTGCTTTGCCGTGACTCGGCTTTCGTTCGTATTTCGCGGAATTTAGGACACCCTCTATAGTTAGCAGGCTGACCTTCGCCCCTACATACTACACATTTCAAGAGGGTTAAATCTTCCACCCTTTCCTTTCCCAATGGGCACTCAGCTGAACCGTGATCTTTCCCACATTTGACGCAACGTGGTTCCATTTCACAGTTCGCCGCTGCATGACCGAATCTTTGGCATCGTACACATTGTAAAACGTCTCTCCCTTTTCTTAGTTTGTCCCAAGTAATAATTTGGTGGTTCACTACGGTAATCTTTCGTAGCCCCCCAATCTTACTATTGGGAGTTAGCTGAACCAAAAACAAGGGTAGTTTCCTATTTTCCCTTTTTGATTTACGTGTAGCAAACGCTTTTACCGAGGCAAACTGTAGGTCGACAGTATTGAACTTCTACAATTTTTGCAATAAAAGACCTGGTTCTGTTTCCGGTTAAACGCCTTTTAACAGAACTGTCTGATTTTTAATAGATTTCGGGGTGAACGAGAAAAATTCCACGGAGGTTTTCTTCAGCGCTGTTTTGATTTTCTCAAAATCGGTATCAGCTTCCGATTGAATGGCATGCCTATTCCCCGATAATCTTTTTATGAAAAAATTATTCTTACCTACAGCTGCTTTGCAAAGACTGCAAAGACTTACCAATTCATTCGTTTGTTGTTTTGTTGTTTTTTTTTTTTTTTTGTTGCTGCTGGTTGGCGCTTGCTGGTTGTGCTGCTAGCTGTTTCACGTTTTGTTCTGTCATTTCCTGTTGTCGTTGTTGTGAATGCAACTCGTCATTAATTTTCCGCTGCTTTCTTCGTTCCATTATCTGCTCTTTCAGAGACGCTAATGTAGCTTCTGCGTCTCTGATTTCCTCTTCTTCGTCTTCCGATTCGGTCGAGGCGAGCTGGGCGAAAGAGTTGTGTAGAATTTTTACCTTTGGAGCAGGCGGAAATTCTTCAGGTTCTTCTTTTTTATTTTCGTTCCAGACACGTTTGGCGCCTTTGTTGCGTGCCAAGTGTGTTGTTGGCCGCTTCGTTATGGCTGCCTTTGTTTTCAATGTCGCCGTTTTTGTTTGTTGACCCATTATTTGAGCTTCTGCAACCAACGGTGATTTGTTGCTTGTTGATATTGTACTCTATTTGTTTTTGCTTTTTCTTTTTATTATTATTATTATTATTATTTTTTTTTTTTTTTTTTTTTTTTTTTTTTTTTTTTTTTTTTTATTTATGTAGGCATAGAAACAAAAAATAGACAATTAAGTCAAGAGTGACTGGTTTTCGCGCTGCGTCGATACCGGCGTCACTCGACCAACGACGGACCGCTGGCGAATCCAATCCGCTGGTTTTTTGTTGATACTGGTTTCCACGTGTCTTAGTATTTCTGTTCGATTTAAGTGATATGCATTTTGCACTATTTCACTGATTTTACGTTTTCTTTCGATATAATGTATATGTTTGATTTAAACTGTTCACTACACTGTTTAGCGATTTATTAACGGTTGTATTGATGCTCGTTCAATAGCCATAAGATGAGTTTCAGCGGTTCAACGTCCCAGAGTCAAGGGTGTGGGGAAGAAGTATGTACCAGTTTCGGGCACTAGATTCTTCCGCCACCATAAATTAATCAATGTTCCGCTGAAAAGTAAACGGCGTTCATCGACACAAGGAGTAAAACTCCGCCACAAGCCACGCACCAATAAAGGGAAGTAAAACACACTGTATACTGTTAATGTAAAATGTTCTTTATTTTTATTCATTCTAGAATACTATTACACATAGGGTTTGACGAATTTCAAGTCCGTGCACACTGTTATTGGCAACGATTAGATTTGAGACTCGAAATTTATTTTCAATAATTAAAACTCTCGACCGCGGAGGGAAAAACTGTGGAGGAAAAGCGACTCCTAGAGAACCCACCGTACCGACGACGGTACAGTGGATGGCGAGCGACCCGACCGGTTGGAAGATTGAATTGCGACTCAGCGATAATCATCTCGTGCAGAGATGATTCGCTTATGGGGTGAGTTTGTGGTGTGGTGGTAGATATCCTCTCCACTAAGGATATCGTTTTTACCTACCACAAGAGAAACGTAAAGTCTCTCTTGGTGGAATAGAGAACCAGATCTCGTAATAGAGATCATGGTGGTATGTGTGTGATCGTACCCATCACCGTGTTGTTGGTTGCATTTAGCAAAGGATAACCGAAACTTGACACGAGAAAAAAAGAACAAAGGGAGAAGCGACCTAAGACATCGGCCTGTAATGAGGGTCGGCTAAATAAATAAGCTGCAACTGCTTAATGGGAAATACATTTGGGATACGTCAAACAATTTAAATTGTTTATCGTATCGCCAGAATGCCAGTGGTAGAACAGAATGCATTTATTTCCACATGATGTGTGCTAAAGAATTTGGTTTTAGTGGCTATTGCGCTAATTGTATGCAGCTGTTTCAATAGGCTGCTAGGAGTTTTTTTTTCGTTGGACAAAAGAGTCGCCAGCCAATGTGTATGTGGGGAACATTGTTGTACTCATGGTGAGGCTGGGAATAGCCGACTCAATGAGCATTATCCCTGACTATGATGGTTACGTGGTACTGTAACCGATATGTTTTCTATCAGGGATACGAGGTTTGCCTGCGAGTCCTTTTAGGAAATTTCCTGTAATGCGTTGAAAGCATTAATGTCCTTGTACATGGAAAAGTTTCTGGTATGCTGGGTGGAGACTGCGGTGCAGGTGTGGGAAAGTTGAAATTTGCCTGGGGGTCTTGAAAAGGTAGAAAGAAACTCTTTCAGGGAATTTGTATGCAAAAGGATGCATGAAGGTAAGTTTTCTTTTCCAGGGACTTTTTAGATTAAGGATTTGATCTCATTAATGCGTGAAGCATTTAAGGTGCTAATGCGATTGCATTAGTGAAATTAGGAGATTGGTGGAAGTCATGGGGGTTTTTTAGGAAAGCAAACCGTGGGGTTTGGCGGAACCGCCACAAGAGAAATCAGTGAGCAACTCAACCCAAATTTGTTTAAAACGCCAGCCTAACTTTGGTGACAATCTTGAAATCGATAGCACCTAAACCAGCAGCAATACAATAAATAATCCTCTTTTATGCGTGGTTTTTTTTTTGTATTCTTTTATATACAAGCACCAAAATAAACTCCTAGTTTTAGACGTAATACACTTTCAAAACCCCACATCCAGGTAAGTAGTGACAACCATATCTGTTGAACTGACTAAAATCTGCCTGTATACTGTTTAATAAAAACACGTGCTTCACGATACATCAAACAACAGTAAGCAGAAATATTCACCCAGAATCCTATTGTTTTCAGAATACGCCATGTAATCCGACAAAAGCAAAACTTTGGAGTGGATATGAGACGAGCAGAAAGTTCTATGTGCTGCCAGAAACCACCGTTTGAATCGTTTATATAAAAGCTATTTATTAGATGTGTTAAGTATAATTTATAATACAATGAATATATTAATAATATCATAGACAAATACATCCCTCTTTTTCCCATTCGTCTTTTTTTTTTTAATTTTCATAAGTAACAGAGTTTTAGTTTTTACTCTAGAGAAACGTTAGTGAGATGAAATATGTGGCTTAGTTTTAACCTTTAGTTTAAATTTTAAAACCTTTGTAAAAAAATTATTTTATTGTATTAACAAGTCAATTGAATATGTAATTATTTGTCAATTGAATATGTAATTATTTGCACACACATACATACATACGTACATATATATATATATATATATATATATATATATATATATATATATATATAAGGATTCTACTCGCGATTTGGGTCAAAATTGCGTGGTTTAACAAGTTTATATAAACGTCCAGATTATTAAATAACGCTAAAGTTTGTTAGCCTTTCGTTAGCCAAATCGCGCGAATTTGGATTTCCGAATTTGTCTAATGCCTGACTGTTTATCCATTCAAATGTTGAACACAAAAGATAAAATTATAGTTGCCCACATACTTTAGTTATCATTATATACTATCTGTTTGTTTGACTATTCATACTACAAAATATGTGTCACACTTTCTTCTTAATTGTTCATTATAAACTCACAGGTTAACTGTCTACGTTACAATACAATGCTAGGGTACTATATACCATCACTGCACCCCTTGTTGAGCTCTCACTATATATTTACGATATCTGCGATAAGTGACTAGATAACGACTCTATCCGTACTCCTGAACTTCACACTCAATTTACTATTCCACCCATGCAGTCTCAACAAATTATGTAGCTCAGCATATGTGTACCTAATTTCCAACCAAAATTAGCCTAGATCTACGGGATGACTTCAAATTTAGAAAAGCCGTGAATCAGATCAAAATAATAATGTAATCAGCATCAGAATAATTCAGATATAATTAGACCTAGTAAAAACAAATCCAGTTTTGGATGGCATAGTTAGAATGATCGGATTTAAGGCATAGTTGGAATGATCGGATTTAAGGCATAGTTAGAATGATCGGATTTAAGGCATAGTTGGAATGATCGGATTTAAGTCAAACATGCACCGTTTTGTTCCATAATTCCATTATACGTCTCTCATAGAAACCCTTGTCCTTATTGGCAAAAAACTGGGTTAGTCGATTTTCACCAGCTTTTCTTGAGGCAAATTTTTCACCAGCAAAATCATTCGCCATAGACAGAAACAGGTGATAATCACTTGGTGTCAGGTCCCGGCTATAATGTGGATGCATAAGAAACTCCCAACCAAACTCTCGGGTCTGCTGGCGAGTTCGTATCCATGTGTGTGGCCTGGCATTGTCCTAATAGAACACAATCCCTTTCCTATTGACAAAAGCTAGTCACTTCTGGGCGATTGCTTCCTCCAGAAGGTCCAATTGTTGATAAAACACGTCCGAATTAAGAGTTTAGTTTGGGCTTAGGGGGCAACTCATAGTAGATGATTCCCTACCATTCCCAGCAAACGCACATCAAAATATTCCTGACCGTCAATCCTGGCTTGGCCACCGTTTGCGCGGGCTCACCTTGATTCGACCACGGCTGTTTTCGCTTGAATCTGGCTTAAGTTACTCACTTTTCACCACCAATCACCATTTGCTTCAGAAATGGGTCGATTTTGCTGCGATTCAGCAGCGATTCGCAGAAGCAAATTTAGTCCATGAGGTTTTTTTTGTTGCGAAAACTCATGTGGCACCCATAAATCGAGCTTCTTGCCCAGCCTTGCTGAAGTGGTTCCAAGCGGTTTTTGTGCAATGAACATGATTCAGATTCGAAAATTTCCATGATTTTATCGATATTTTCGACAATTGGCGCTTTCAGAGCGTCGTGCATCTTTGCCATCAATTTTACCGGAACGGAATGGACGAAACCAAATTTGCGCGTTATTGGCTGTTACAGTATTAGGACGATGAACACTATTCACATTTTCAGCCGCCTGATTTGCGTTTTCGCCTTTATTGAAATAAACGTGTAAAATATGGCGTGTTTCTCTTTGCTGGTGTTCATATTTGACGTACGCTCAAACAAAACTGAGTTAAGCAATCATAAAACTGTCTGGAAACCTTTTTTAGTACGAAATATTGTATTTCTAAATTATGTATTTCGAACGTAACCCGATTGCACTTATACAACGCGAGATAAAGATTATTAAAGCCATCTATTGGAAAAATAATGGATTTCTTTTTAGTACGGCTTATATTTACCACATTGTGGCGCAAGGCTAATAACCTTGTGTCGGTTCCGCCAAACCCCACGGTTCGCTTTCCTGAAAAACCCCCATAACGTCCACCCAATCTTCTAATTTCACTAATACAATCGCATTAGCATCTTAAATGCTTCACGCATTAAAGAAATCAAATCATTAACCTAAAAGTCCCTGTAAAAGAAAACTTACCTTTCATGCATCCCTTCGCATACAATTCTTGCTCAACTAATCAGGAATTCCAAACCAGGCAGATTCCCCTAGACGAATTCCTAATAACAAAGGATTTGGATTACATACTATGCAACCTTCACCAGGGACCATTAACATTGCGCTGTCTATATTTCAGCTTCGCCATGTGTATGATAAATCTCTTAACGTACACATTGGCTGGCGACATACACCCAAGAAACCAAAACAAGCAAACTAGCACGGTATAGTCAACGTACTGATTTCAGAACTCAGAAAGAACAAGCCAATGAAGAAAATTTGAGTAAACACATTTCACTGCATAGAGTATGTATTTTGTCTTCAAAGAAAAATACCAACGAATAGGTAACACTTGCATCATGTATGCCGAAGGTACTTAAATTCCTGGCAATCGAAACTTAAATGAAAACACCACGAATTTTAAATTGCAAACAATGCTTCTATCTGGTGTTAAATATAAAACCCATCCACATAATACTGTGGCGGTTCCGCCAACTCCCACGGCCCACTTACCTGAAAAACCCCCACAACTTCATCCCAATCTGCATAATTTTTTGCTAATGCAATCGCATTGAGCACCTGTAAATGCATCACGCATCAAATAGATCAAATTTATAATCTAATAGTCCCTGTAAAAGAATCCTTACCTTTCACGCATCTTTTCGCATACAAATTCCCTGTAAGAATTCTTTCCTAACTTATCAGGGATCCCAAAACCAATTCGGCACCTTCGGTGCCAGGCAAATCCCCCTAGACGAATTCCTGAAAACAAAATTATGTGGTTTACATACAATGTAACCATCGTAACAGGGATCATAAACATTGCGTCGTCTATTTCCCGTCCTCACCAAGTGTAAAATAAATCACCGTACATACACATTGGCTGGCGACCTACACCCAAGGGACCAAAACAAATATTCGCATCTCGCGTCTTAAGGCACCAATCGATCCTACAGCATAAGCAAATGCAAATAGGAATTCAATACCCTACCCTTACCAGCGAGGCCATAAACACCATTTCCCGGTAATCTAGCTAAAACCCATTAGCACATTTCCACGTTGCATTGTCGCTTATTTATTTAGCCGCAATGCATATCTCAGGCAAAGACCCCAACATTCCCTTTGTCTTTTCCTATTTCGGGATCTGCTTCTCATCACCAGCGCCAAGAGCACACAGAAAACCAATTATCATGCAAAGAGATTCGGTTTGTTTGCTTTACCGAACTGGCATCTAATGAATGCACATTTTCCCTTCTTTGTTTCAGATGAATTCCCATGGCCTTGTGTATGAAAAAACCAATGTGATCTTCACCCAGACATACACATACCTTGCCAAGTCTTTCTTCCTTGTTTTCACCACGACAGAAACACTTTCTTTCTCGAGAAAACTCACCCCCGGTTGCGAAGTGGGTCTGTATCGAGCAGAGCAACGCTGAGTCCATTCCCATCCGCCGACCGCCATGGTCGTTGCCGCTCCCGCCCTCCTTAGCGCTGCGGAGATGCATTAAATTTGAAATCACGAGTGTCCGAGCGTTTGGTCATTTTTTTGTGCCGCGTGTTACATTATCACCAGTAGTAACTAAAAAAACCTCGCGGCAGTGATATAAAATGAATTATAAATGTCTAGACATTATCCGAACGATATTGCGTGTTTTATTTCAATGGTTTTGTCTCCTTGCTGTGTCGCAGTATCCTGGGTGTTTATCTCTCCCCCTTTACCCCTGGTTGTGAACGAACGAGGCGGCGTTCCTTCATATATTTGTGACTAACTTTTTGCGGAACTTGCATTAGTGACCGTCGGATGGGGATAGGAGTGAACCGAATGTCTGTGTTTGGCACAATACTCCTAATCTCCACAACCTTGCCCGGAAAAACAAATTATTATGGACAATTTAACAAGTTAACATGAAAACATTTTATTACATGGATCCAGGCTACCCAAGTGTCAAACCACTCTATTGCATAACTACCCACTGCCCACATTACATTAGAATACTAATTTACTATCCAGTTATCCTTTTATCAAAGAATGTTACTTCGTTGCGTCGTCAAGAAATAAATATCTTTAAAAGTCATTACTTTTTAATCCTTATATCTTAATCAATCCCCTTCAAAGTTATTCCGCTCAGACACAATACGCATGTGCCTACGTTTTATTTTCAATCCTGGAAGCACTTTTAGAACTCTCTGTGGTGGCTAAACTTCATCCTTCCATTGTGCTATCACCCTTGGGAATAGAAGAAACTCAAAGGTATTCTTGCCTGGCAAGAACTTGTTGTGACTGCGAACATAAAATGGTTTTGTTTTTCTATCAGAAAATTAAACAAAACCCTCGACGAGGATACCAAAACACGGATAACCTGTTCAGTTTTCAAACTGAATGTTAACAATGGCCACAAATGTCAACATACGACAGGAACCTATGTGATAACAAAATATTTTTTCATCTAATTTATAAATCCCGTGAAATTTAAAAATTATCACAATATACTCGTATGTAACGCTTTATCCGACTTCTCTGCTCATCCCTTCTCGCATCTGTTCGTCTCCATGGCCTTCTATTATTTAAGCTCCTTAATACTTGTGTTATAACACATTTTTGTTAGAATGAGACCTTGGATAAAAAAAGTGGATGCTTCGTATGTGCCTATGAAAACCCTCAATTAGTTCACGAACAACTGTCAGGGAGAATTACTTCACAACTAATGCACACCTAAGCTGAAATTTTTCTTCAAGGACGACATTGTGGCAGCCGCAACGATCAATGGAGAACGTTATCGGTCCTTTCCGACGCACGGTCCAGCAATTATTGATTGTCTGCCCCGGATGGTGTTCAATTTGATACGAATTGCACTCAGTTCTTATTTACTTATGCATCATGTTTTCATAATGTTATACTGGGGCGTTCAATAAAGACTGACAATACTGCAATAAATATCTTTATGTATAAGCTCAGTAACTAGCAATTCAATCACGTTTAGCTGTAGTCTTTCCGCAATGCAATGCACTTCTTCTGCGACTCGGCCACTCCTTAAAGACGTGTTCTAAGCGATCCTTGAAGAACAACTTCAAAACTGCCTCTAAAGGCTTTACAGCCACACTTTCATTAACGAAACGGCGACGTTGGAGCTCTTTTTTCATCCGGAGATACGAGGGCAGTTTGATAAGTCAATAACTTTTTGAATTTCACGTGCAGTAAGTTTAAATGCAACTGCTCTAGTTAACTTACGCTATAAATAGATTAGTGTCAAAGTTTGAGCAAGCTGCGTCATTTAGTTTGTGTTTGACAGCCACTTTAACGAAATTGAAAAAAAGTGGATTTCGTGTGCTGATTAATCATAATCAAGCAATATCCATAAATTGGACTACGAACTGCTACCCCATCCAGCATGTTGTTGTTGTTTTCCAAACTTTAAGAAACGGCTGGGCGGTAAGAGATTTGGGTCGAATGAAAAAGTCATCACAGAAACGAACGTCTATTTTTAGTGCCTCGAGGAAACCTATTATTTGGAAGGTATAAAAAAATTGAAAAAACGTCGGAACAAATGTGTCTAGGTAAAAGGAGACTGTGTTGAGATATCAAATGCTTATTTGGCAAAAAAAAAATTAAATCTTTTATTCAAAAAGTCACTGACTTATCAAAATGCTGTCGTATAACGCCTTCAGTAGCTACTTCAATAAAATTCAGTTGCTCTTGTGAATTAATATAAGTGTATGTCATACCCCAATAACCTATACTATCATCATCATCATCGGCACTACAACTGGGAACCGGTCTTGGATTTATTTAGCAAGTCCTGAGGCTTGTTAAATTTTCCATAATGATTTGTTTTTTCCGGGCAAGGTCATTAGTCTTGTGCCAGAGGCTCCCCGACGGGGAATCGAACCCCGGTCTCCCGCGTGGTATATTAACCACTATAATATCGAGGAACCTAACCTATTCTGTAGGAACCCGGAAGTTCATAACCTCGCCAGCTCGACTCCGCCATCGTTCCCCATTCTGTGCGCTCTCCTTCCACGTTCGACCATCCGATCCGATCTCCTCAAGTTCAAACCTAACATTATCCTCTCATCGCCGTCGCGACCGTCCTGTCGGTCTCTTTGCCGTTGGTCCACCGCCAAGAATTCTACGCACGGTGCTATCGTTGCTCATTCGCGCCACATGTCTAGCCCATCTTACTCTCACTATTTTAGGTTTACCGTATAGCTCTTTCAATTCGTGGTTGTGGAGTTTCCTCCATTGTCCTGCCTCCTCGTCATATTTACCACCAATGATACTCCTTAAAACTTTATTCTCAAATACGCAGAATTTGTTTTCTTCCCGTTTCGTGAGAGCTCATGTTTCGCATCCGTATACAACAATCGGCATGATTATGATTCTGTAGACCCGGGGCTTTATATTACGTGATAGCAGTTTGAATTTCAGAAGTTTACTGACTGCGTGCCAACTAACATTACCAAAATGCAGTTTTCTGTTAATTTGTGGCTTTTGTAACAGATACACACACAATACAAAAGCAAATAGTGAAGGACACCAAACAAAAATCGAATAAGAAAATGCATCAGAGCCATATACCATGGCGATAACATAACAAATCCACATCAGTCGAATGTATTTGAGTTTAGAAATCGAATTCATATAAACGGCGGTGGCCTGATGGGTTGCGCTTTGTTCAATTTTTGGTGATTCTAACTGTCATAGCGTCAGTTCGAATTACACGTTCTTCATTATCATTTCAAACGCTATAATTGGTGGCGCCGACGTGATCTGTACACACAGCACACACTTTTCCATAGTAAACAGAACTTCATGACACGATCACGACTTCGGCATAGAGCACAAGCACACTCGCCTGCTCCGACGTTCTCTTGTTCGCTCCGTCGTTCGCACATGAAGCTGATCGTTACAAAGTTACTGAGGAGGGAGTAGTGTAGCGTTTGTAACAGATACGCACACAATACACAAGCAAATAGTGAAGAACACCGAACAAAAATCGAGTAAGAAAATGCACCAGAGCCATATACTATGGCGATAACATAACAAATCCACATCAGTCGAATGTATTTGAGTTTAGAAATCGAATTCATACACACGGCAGTGGCCTGATGGGTTGCGCTTTGGTTCAATTTTTGGTGATTCTAACTATCATAGCGTCAGTTCGCATCACACGTTCTTCACTATCATCCCAAACGCTATAAATTACCTTTGACATTTCGTTACTGGTCTTCAGTATTGTTCCCAGATATTTAAATTCTTTAACTTTTTCACATAACTTGCCTCCGATGCTTATATATGTTCCCTGTATGCAATCAAATCTTCTGCTATATTATCATATATTTCTAGCCCCACCTCTTCTGCCGCTTGCATGATGATTTTACTGTTTTTACTTACAGTTTCTAGATCACCGCCCAGATTGGCGATGTCATCCGCATATGCGGGCACTTGTGTGACCCCATGCACGGCTGATCCGGTCATCTTATCGTCTTATACCATTCCGATGACATGCAACAAGATTAAAAAGACATGGTGAGAGGCCACTCCCCTGTTTTAGTCCGTCCCGGATTTCAAAGGGTTCTGAGAGGTGGTTTCCTTTGTTTTCGTTCATGCAGATTTGAATGATCTCCGTATTCCGACATATTCTTTTCCTACAATTGCCTTACTGTGAACATTTGGTCGCTCGTTGACCGGTTCCTACGGGAGCAATGATATTCCTCTGTAGTTTTCCCAATCAGATCTGTTGCCTTTTTTTTTTTTTTGAATGGGGACGACTATTGAGGTTTTCCAATCTTCCGGAGTGACTTTCTTATCTCATATTGTTTTGATCAGTTGGTGGATAGTTCGAGCGTTGCCTCTCCTCCATGCTTCACAAGCTCTGCCGGTATGCAGTCGACTCCGGGAGCCTTGTTGTTTTTCAATCGGTTTATTGCGTCTGCAAATTCGTTGAAAGAGGGCTCTGGGATCTGAGGCTCAACTGTATGTACGTCTGGTGTGTTTATTTGTGGTTGATGGGTGCGCACATTAAGCAGGTTTTCAAGGTACTGCTTCCATCTTGTCACGATATTGTTTGTTTCTGTCACCAGACAACCGTTTGTGTCTCGGATTATTTTGGCCCTCCCTTGGTGGCCATTTCTAATTGAATTTATGTCGGCATACATACCTCTGATATTCCTTGCTCTGGCATTTTCTAGGATTTTTTCGATCCTAGTCTTCTCCCGATCGGGTGTTTTGCGTTTGAATAGTCTCGTTGTCTCTTTCCAAATCGCCAGGTATCTTTCTGCTTGACTTCATCATAACTTTCTAAGTGGATCAATCTGGGGGGTTTACGTTCTTCGATCTTCACCTTGCACTCATCGTGAAACCAGGGTTTGGACTTGACTGTTTTCTTAAATCCTAATACTTTTCCGGCTGTTCGTTTGGTTACGTCTCTGGTCGATGCCCATTTAGTGTCCACATTATTAGTTTCCTCTTCCTCACTACTCACATTCTCTAGGATGCTAAATCTATTCGATAGTTCGTCTTGATATTCAGCCCTTTTGCGCGTCTTTTAATTTATTACTGTGGGTTTTCTGCGAGCCGACTCCTAATTGTGCCCATCACTAGAAGATGATCGGAGTCGCAATCTGCTCCTCTATATGATCTTACGTCAAGGATGTTCGAGTAGTGCCTTTTGTCTATGAAGAAGTGGTCTATTTGATTGCACGTTATGCCGCCGAGTGATATCCATGTGGCTTTATGAATTTGCTTGTGCTTGAATATCGTGCTTTTCACTACCAGATCTTTTGAAACTGGGAACGTGATAATTCGAATTCCATATAATTTGAAACGCCTTGTAGGCTTTCTTTACGAGGGTTGCCTTTTATGTTTCGGGATTTGGTAACCCTAGTGTTGCAATCCGGCAATTGACAGCTCTGTCGTAAAGTTGGACATTTTTGAGGTTATACGCACTCAGAACGTTTTGACATACGAGCGCTATTTGTGTTGTTTACAGTAACTTAAAAGATTCATCTCGGCCCAAAAATGGAATTAAATCGTCAACATTTTCGTGCGATTATTTTTTACAACTTTCGGCGTGGATTAACTTAGCAACAGTGCATGGATGAACTTAATTCAATTTTTGGCGATGAAGCTCCATCAAGGACCAGTGTTTATCGATGGTCGTAGTTCACTCCAAGATGAATTTCGTGAAGGTCGTCCAAAATCAGTTGTTGTTCCGAAAACCATTGATGCTGTGCGCGAACTGATATTGGAAGATCGTCATGTGACCTATCGTGAGATTGAGACAACCTTAGGCGTTAGTGGGACCAGTATACATTCAATATTGCATAAACATTTGACTGTCAAAAAAATTTGTTCGCGTTGGATTCCACACAATTTGTCAATCGCCCAAAAAAAGGCTCGTGTCAATTGGTCGAAAGAAATGCTCAAAAAATACGGTCGCGGTGCTTCGAAACACGTCTATGACATCGTGACAGGTGATGAATCGTGGATTTACGCGTATGACCCCGAAAGTAAACAGCAGTCGACTGTCTGGGTGTTTCAAGATGAGCCAAATCCAACAAAAGTTGTTCGCGCACGAAGCACTTCCAAGCAAATGGTCGCCTGTTTTTTCGGAAAAACTGGACATGTCGCAACCGTACCACTAGAACAACGCAGAACAGTCAATTCTGAGTGGTACACAACCATTTGTTTGCCAGTTGTCTTCCAAGAAATCAGGAAAACCAATCGCCGAAGACGGATCACTCTTCACCACGACAATGCGAGCTCTCACACATCGGCTGCGACAACTGCATTTTTGAGCACCCAAAACATCGATTTGATGGGTCATCCGCCGTATAGTCCTGACTTGGCACCGAATGACTTCTTTTTATTCCCGTACGTAAAAAACAAACTGAGAGGTCAACGTTTTTCGACACCTGAAGAAGCGGTTGCTGCATTCAGAATGCATGTGTTGGAGATACCTCAATCAGAGTGGCAAAATTGCTTCGACAATTGGTTCAAACGCATGCAAAAGTGTATAGATCTTCATGGGGAATATTTTGAAAAACAATAAAGTGATTTTTGATGATCAATATTTGTTTTTGTTCTCTAATCCCGAAATATAAAAGGCAACCCTCGTACCTATAGTTGGTTGGTTGGATGATATCTTCCTTTCCAATTTTCGCGTTGAGATCCCCGAGGAGGATTTTAACATTGAATGATGAGATCCCATCAAATACTTCCTCCAGGGTCTCGTAGAACGTGTCCTTCCTTTTGTCGTCGGTATATTCTGTTGGGGAGTGTACGTTTCATCACCATCATCATCATCATCGGCACTACAACCGGGAGCCGGTCTTGGCCTTATATAGCAAGTCCTGAGGCTTGTTAAATTTTCCATAATGATTTGTTTTTTTCCGGGCAAGGTCATTACTCTTGCGCCAGCGGCTCCCCGACAGGGAATCGAACCCCGGTCTCCCGCGTGATAGGCGGGTATACTAACCACTATACTATCGAGGAGACAAGTGTACGCTTATAAGTACATAATTGTACCATGGGCACTGTATTTTTAACACCGGCATCCGTTTATTAATAAATGTCACATCTTTTACATGGGGCGTAGTCTCATTGATTATGATGAAGCCGGTTCCGACGTTATGTGAATCGGCACCTCGATACGCCAGTGTGAACCCATTGGTTTTAATTACTTGATGTGACAGTAGGACTTCCTGGAGCGCGACGATGTTCATTTTATATTGTTTCGCGTTTTCTACGACCGTCTGTATGGCGCCTGGTTTATATAACGTTTAAACATACCACCTGCCGACGAGTATATGCCCCCTTTTCTGTCTTCCCTATGTCTTCGTTTTGCCGGATAAGTGTTTTCTTGATGATTTTTTCCCTTATGGTAGTGCCGGCTCATTACACCTACGCCTACCGGGTTTTTCGTGGGATTGTTTTTTGTATATTGATTATTCATTTTTGTTCCCACGAGGTTTGGGGTTTCAAACAGTCCGCCATATTAGAGCCCCCCTTTTGATATGGTAATTTAATTTAGTGATGGCACAACCCTCATATATTTAGCTTAGTACAAGCGATAAAACTTAACAACTATCTTACAACTAAAGAATATACAGTGTGGTTAAAAAGAAAAGCAGCGGGAGAGGGGGGCGGGGGGTGTTTGGCGAGTTGGTTACTGGGTTTATCCATCAATTATTTACGCATTTATTTATATAGCTTAGTACGGGTTGTATGAGTGTAGGCGGCGAGTGTGCGTGGTTAGGGGGGAAAGAGAGGAGATGAAGTTTTAGAGCAATAGATGTAAAATTGAAATCGAAGGAGGTAGGGTATGAGTTATCCCACCGTAGCATTCGCGAAATAAGTTCATTAGAGCCGTAAGAAGTGTGGTGGGTGGGTGAGGTCTACTTACTGCTCTGATTCGACCCAATATCAGAGAGACGCGGTTATAATACAGCCGGTGTACTCCTCGCAGTAAACCATCCAATGGGCAAGCTGACGCGTAACACCCTGGATTAGGGGTGGCAGATCTTTGTTTGTTACTCCTCCCTGTCTGTCTGATATGGGTGACCTTAGTGGAAGCGTATGCTTCCGTCAGCATAGCCTGAGTGATTCATTGTAATTTGTTGACGTCCGGCGCCGTGCTTCCTCTTACGAGGGAAGAGCGGGGACTCATATATTATCAATATATTTATATCATAATTCAAACTGAAACTAAAACTCAAAGTCTACTTTCTCCGAATTCAAAACTCAAAATATATTTAAAACACGTCTATCTCTCAACTGTGCTTTTCTCAAACTGATTTTACAAATGAATTTTTTCTCTACTTATAGAACATAGTGTTCTAATTAACTGGAAATTATAACATGAACAAAACAAACTTTAACAAAGTCTCTGTGACTTTTAACTTGAATTAAATTTGGACGAAAATCAAAGTTACTATGTTTTGAATGAATAAAAAAGTGCAGGTTATTAAACGTGCATGTTATTAAATGATATAGAATATTGTGAATGTTTATGAATGGAATGTATTAAGTGAGAATGTATTATATGTTAAGCGAAGTTTTTAAGGATGTGTAAGGAGATTCAGTGTTAAATTTAATAAAGGGTAGTATTCTGGAATACAACAAATTTAAGCCCCCGCACCACGTTAAGGTTTCTACCAAGCCGGGGACCACTAGTTAAAAATAGCAATATATTTCCTACACGCGGCAGCGTTGAGGGTTTGGTTCCGTCGTTTAATGATTCTATCCATCGGGCCGTTGATTCGACTCGCATTCTCTTTACTATCGTTGCGGAACGCTATAATAAATCAGATTGAAGTATAGGATACCCCATTATCGCACACTTCATATATTCAACAATTCGATTCTCGATTTAATCCATTATCGAATTTTCTGAATTGTTCGATGTCCACACATTCAACGGTCCAATTAATGAACTACCTGAATATTCAACTATTCTAAAATGAACCTGGTGATCATTTCAATTTCAACTTACGAATCATCTAATACTTCAACTATTGGAAATCCGAACTATTCAGTTATGGAATTATCGAAAATTGCGCTGACTGAATACTCGATCTTCGAACAGTTCTATCTTTAAACCACCGAAGTACCCAACCATCTGTGTTACCATCGTTAATCAAAAACGTGATTGTTGAATTGGCTGAACAATTGGTTGCTCCAGCTAATCATGTTTACCATATAGTTTTCATTGTAAAATAAGCTGTAAGGAATAAATAAATGATTATCGAACTATTCACTCATAGAGAGATAAGCGCGCTGTACGATATGGAACTAATAAGTTTTTTTTCTGAATTATTTAATCCAATCGAATTTGAAACATCTAATTATTATCGGTCCTTATAGTCTATTCCACGATAGGACTACTTGCACACTCCATTTTAAAAACGTCAACCTTCTTTTGTCCCATCTTCCGATTATCCAACTGTGGTTATCTTAAGCATTTCGTTCTATAAATATTTTTGTTTATGACTATTTTAATTTCAACCTATCGAATTAACCAAATATCATAAAAACCAAAGATGTAATATAGTAACTCTTGTATCAAAGTATCCGTTTTACCCAAACATTTAATTAGCCTGAGATATCAGTATCCAACTATTCGATTATCCACTTATTTGATTATCCACGCCGCAATTATCTAAAAACACATTTGTCCAACTTTCCGATCATCTAACTATGCGATTATACAACTGTATATAGGACTATGCAACTTTTAAGGAATGGTTCAATTATACGTTTATCCAAAAAGTCGTTTATCGTTTAGATACAAATAAAAACTAGTGACATAAAAGCAATAAAATTAGTGCGTGTTAAAATTTTTTTCCTACTTTTTTTTCTATACATTTCAAATGGACGAAGCATTAGCCGAAATTCGGATCTTGAAGATAATGTAGGGTATCAGAATTAATTTGGGTAATTACTTACAATACAATCCACTAACTCGCGCCACAGTTGAATAAGTCGTCATCCTTTTATTAATCTTAAAAGAAGAACTTGTATCGTGAAAAATAAGAGATAACTGATGTGACATTAGAAACACCATAAATATGGTAATAAGCTTACCCTAGCTATCAGGTGAGGTGACTACTTCA
Source organism: Microdon myrmicae (assembly GCA_963931805.1). NCBI lineage: Eukaryota > Metazoa > Arthropoda > Insecta > Diptera > Syrphidae > Microdon > Microdon myrmicae. The sequence continues at coordinate 184,393,057 of OZ007497.1, read as the reverse complement.
AGTTTGAGACTCATTTTCGTCCATTACTTTTTCATCGTGGGACCCATTTCGAAATTGGTGGTAGATTTGGGAGAGCTATTTGTATTGCAATTGAAAAACTAACCTTGAACTGACCATATTAAATATTGTGAATGTAGAGACCTAGAAAATATAATCCGGCACTAAGGTCGTAGTCGGCCAAATACAGCACTCGCAAGCTAATATGCCCTAGTGAAACACAATTTGTTGCTATCAGGCTCTTTACATTCCCGAGGAGGATGTTCAGGCTCCCAATATGGGAATCGCACTCCCCATTAAAGATATTCCTATTGTTAGGAATACTAAAAGAGAAGGTACAACTTGCCAACCGCGCAACCCTGGAAACAGCACCGATCGGTCTGCCTGAAATTCAATTAAGGGACCTCGTGCGATGTTGCAAAGCCAAGGGTAGAATCGACAGCAAACTTCATTAGCATTTCGATAGCATGGTGATTACTACCATTCGGCAGTACTGGAATTTTATTGGTATGGATCGTTTCTATTTGCAGTCGTGCGTCTGCAATACAGAGATCGACATATGAATTTCCCGACGGAAAACTTGGTGTAATCGGGCCGGACAGTTTCATTTTGTATTTCGCCTGTTTGTCTTCAATAAAGTGATGAAGGAATCGGCCTCTTCCATTCGCCACCGTGTCCAACCAGACTGGATTTTTCGCGTTCAGATCTCCGGCTAAGACGAAATACCTAGTTATTCAAATTATTTAATTCTAGTTTTTCGAACAACGTTTCAATTCCGCTGTTAAATTGGTTACTGGAAGAAGGCGGAAAGTACGCCGATATCAAGTACAGATAACCATTATCCCCAATAGGCAGAGAGATTTGTTTCAATACAACCAAAGTTTCGGATATTATTTCTCTCTATAAGCGTGTAGCTAAGAAGCTTTCGCACGAGTTAACTAACCGCCGAGGAGTCAACACGTGCGCTTCTGCCTCATGATCCGTGCCATCGGATCAATTGTCTAATCCGTTTAGGGTATCTTAAGTAAACACAAGATACCCTAAATGCACTATATTTTCGCGGGAGTTAGTCGCTCGAAATATCGATTTGATTCTATTTTTTGTACAGCAAGACGACTAGCACGTTCATTACACAAAATACGAAAGGTTTACAATTATATCTTACAAACTATTTATACCTATGGCTGAATATCTTAAAGATAATGAAGCTGTCGGTATTCGTTTCTAAGAATATCGACCTGCGATAATTGTCTGGGATAATTGTCGGCGACCTTTTCGAGGTATTTCTCCGCCATCTGTGATCCGCTGATGGGAAATCCCGACATTGCAGGTTTGTTGTTGTAGTAACATCTGCAGGCTGTTGTTCTAGTTAACTTGCGTCAAGTCTTCTGTCGGATCCGATTAAACAAACGGATCACCACAAACGCGCCCGCCTGTAGTGCAGTGATATATATATGGGATTCGTGCCGTAGTGTGAAAATTGTGTGGAAGTGTACAGTGCTGGAAAACTCATACCATTGCCTTTGCTTGCGTCTGGCTTTCCTCTTTTTCGCACCTCTGTTGCGTTCTTCAGGCATCGATACTCACGATTGATTTATAATCTTTGGAGGGTTTTTGATGTTTTGAGTGGCGTAATATTCGTCATCAAAGGGATGTGACCTGGATTTCGGCACAAATCTAGTGGGACACTTACTACAAGGGCATAACACTTGTAGTGGTTGCTTTCGCTTATCTATCGCCGGGTCCAACTTGTATCCTCTTCTGAAGCGGTATCGGTTTTCTGTGTTGCCATTTTAACGGAACAGGAATTTCACGTCGATCTTTGCAGCATCTGTGGCCTAAGATGCTATTTCTCCTCTGTGTCTGTCCACGTCTGAAACCAAAAACCAGCAATCCGCGAGGCTCAATTAATAACTGATGCAGATATTTCTGATTTTACTATAACCGGTTATAACTTAGTGCCTTTGTTCTTTCCACATCGTGGTCTAGCTACATACATACGAAGGGATATTGCTTATTCTGCTACAATATGGCCTCTGCTCCAATCCAGAATTTAATTCCTCGTGGCTAAAACTTCACGTTCGTAGACATATTAAACATGACTGCTTTCTTTACAGAAGCCCAAACTTGGATAGAAACGCATCCTTCAACGAATTTGATGCTCTATCTGATTCTATCGATAAGATCTTGACCCTATATCCACACACTGAAATCGTAATTGCAGGTGAATTTAATGTGCATAACTCTCAGTGACGTCGTCACTCCGGACACACAACGAGTGAGCGTCAGCATGTTCAGCTCTTTGCTGAGTCAAACAATTTAACTCAAGTCGTCAGTGAGCCATCACGGGTACCAGATATAGATGGTCATTCCGCCAACACGCCGGGCCTGTTTCTCACCTCGCACCCAAACAAATACACAATTGAAGTTTCTTTGCCCTTGGGCACTTCAGAACACTGTGTCGTGTCAGCTAAATTTCCTCTAACCAACAGCAACGCTAACGAGAAAACTCTCATAATAACAGTGTGGTTCTATGAGAAAGCCAACTGGGAAGGTCTGAACTTTTTTGAGAAATTAAAATGGTCGTTATTTTTCCTTAATAACGATGTTGACTCTATAGCGGACACATTAACAGACACGATTCTACTTGACATGCGAACCTTAACTCCACACAGAGTAAAGAGTATCAAACCCAAGAGAAATATGTGGTTCGATTCCGGATGCAGAGATAAATTAAACAATACTGAGGAAAATCGGAAAAGATTTAAGAGAGCTAGAAATGACTGCAATGCGTATATTCAACGCGCCAAGTTCTCGCATGACCAGAGAGTGAGAGAAAAAATACTACACTGTCCCACAGGTAGTAGAAACTTCTGGGCATTTATGAAGAACATCAAAAACTCCGTCTCCTCGTCCATTCCTTCGCTAATAGTCGATGACAGACCAGCCACCAGTGCAATAGAGAAAGCGAATCTACTTGCTGCACATTTTGCAGCCAACTCAACGCTGCCTGATACCACATCAGTTCCACGTCCACTTGAGCATAAGCAGCACACTATGAGCCCGATTTACTTCCGAACGCGTACTGTTGCCCGCGCACACAAATCCGCTGATCCGGATGGCATTCTCCCAATCCTCTTGAAGACATGTTCCCCTTCACTCTCTAGACCACTGCGGAAGTTCTTCCATTTGTCTTATTCTACTGGTCGTTTTCCAAATAGATGGAAGTCAGCGAACATTCAGCCAATTCCCAAAAAGGGTGGCAAATCATCCCTGTCTTCTTATCGACCCATAGCACTAACTTCTATTCTCTCCAAGGTAATGGAATTACTTATCAACCGTCAACTTTCGAAATATCTGGAATGAAACAAGAGCCAATATGGCTTTCGTAGCAGCCGGTCCACAGGAGATCTGATGGCGTACCTTACCGAAAAGTGGAGCCATTCCATTTACTACCTGGGTGAAAGCAAGGTAGTCGCATTGGATACATCAAAAGCCTTCGACAGAGTTTGGCATCCGGCCCTTTTGTAAAAATTACATTCATATGGAGTGGACAATTCCCTGATCCAATGGATAAGAGACCATCTTTCTGGTCGTTCAACTCAAATGGTTTTTGATGGTGTCAGAACTGTCTCCCATCAAATTAATGCAGGTGTTCCCCAGGGTTCGGTACTCTCACCCACTCTCGTCCTGATCTTTATAAATGATCTCTTGTCAAGTATTCACAACCCAATTCACTCGGTTGCTGTTGATACCGCGTTGAGTTTCTCATACTCATTTGAACACTCCCGTCCAAACTCTTCGAACGTCACTACCAACCAGCAACTGATGCTTGATATATTGAATTCAATTGGATTATCTAACCGAGAAGAATTCAGTGCCTTAAAAACTCAGTGCAGCCTCTTGTCGTCAAATGCGACCCCCAAAATAAATATACTGTCGATTAACGGCACTTGCATCGACGAAGCCAAGGAACTGCCAATTCTTGGCACTCGAATTAATTCGACTCTTAATTAGAATGACCACATATTTGAAGCTGCGAAAAGTGCGGCCAAATGTATGGGATTCCTTAGGAGATGCAAAAGATACTTCTCTCCATCCAACGTGTCCACTATTTACAAGGCGTATATTCGTCCCAAAATGGAGTTCAACTCCCATATTTAGTCAGGTGCATCCAAAACTGCACTACACGTGCTCGATAGGAAGCAAAAACGAGCGGTGAAACTTATTGGGGACTCAGCCGTAAGTCGATCAATTCCGTCGTTAGAACACAGGCGCAACGTATCATGCCTATCTCTTTTCTATTGGTATTACCACGGTCGTTGCTCAACTGAACTTGCTGGATGTATTCCGCCCATTCAGAAATGTTCCCGCGATACCCTTCAATCTGAGAATGTGCATCAATTCACGTTGAAAGTGGTCTTCAGGCGCACAAATAAACATAGACTGTCATTCTTTAGCCGAACCACACGGATGTCAAATGTTCTACCTGATCATGTGTTGAGAGACCAATATACATCGACACTTCCTTTCCTTATCTACTTCCTCTCCTGTTGTAACTTGAAACTTGATATTATTCTTTTTTTTATTTGTCCTTTGAAAACTTGTTATTAATCCTTTTGTAACTTGAAACTTGATATTATAATTTATTTTATTTGTCCTTTGAAACTTGTTATTGGTCCTTTTGTAACTTGAAACCTGATATTATAATTTATTTTATTTGTCCTTTGAAACTTGTTATTGGTCCTTTTGTAACTATTGAAACTAATTATATTATTCCTTTTGTTACTGTTGTAACTTGAAACTTGATATTATAATTTATTTTATTTGTCCTTTGAAACTTGTTATTGGTTCTTTTGTAACTTGAAACTTGATATTATAATTTATTTTATTTGTCCTTTGAAACTTGTTATTGGTTCTTTTGTAACTTGAAACTTGATATTATAATTTATTTTATTTGTCCTTTGAAACTTGTTATTAATCCTTTTGTAACTTGAAACTTGATATTATAATTTATTTTATTTGTCCTTTGATACTTGTTATTGGTCCTTTTGTAACTAATGAAAGTAATTATATTAATCCTTTTGAAACTGTTGTAACTTGAAACTTGATACTATTCTTTATTTTATTCGTCCTTTGAAAGTTGTTATTAATCCTTTTGTAACTTGAAACTTGATATTATAATTTATTTTATTTGTCCTTTGAAACTTGTTATTGGTCCTTTTGTAACTTGAAACTTGATATTATTCTTTATTTTATTTATCCTTGGAAACTTTTTATTTCAATTTATTTTATTTGTTCTTTGAACGAACCGCACGCAGACACGACTGAATAAAAACTTCTTTCTTTTCTCCTTTCTTTAATTTAATTTTACTTTTTGGAGCACTTGAACCGTATCCTTTGACGACTTACTTCAGAAGAAAGAATCCTCGTGTCACTATCTGCACATCCTTTTTTTTTCTTCTTCGCTGCTTCGCTTCCTTTTCACCGGAAGGACACACAGGAAAAGTCATTGGGGAAACTATTTGTGCGTTCAGTCTATAATATTTGGGACCCTTAAATGGTAGTTTTTGTCAATTGCATGTTGGGAATAATCTATATGGGATATGCAAATGCAAGGTTTTTGTGTATTTTGGGGGGGCGGGGGGGGGGGGGGGGGTGATAATTAAACGCTTTTAATTATGTAACAGGTTTTATTTCTTTATTTAAGAAAAACTAGTGACGACACACTGGATCGCACCGATAAACTCGAGCCCGTTTTCTTCAAGGATCTTTCCGTTTCGAATGTTACAACTTCACTGACCTCGTAGAAAGGAAACTCGCCCGGTTGTTCTCGCTTTTATCTCAAATTCACCTTCGCCTGGAATCTTCTCTCTTCCAGGAAATGTCTCTTTCCGGGAAACCGCATCCAATTTTGTTCTACGTTTCCAGTTCATTCGTAGAGATACTGTGTGGATGCATCCACCCACACACAGACGCGAACGTTGCTGTCCGTGCGGTCGGAGATACGCCGAGGATCATAAGGATTTCCACACATCTGCGGTATCCCTTTGTGTAATTTACCCGCATATGGTTTATTGCCTGGGCGAAAAATTGCTTTCGGCCGAAATCGCTATCTTCGACTACGATATGTTTAAAGGAATAGTATAATAGAATATGTTTGTAGGAATAGTTTGGATTCTTTTATTGCTTACCTTCTGTTCCCACTGGTCCCTTCAATAAAGGAAACCCAAATTGCCGTGGGCTCAAGAAAAGATCTGTGGGGGCTCTCTATACCACATGGAGAACCAACCCACAATTTCATACCTTATTTCGACCGCTTTCAGTGCGTCATTTCTACCCGTATTCCCCTTACAAGCTATTCCACCAGTAAAACATATTTCAATAACGGACGCGTAGCTGAATTCATTATTCTATGCAAGTAATGCATAATTGAATTCAGCTACCCTTTTGCCATACGGCAACTCTATAGCGTTTGAAATGATAGTGAAGAACGTGTGATTCGAACTGACGCTATGACAGTTAGAATCACCAAAAATTGAACCAAAGCGTAACACATCAGGCTACTGGCCGTGTTTTGAATTCGATTGTAAAACTCAACTATATTCCACTGATGTGAATTGTTATGTTATCGCTATGGTATACGGCTCTGATGTGTTTTCTTATTCGATTTTCGTTCGGTGTTCCTCACTATTTGCTAGTGTATTGTGTGTGTATCTGTTAGAAACGCTACTACTCCATTTCGCTAACCCATGAGATTTCCCCCGGAAATCGCTTCATGTCGGTGAGCAACGGCATAGCCTGATCAAACGACGCGGATGCATAACCATGCAACCGTTTGGGAAATTATCAAAGCATTTAATATAGTTCCCACGATCAGATTTCCCTAGCCAATTCGGCGTCCTATTCACTTTCCCTAGACACGCAATTCGCTGGGGATCAATGATCCTTTTTCGCAGGTGAATAGCACCAGCTACATCCAGAATTCTGTCTCCCTACAGTTCAATACACTCGAAGATCACCACAGCCATCGCACTAGGGCAGCAGGTCATCCTCAGAGGCTGCATTGATACAAGCACACAAGGTAAGCAAACCCCGAAGCTATTGCGCTCTCTCTTTTGTTCTTTTCATCCTTCGCATGCACAGCGTCGGTCGAATGATGTGCAAGTATTATTCGCCACGCTGAGACATGCAAATGAAAAGATTCATGAGAAGAGCGCGATGATGATTGGCTAATAGCCGTGCGAATATAAAATCCAAATTTCCATCCCTAATTGGGATCAGTCGTTACACAGTCACAACCGCGTTCGGTCACGCCGCCGCTCTGAAAAATTTTATTTCGTGTCGGTTTAACCAAAGTCGCTATTCAATAATCATCGCGGTCGGTCACGCCGCCGCTTAATAAGTCAAGTTTAAATTTTCATTACTGCGGTCACAGTGTCGAGAAAGAAGTGTTTCACTTGTATGATCATTATAAAGAAACTATTTAATAAGATTAATATTAAGTTCTAAATAAAATAAAGGTAAAGGATCATATTAACAAATAAAGAAAAACGAACAACTAAATCAAACCAAGGATATTTTATTTCTCCTCCTCTTCTCTTGAATATCTTTGCGAAGTGTGTTCTGTGGAACAAGTGTCGGGGATGCAAGTGAATCCGTTCCCCTGTCTTGGCACACCAGCTCGTACCCCACAGATCATCAATATTGTTTATTTCTTGGGCGTATTCTTATCGCATGGAATTTTTGATGACTGTCTGCGTCTGGCCACTTGCGTTTACCTAGCTAATGGGTTGACAAACAAATTAGTTTTGGGTGTAGTGTCCTTCAATCCGTATAGGCATGAGGAATTGGACCCACATATCTGTGGATACTTGGGGTTGAGGACACCAGTATGTATGGGTCCTTTACCTGAGCGATAAGGTATTTAACTCCACAGTGATTTGTGAGGTTCGCAGGATTGCCGCAGACCTGTCAACTGACAACCACCTTCGAGTGATTTAACACTGCTGGACAATTGTTTTTTTTTTTTTTTCGATATTGAAGTCACTTGTCTACCCAGATAAACCATACTTGGAAGTCAACATTTGACGTGTCATTACTGAAATACGTCCAGAAATCCTCTGAAAAGAGATCAAAAATTGGACCTCTAGATTCCGCTATGTACATACCTGCCATGGCAGCCACATGTCCCAAGTCATATTTAAACAATTTAATTCAATTATCGTTCAAACAAAGTTAGAACAGTGGTCATTATAATATTTTCTTGTATTCAATGTTGTATACCTCAAAATGAATCACCCAATATATTAGAATAGTGACGAAAAACACTTTTTAGAACCTCGTTATTGATATAGACTGCTTAGAGGATGTGCAGTTTTCGAATTTCTTGATGAGGATAAATAACGGTCTATGATATTTAATGAATAACCCTCTAAGATTGAGGCCAGGTTTAAAACTTCGGAGTTTTATAGTAAAAGAAATATTTTATTTTAATTAAAAAATGTGTCGCTCATCGTAATTTTTTTTTTTTTATTGCACTTCTCTCGGGAGAGACGAACCTATAACGCCGAGTGAGCGTCCCGAAATGTCACCAAATAACTGTTGTAGTTCTTTTTAAACAGTTGCAGGTTATAACGCTCTAGAAACACTCGAAATAAAACCATAATCAGCTCAGGTGACTGTAAGTGTATATCCAAAACACACCAGCTCATCTGTGGCCTTTACCAATGAAGGATTTCGAAATAACATATTATTCAAAGTCTCTTCAACACCTGGATTTCGTCCCTAAAGTGCGAATTGGGAAGATTTATCAAATAGCCTGCAAGTGTTCAAGAAAAACTTCAACAATTATCTAATGGTGTGTCAGGGCGTCAACACTGTTAACAATACTATGTCAACAATATATTTTCTTGTCAAAAATGCCTTAATACTTGGGGAAAGTAAAAAGCCAAAGGAAAACAAATCTTTCAAACAGCAACATGTTTTCAACAATTTATATTTATGATTCGTGGATTTGCGATTTACTTTTGATCAAAGTGCGTCTGTGGGTGAGAAACAATTTTATGCTCTTTCGAAAACCTTTTTCTGTGTGGCTTTGTCATCTACGTGGGCAAGAAGATTCGCGTTGTAATTCCCATTAAGTATATCTCCCTTTAGTAGTAATTTTAAATAGTATACAAGGTGGCTCAAAATTAATCACCCTATCGGAAGATACTATAATTTTTGCAAATGGCGTCCTACGTCAATCATATTTGACATTTCTGAACTAGAAAAAGTTGTAAAGGTCCAAATGAAGATTTCTATCACTCAAAATAGTAGTCTAGTCCAATTTTTCAAACACCCGAATCTTTTCCATCAAATTCGGACCAGCGTTAAACCATACCGGACAACCATATACAATCATTGGCCTGATTAGGGTCATGTAGCATGTAACTTTTACCCTGCTGTCAAGTTGGCTACTATGAAACTGCCCTCTTGTCATAGCAGAAGTTTTCTTGGCCAAAGCTGCCTTCACATGTCTATTAAAATATATGTACTGATCTAGTCAGATACCAAGGTATTTAACCACACTCTTGGTTTCCAGTTTGTGTTCATGCGGTCCCATGATAATCAACTTCCGCAAATTTTTTCTTATGTCATTCGTGGCTTTATATAATATCGTTCTAAATAGGATGGCTTCACATTTCTCGAAGTTGATCTTAACTTTCCAGTTGTCTTAATAGCGCCACACTTTGTTGAAGTCTCGCTTCAGTAAACTATTTATGCTCTCAACTTTCGGAGCTGTTCTGTAAATTATAAGATCGTCTGCAGACGCGATAGCATGCGGAAGTGCGTCTAATAAGTTGCTAATGTAAATGTTAAATAGAATCGGAGAAAGTACCGCTCCCTGTTGCAAGCCATTCTTGATATTATGCGTTTTATTAGAAGTCGCATTACCCCTGTTGACCACGAACCCCCTGTCCTTTAACATATCATCATCATCATCATCATCATCATCGGCCCACAACCGGGATCCGGTCTTGGCCTTATTTAGCAAGTCTCGACGCTTGTTAAATTTTCCATAATAATTTAATATTACGGGCAAGGTTATTAGTCTTACGCCATCCTTTAACATATCAAAAAGTACATATTGCAAGGACTTATATATGCCTTGTCTGACCAGTTTGTAATATAACCCTTCAATACAGAGGGTATCAAAGGCTCTTTCCAAGTCGATCAGACAGGCACCTGTGCATTGGTTCTTACATTTATTCCATTCTATGTCGGAGACCAGTTTAGCTGCGGCATGTGTGGTTTCATGACCCATCTTAAAGCCAAACTGATTATTCAGAATAATGTTGTTGTCGTCTACCCATTTCACCAGAACTTTGTTAATGATCTTTTCGAAGACTTTACTGATGCTTGGAAGTAAATTTATCGAACGCATGTCCATTGGGTTTGTACAGTCTTTGCCATTTTTTGGGGATGAGCTGTATGCTTGCCATTTGCTAACGCGCCGGGAAGTATGCATTATTAAAATCGTGATGAAACAGGACTGTATATACATCTATTGCCATAAGGTGGTGGTTCTTGAGGACGATGGGTGGTATTCTATTTATTCCCACTGACTTTTAGCTTCTCAATGAGTCGAAGATACCTTGGATTTCTTCCCTCGTACGTAAAAGGTAATTAGCCCTAACATTGGCATTAATGTTATTTGACAAATTATCGTCATTGAATTTGGTAAAACCAGGTTTCTCTGATTGCCAATTTGACATTTCATTTCGGAGTTGCAGGTAATTCAGTAGAGCTCTGTCCTCCAAGTCGTGATTTCGGTAAATGTTTTCATTCACCTTGTACATTTCCTGATAGACAGGTTCCACGGCGTTCACCTATCCCAAGGGATCCTCGATGACGAAGAGCTCATTATTAAAGGTAGCGTTCTCTGTATCTATGCCATTGTTGATTAGCAGCTGCTTGTTTATATCGGTACGTGGTATTTGGTGACACTAAATCTCATTTTTATTATTTCTCCTGAATATTTTATTTATTTGTGGGAACATATTCGGGTTATTAGTTTTTATTGCTCGAATTCTGTTTGTCCAATACAAATTTGTTGCTAATCTATAATTAGCTTTAAGTAATTGTTGGAGGTTCTTTAATCGGGATTTCAGTGATATTATCTCCTGGTCTTGCCTGTCTGTAAACTGTGTGTAATTGTTTTAGTTTCGATAGCAGTCTGCTCTTTTCCTTGTGGAGTGAGTTTATTGTTGTGTATCTGTACATGTTTATGTGATCTGTAACTGTTGTTTTGGGAATTGTTTTATCCATTGTTCGTTTAACGATTTCGTCCATTTGTTGGATGTATTTGTCGATTTCGTCATTTGTCAGGTTTCTATTTACTAGCGGATTAAAGTCGTTCGTAAAGTTCTCTTGCTAATGATCTGGTGAACCGCGCCATCGCATTGCCCCGTAGTTGTAGGGTTGCGGGATCACGAATTCCTCCAGATCTGCGATCTCGTTCGGAAGCTCTATTACTGCCGTGAATGTACAGTGGTCACTATCGTATTCAATTGTCCGTAAACAGTTTGTGTTTCGTCTATTGGTGTTAAGTAATCTCAGTCGTGAGTCGATTAGCAAGATATCTAAGAACGATCTACCTGTAGGGATCGATGGATATTCCGTAGCTAGCAGGTCAGTTCTATATTAAATATGATACTGATCTAACCACCCAGCCAACTGGTTTCCTCCGGCATTAGATATATAATTTCCCCAATTTCTATGCTTGGCGTTCATATCTTCCACTAGGATCAAGTGTTTTTTGTCCAGGTGCAATTGTAAGCATCGAAAGAATGTTTCGGGCTCTGCTATAAATAGGTTATGTTGGTGCTCCTCATGTGCATAGACCGCAATCGCATACAAACCTCTTCCTTGCTGAGGGGGTATGCGTACGATTCATGCTTCCACCACCCGGAGCCTGCGCACTTCTCCACTATATATAACTTTATGATAGATTCCTTTTCTAATAAAGATTTTGACACCACCCCCTTGAGAGGAGTTAGGTCGATCTCTTCGTATAATATCGTTGTTTTTATGACCTATCTTATGCTTCTGGTTTAACTTTGTTTCCCCCGCTAGGAGTACATCAGGGTTTTCATCTTGCAACAGGTTGAGAAGAGTGGATCTTTTCTCAGTTCCTATAAGTGAATTTACATTCACGACAAGAGCTTTAATTGATCTTTTGGCTGAAGGGTATATATCGACTTTTTATATAGACTGGGCAAGCGTAAGTTGATCTCGTTTATTTAACTTTGCAACCGTGTCATTTGTCTCTGTTGAAACTTTGAAATTTCGAAACTAAACTCTTGATTCTAATAACTTGATCGTTCATTGCGAAGAGAAGACTTATCATCTTCTGGATTTCCCTGAGATGTTTCGCTTGTCCTTAGCTCCATAGCTTTGGCGCGTGTTATTACATTGCACCTTTGTAGTGTAGGAGTCTCATCACACCTTTGCGGGATACGGCTTAAGGCATCCGCATTGGTTTAATTTACCGGGTTTGTATTCGATTTGGTAATCGAACTACAATAAATTGTAGAGGAACCTTACTAACCGTGACGTGGAATCTTTCACGTTAAGTACTCCCTTTAGTGGCTTCTGGTCCATATATCATCATCATCGGCACTACAACCCGGAACTGGTCTTGGCCTTATTTAGCAAGTCCTGAGGCTTGTTAAATTTTCCATAATGATTTATTTTTTCTGGGCAAGGTCATTAGTCTTGCGCCAGAGGCTCCCCGACGGGGAATCGAACCCCGGTCTCCCGGGTGACAGGCGGGTATACTAACCACTATACTATCGACGAGCCCATATATACGGTGAACTTTCTCCCGTGTAAATAACAACGAAAATTCTCAGCAGCCCCCACAATGGCTATAAACTCTTTTTCAATGGTAAAGTAATTCTTCTCCGTGTTATTCAGGGTTCGACTGGCATATGCGACTGGCTGGTCCTTACCGATTTCGCCTTGTGACAGTACGGTTCCGAATGCTTTATTACTCGCATCCCTAGTCAAATTAAATGGTTTGGTGAAATCTGGATACATTAATTGTGGCGGCGAGACCAACAATCCCTTTATTTTATCAAATGCCTGCTGGCTTTTGTCTGACCACGTGAACTTAACAACCTTCCTTAACATATTCGTTAGAGGGCGCACTTGCCTCGAGAAATTTGCGACAAATTTTTTATAGTAGTTTGCTAGTCCTAGAAAAGATTGGACGTTCTTGACCGTTTTAGGAATGGGGAAATCCCTGACCCTAGCGTTCGTGTCGGGATTTGGCATTGCTCCTTTTCCGGAACAAACGTGTCCCAGATATACTATTATAGGAACTTGCATTTTTCCGGTTACAGTTTGAGGTTGTGGTATTAAATTTGTTCGAATACTTTCCGGAATTTGCCATTATGGTGTTCTAGGTTTTTCCCATATACGACCACGTCATCCATATAAATAAAGCAATGCCTTGTAACCCGGTTAAAACATGGTCCATGAGTCTCTGGAACGTAGCCGGTGCTCCCATTTGACCGACTGGCATACGTTTGAACTCATAATGCCCGTAATTTGTGCTGAACGCTGTCTTATCCCGATCCTTTTGATCCACTAAGACGTGGTAGTAGCCGCTGCCTAAATCGAGCGTGGAGAAATAGCATGAGCGACCGAGCTGGTCCAAAATGTCCTCTATTCGAGGGAGGGGGTACGCATCGCCAATGCTTTTGTCATTCAGTTTCCTCAAGTCGGCCACAAGTCCCCATCGGGCTTTTCCATCGGAGCCCGCTTTCTCATTTCATGTATTATCGCACTGGTATACGTCAGCAGGTCGCCTTTGAGGTGGAAAATTTCATTAAGCTCCTCACATATTTACACTATTAATTCATACTCTTGAGGACTTTTTCCTAAGTGGAGTTCCTCATGTAATTGTGTCAACCTTGAATCTATTGGTGATTCAAGAGGTGACGCATCCCCGGGGAAAAGATATCGAATGTATTGGAGGTGTTCCACCACCGAAGATTGCTTATCAGAACTAATTCCCATTGATGTATTTACTCGCTTACCGGTATGAATATTCTCCCGGTTTTCCAAAGTAAGGAAAGAAAATTCTTTTGTTGGAAGCAACTCCACCCTGATCCGGTCGATGGTTAGGGGATAATCTATGATATTGAGTGCCTCCATTTAGGCACTTTTCGCCATCTTCAAAATACAATTAGGTAGAAAGAGCCCTGATTGTATTTCTTTAGGCACCAGTATTACCTTTTCCCGGATTACTAATCATCTTTCGTGAGCGTTCTGGTATTATAACCGGCCTGTTCAGGAAAATTTGTTACCTCAGAAGGGTCTGATGGTAGGCGTACTACCAACGCTTTCCCCTTTTTGTCGTCTTCCGGCTTTTGGAGTGTTGCCTTGTTGTTGGAGTAACTGGGGCCGAGCAAGTTCTCACAGGCCTTCCCCTGTGTAGGTAAGGTTTTCGGGTGACTACCGACCGCGGCTTGGATCTTCTCAGATTCCTTTGGTGCGGATTCCCGTTCGGCTGCTTTATGGCATGGCATCTCCTTCCTATCATTTATAAAGTTAATGGAGATGGCTGAGTCGAGTCGGTGAGGTCATGAACTTCCGGGTTTCTACAGGCCAATAAATAATAATAAATGGAAACACTTACAAGAATAATGTTTGCTTGGAGAAATTCCAAACAATTTCCGGGTCCATTAACTTCACAATTTCTAGACAGAAAGGCGTTACCCAACAAGCCGTCTGCAGACAACCCCGGCAAGGAGTCTAGTAATTGGAAGCTACAGGGGATTTGTTGTTGTAATTTGAACTTCCCCTGGCACCAACCTCTAGACTTACCCTTGCCAAAAGGCGTTTGGAGGTTGGTTGCTTTCTGGGCATCCGCTATATATTTTTTATGGAGTGCCTTCAGCTTAAGAAGACTGATCTCAGCGCCGGTGTCCCCAATTAGGCGTGTAGTGTTTCTATGGGCAATGTCTAAAGAGAGTCGGACAACTGGGACTGTCATTGGCGGAAACTGACAGCAGTTTTGAACATTGTGCTAGCTTTATTCAGCCGGCTTGGCGATTTCCGACCCGACCTCTGGGAGTTTTCCGACCTCTCCCGCTTTGCCTTTTGTCGACACACTGACGCCGTGTGGGTGTGTCGTCTGCAAAATGTACACCGTTGATCACTCTTATTTGGAGAAGAATCCGTGCTGGTATAGCTAGAGTGGTTACGGCCCGTCTTGGGTCGACGGTGTTGTCAGCGTTTCAAAACCGTTGTGGGGCTCTTTCTCTGCTTTCGATCCTCAGAAGGCTCAGTACTGGCAGAACTGGTGTTATAATCCAGCGCCATGCTTCCTCGTTAGAGAGAAGAGCGTGGACCTTTTATTTTATTTTCTTTAAGTATAATTCATTATTTGCCAAGTCCATCGCAATTTGTGAGAATTTGAATTTCTCTCTTTATTATTTAACGCAAACTCCGTTATTTCGCCAGATAAATAGTTTATAAATAACGCAGTTAAAATATCACTTCCCTTTTTATGAAAGCAATTCGAAGGTTAATCTACTTTCCCTTTTATACGTTTTTATCGTTTATTAAAATTCGTATTTATTCTCGTGTCTCTCGTCTCTCAACTATTGTTTCTCAACTTCTCAACTTTTGTTTCTCAACTCAACTCAACTCAACTGTGTGAACTGTATTTCTCAACTCTATTTCTCAAAACTGTGTGAACTGTATTTCTCAACTGTCCTTACATCATTTTTCTCTCTTCTTATGCAACTTATTGTTCTAATCTACTGTAAATTATAATTTCAACAAAACCAATCTTATCAAGGTATTACTTACTCTACTGTGACTTTTAATTTTGAATAAACTTTGAACGAAAATCAAAGAGCCATGTTTCAAATGAAAAAGGGCATGTTATGAAATGTACTGAAACTGACTTGATATAGAATATTGTGGATGTTTATTTATGATATGTATTAAATGAGAATGTTAGATATGTAAGGAGAATGTTTTAAGGATGTGTTAGATAAATAATGAGATTCAGTGTTAAACTTAATAGTTATAAGGACAGTAGTATTCTGGAATACTACACTGGTATGGTTCTGCCCTGTAGTGGCCGGTAGTTGTTGACCATCTTTGTCGCCTGAATTTCTGTGGCCTGTGATTTGTTTTTCGTCTGAACTTTCTTCCATTCTAAATTAACCGTGCAAGTCGGTGGGGTATGATGGTGACGTACAGTCTTAACCGTTTCGTTGGGTGTAGAAGTTGATGACATCTGAGTTTTTTCCCTTTTGCTCTTGTAGCTACACCCATCCCACGTGTGACCCTTTCGGCCACAAAACTCGCAATAACACCGAATGCTGCACACTCTATAAATCAATGGTGTTGTTTGTTTTGAAGTAGAGGTTTGGACTTGTCTCTGATCATGGTCATATAAATGTTCCTTCTTAATACAAAAACTACACGTCATGTGTGCAATTAAAGGGTGTGGCACACGAGTGTCTCGGATCTGTATAATCTCCACCGGTCTGGTGAGGTTGTAATGTCCCAGGTCCTCTAGGGGTAGACCCTGTTGATCCTTGGAATGACCGTGGTGATTCTTGAGACCTATGCAGGTTCTTCACAGGTTGGGGGCGTGTAACAGTTAGAGGTTGTACTGTAAAGGTAGAAGCGGATCTATTATTGTTAACCCCAACTAACTGAGACGCATCGTTCACAGATATATGTTGCCTGTGGAACGACTCCTGTGGGTTGTCAATCTTTTCCCGCAGGCCTGGTCTGAAACCCTTGTCGTTGCTCGTGTTTCATTTGGTTCGCCTTCCCAATAATAAAATGACTTGGTACTGTGTATGACCGGTGTGTCAATCGTGTTGAAACCTTGATTTGGATCAAACACATTAGATGGGTCAACATGGCATGTTTCAACACACGACGAAATTCCCACATAAGGATCTCTCCCTTTGAATATATCCTTCTGTGTCTATTCCATTTGGAGGAGCCGCGTGATGATTTTTTCGAGAATATTCTCTCCTAATTCTAATAAACGATATCGGAAATGGTCTTCCTTAACCCCCCTATCAGTACGGACTTCGCCAACGTCTCAATCTGGATGGCAAAGACGGCGTTGGCTACTTGTCCCTATGAGCGTGTCTCCGCCTCCTTGCAGAGCTCCAGCGCTTGTTTCACACGAGAAACAAAATGCAATGTCCTCTGCATGAAGCTGTCGCATTATAGAGAGTTGTGAATGTAACTCCTCATACGTCTGTGGCGTTTCTAACAGATGCACACACAATACACAAGCAAATAGTGAAGAACACCTAACGAAAATCGAATAAGAAAATGCATCAGAGCCGTATACCATAGCGATAACATAACAAATCCACATGAGTCGAATGTATTTGAGTTTAGAAATCGAATTCGTACACACGACGGTGGCCTGATGGGTTGCGCTTTGGTTCAATGTTTGGTGATTCTAACTGTTATAGCGTCAGTTCGAATCACACGTTCTTCAATATCATCCCAAACGCTATACGTCTCCTGTCGCAACAATGTGCTGGTGAGTCGTTGTTCCAATTCCTAGAAGGTCACCGGGGTTTTTTCCTTAAAGATGTGGTAGGCTTCTCCACACAACCGCACGCGTAACCAACAACTTATTTCTCCCTCCATGGGCAAACAACTTAAGGTCCTATTAAAGTTGTTATTGAACGTTTGAAGTTCAACAGCTGCGGTAGGGCCTTTTTATCCCTTAAATACCAGCACGGTTCTATGGACTGAATCCAAAATTTTGTCTGCTCCTAACATGGTGTTAATGGATTGTTCCGTCTCGCGTTCTGGAGAGTTAGTAGGAGAGTTTATCTCCGATTGACTTTTCGTTTGTATCGAGAATTACGCGATTCGTTATTAAATCCCCCCAAGACTAAGCGGAACAAATTGAAACCGTAGAGGAGAGAACGAAAGGTGAAGAAAAGAGAAATTGCGAACAAGGAAGAACCAGGAGAGAGCAATGAGCAATGAAACCAAATATCTGAAACGACAAGAAAAGAGCGGACAAAAACCGAAAAGAGAAAAAGAAACAAAAGAAAGAACGGAAAAACTCGACGGTGTAAAATAGAATGGCCAAATGCTTTCTTCTGTTAATCCTCTCCCTCTCTCTCCTGTGTGATGAAAAATAATATATTTTATTTTATTTATTGATTTAATTAATTTTATTTTTTTACTAATTTAATTATTATTTTTAAAGAAATCTAGCCACTAGCAAGGCCAGTTGGTGTAGGGACGCTAGAGCCTAAGAGCTCTACCCACCACTGGACCTGTACCTCCGTGTATTCTCATATTTAAAGAGTTCTTAACTCTAAGACAGTCCTCAGTTGTTAGTTACCAGCTGCTCCAATTTGTTATATTATTACTAAAAAATAAATTTTATAAAGCGACTAACTTGGAGAAATGCCAAACCGCTGGTTGGTTGGCGTTGAGCGCTATCCTAGTTACAGGGGGTATTGAAGTCTAGAACCCCCCCTGTCTTCTTTGGTGTTCGGCCCAACGAATGATTTTTGTAATTATTAGCTTAATATTAAATACTCCTTAACAATTTGTTTTCCTTATATTATTTAAGTTTTTTAATTGTTCACATTTCTTTAAAGGCGAATTTTATTCTCTTAAACGCGAACTTGTTCTCACTAACTGCCTTCTGTCGCAATAGTAATACATTCCATATGGGGAAATGGCGCATTTAGCCAATACTCAAGCTCAAAATGAATTTTATTTCGCCTTCAATTCAAAAAGTGGTCTCGTAGTCGGGTATATATCAGCATATCATTTAATTAATCAAGTAACACATATACAGTCAGGCACCATTCCGGACAATCCTAGTCAACCAGCGTAGTTACAATAAATAATTTTATATATAATAACGAAAAAAAGAAACAAATAAATACAATAAAAAGGAAATTATGTCTAAACTTATAAACATTTACCAGAAAAGACCCACCTAAACATATAAACCAAACCAAATTTATGTAATCTGTTTTTAAGTTAAAAAAATAAAAAAAGTAAAATAAAATTCATTAACTTTAAATTTAAGGAACGTTTAAGGCAATGATGTAAATTCCAGTGAAATTCAAAATGCCAATAATGACTTCCAAGAGACCAACTGGTTGGAACAGAGATTTAATAGAAGTTTTCAAATGTATTTTGTAAATATTTTTAAGATAGTTTAAGAAAGCTGTTATGAACACACCTACATGTTATTCGAATATAATATACAAAAGATTAACGACCTAGATCTGTTTTGTTTAAACGAATTGTGTTTTGAATTTAATCCTCCTCGGGTATTTAGAAGCATGTAGGTGCTTACATTCCTCCACATATGACCACTGGCTTTACGGAAAGGTAGTCTTCATTTGTAGGGCGGATTTTTGGCCAAGCGTGATTTATCGTAGATTTAGAATAAGTTGCTCCTAACCACTAGAACCTTTCGTAGAGTTAGCGATTCTATCATCCTTCAATATTGACTTACATTCTACTAGTGAACATAATTTAAAACAAATACAATAATAATAACGAGTGAATTTCTCGAAATCTATTTTCCAGCTCTTTTTAGAGATTCTGGCCCTAATTGTTAGTTTCGCCGAACCTGGTTCCTATATCTGAGTTCAAAGAATGCAACAACTGACTCAAACGTACAAATAATCTTCACAAGCGAAATAACAAAACATTTGCTGCCACTTGTGTATTTGCAAACGCGTTAATAAAAAAATTATAAAACTAAGTGTGCTTGAAATTTGTTTTCAAACAGACCGGAGGAATATGTATGGTCAAGGTTAATCTAATTAAGTCTAATAACCAAACTATATCTAGAGTTGAATTAGATATCTTCGAAGCAAACTTACCCCTCTGCGAAGAATATCAATGTCATTCAATTTCCATAGAAGTCGCCTATTTAATCTCGGTCGCATCTCTTTCCGTCTGTGACACATAACCGGCACGTCATTTCTCGTATCTACAAACGTCAACTATATGTGAAAACAATGTCGAGACGGCACTCATACGTCCCAGTGGCGTCTGTGTCTGGCTTAGAGGAATTATTCATCACGACGATGCATCGATGCCGTCTATGAATTATGCAATCAGTGACTAATCAGTTTAACGTCGTCTATAAATAGATCTTTTGTGTCTCTTAATTAAAGCTTCCATTTAAAAATGTATCGCGACTTTCATGGCTTTAAATGTGCAAAGGAAGCCCCCAATTGTCTTGATGTTAACAATCCTCTGTGCAGCGATTACCAATCAAGCAAAACGTGGATTGAAATGCTGAGTCAATCTCAAGCCTGAGTTTCAGGTTGAGGGATTAATATAGTGGAACAATTCATCAAGTTTGGGGGTATAAATTGAAAAGCTACTAACGAGCGCAAAGTAATTGTGATTATGAACCTTATTGAGAGATACTTACAGTGTTGCCAGAGAATAGAAACTTTTTCAATGTCGAAACTTATTTAAAGTACAACGTCCTTTGGAAAATAATGTTGACATTGTAGGAGGATTGATTTAATTGCCTTGCTCTATCTACTGTCTTATATATTTTTGTTATGTTGTTATTTATTATGTTCTGGGTACTGTGAATAAGTTCTTGATGTTTTTTGAAATTTCTAAAATTGTAGGAATGATTCAAAAGTGCCGTACAATCCGAAGCCAATGGGAACTTATTCAGATCAGTGAACACTCATTCAATGGTCTAATTCTAAATGGGTATAACTCTCCAATAACTGACAGTTAGCCCCATATAGTTTTTCTTGGGATAAATATCAAAAGTCCTGCTCATATCCTTGACAATCGTAGTTAAAAACAAAAGACTGGAGGCAGCGGCTGATTAATATCAGTTTCGAAACATGCCACAATTTTACAGAAACAAATGGTAAGTTCATTCCCTCACCGTCATAATATACGTATGACAGTTAAGACATACTGCACTTTGATCTTAGCCAATAATCTAAACAAAAAGTCAATATAAACCCTCTAACCACAACATCAATAAAAGCTCTTGTCGTGAATGTAAATTCACTAATAAGAAATGAGAGAAGAGCCAATCTTTTCAACCTGTTGCAAGTTGAACAGCGTGATGTACTTCTGGCGGGGGAAACAAAGTTAAACCAGAGACACAAGATATGGCATAAAAACGACGATATTATACGAAGAGACCGACCTAACTCCTCTCAAGGGGGGGGGGGGGGGGGTGTCGCAATCTTTATTAGAAAAGGGATCAATCATAAAGTAATATATAGTGGAGAAGTGCGCAGGTTCCGGGTGCTGGAAGCCTGTATCGTCCGCATACCCCCTCAGCAAGGACAGGGTTTGTATGCGATTGCGGTCTACGCACCTGAGGAGCACCAACATAATCTATTTATAGCAGAGCTCGAGACTCTCTTCCGATGCTTACAATTGCACCTGGGCAAAAATTACTTTATTCTAGGGGGAGATATGAACGCCAAGCATAGAAATTGGGGAAATTATATATCTAATGCCAGAGGAAATCAGTTGGCTGGCTGGTTAGATCAGTTTCATATTGAATATAGAACTGACCTGCTAGCTACCGAATATCCATCGTTCCCTAGAGGTAGATCGTTCTTAGATATCTTGCTAATCGACTCACGACTGAGATTACTTAACACCAATAGACGAAACACAAACTGTTTACGGACAATTGAATACGATAGTGACCACTGTGCATTCACGGCAGTAATAGAGCTTCCGAACGAGCTCGCAGATCTGGGGGAATTCGTGATCCCGCAACCCTATAACTACGGGGCAATGCGATGGCCGCGGTTCACCAGATCATTAACAAGAGAACTTCGTTCGAATGACTTTAATCTGCCAGTAAACAAAAACCTGACTAATGTCGAAATCGACAAATACATTCAACAAATGGACGAAACCGTAAAACGAACAATGGACAAAACAATTCCCAAAACAACAGTTACAGATCACACTAACATGTACAGAAACGCAACAATAAACGCACTCCACAGGCAAAAGAGCAGACTGCTATCGAAATTAAAACAATTACACAGGCAGTTTACAGACAGACAAGACCAGGAGATAATATCACTGAAATCCCGATTAAAAAACCTCCAACAATTACTTAAAGCTAATTATAGATTAGCAACAAATTTGTATTGGAACAACAGAATTCGAGCTATAAAAACTAATAAACCAATATGTTCCCACAAATAAATAAAATATTCAGGAGAAATAATCAAAATGAGTTTCAGTGTCTCCAAATCCCACGTACTCAGGTAAACAAGCAGCTGCTAACCAACATTGGCATAGTTGCAGAGAACGCTATCCTCAATAGTGAGCTCTTCGTGATCGAAGATCCTTTGGGAAAGGTGAACGCTTTGGGAGCTGTCTTTCAGGAAATGTACAAGGTGAATAAAAGCATTCACCGAAATCACGACCTGGAGGACAGAGTTCTACTCAATCACCTGCACCTCCGGAATGAAATTTCACTTTGGCATTCGGAGAATCCGGGTTTTACCGAATTCAGTGAAGATAATCTGTCAATTGACATTAATGCCAATAGTGTAGTGGCTAATGGCCTTCTAATAACAAGGGAAGGAATCCAGAGTATCTTCGACTCATTAAGAAGCAAAAAGTCAGTGGGAATAGATGGAGTACCTAACATCGTACTGAAGAACCTGCCCCCAATGGCAATAGATATGTACACGGTCCTGTTTAACAACGCGTTGAATAATGCATATTATCCCGCGCGTTGGAAAACGGCTATCACTCAGCCCATCGCAAAAAAGGGCAAAGACTGCACAAACCCAATGAACATGCGTTCGATAAGTTTACTCCCAAGCATCAGTAAAGTATTTGAAAAAATCATTAACAAAGCTCTGGTAAAATGGGTAGACGACAACAGCATTATTCCAAATAACCAGTTTGGCTTTAAGGCGGGTCATGAAACCACACATGCCGCAGCTAAACTGGTCTCCGACATACAATGGAATAAATGTAGGAACCAATGCACAGGGGCCTGTCTGATCGACTTGGAGAAAGCCTTTGATACCGTCTGGATCGAAGGGTTGTATTACAAACTGGTCAGACATGGCATACATAAGCCTTTACTATATGTACTTTACGATATGTACTTTACAATATGTTAAAGGACAGGAGGTTCGTGGTCAAAAGTGGTAATGTGACCTCTAATAAAACGTATAATATCAAGAATGGCTTGCAACAGGGCGCGGTACTCTCTCCGATTCTTTTTAACATTTACATTAGCGACTTATTAGAAGCACTTCCGCAGGCTATTGCGTATGCAGACGATCTCATAATTTACAGAACAGCTCCGAAAGTTGTGATCATAAATAGGTTAATACAGCGAGACTTCAACAAAGTGCAGCCCTATTGCAATGACTGGAAACTTAAGATCAACTTCCAGAAATGTGAAGCCATCCTATTTAGAACTCCATTATATAAAGCCACGTACGACACAAGGAAAAACTGGCGAAGGCTAGTTATTGTGGGACCGCATGGAGATAAACTGGAAACCAAGAGTTTAGTTAAATACCTGGGCATCTGGCTAGACCAATATCTGTATTTCAACAGACATGTAGAGGCTGCTTTGCTCAAAGCGAGGAAAACTTTTGCTATGACAAGGAGGCTATTTCACAGTAGCCAACTTGACAGCAAGTTAAAAGTCATATGCTACATGACGCTAATCAGGCCAATGCTCATATATGGTTGCCCAGTATGGTTCAACATAGGACCAAATTTAATGGAAAAGATTCGGGTGTTCGAAAGAAAGTGTCTCAGAAGTTGTCTCAGATTATATCGGACACCGGAATCGGACTATAAAAAGTATTACTCAAATGAGACTTTATATAATGAAGCTTGCATAAATAGGGTGGATAATTTTATGATTAAATTAATCAGAGGACATATTGCGAGAGCAATAAGCTCGTCCAATGACCTAATTTTCGGGGCCTATTATCCAAACACCTTGTACTATGAGAGCGTGCGTCGCAACGGCTTTGTTCCACCAGAGGCGTTCCTTGACTTGGATATGAAAGGGCTTATACAGGATAGATCCGGAATTCCCCTGATCTATCATGTAAGTAGATCATCTGTAGACGGGCGATTGTGCTACGACCGGGAAGTAACGCGCACCGAAGAAGAGCTCCTGCGCCTCAGTAGGGCTATCTCCCACAGAGACCGGGACGATAGTATTAGACAGCGTCAACAGTTCTGGTGGTTGAATGGCATATAAAGACCTGGATACCAAAGTCGGTATAGAATCATAGTATCATCAGCTAGCTTACATAGACTTAGCTTTTCTAGAATTAGGGTAGTATAAGATTTAAGTTAAGTTAGGTTAAGTGCTTTTACATAAAAAAAAAAAGTAAGTTAAATTTTAAGAAAAAAAAACAAAAAAAAATTGACAAAGTTTTTCAAATTTTTCTTTGTATTTCAACTAATTATCAGTACTGCCACAAAGTTCTGTCGCCGAAAGGCAAATTATACAAATGTTAAGTAATGTTTAGCTTAGAGCGTCTGCGAAGGACCAGTAAGTTATTATATAAGATAATTTAAGCATTTTTTGTCTAGCCTTTAATTTAGAAATTAAGAATATAAAAAGAAAAATAAAAAATGTTTTAAAAAAAATGAAACAGTTAAGACATCCTAACTAGCATAGTCATGTTGCAATCTCCGCATCGTCACAGTAATTAAAACGACGACCCCGTGCCCAAGCACGTACACTACGCCTGTGAAAATGGAACGGATGCGACAGGCCTTTGAAGTGCACAAACAGACCAAAGGGGATCAAACACAAAAAAGAACAGAAAATACAATTTTTTTTTAACTAGGCTCAACGGGCTTAGGCTGTTAATATCAATTAGCATCTCCTTATCAACCCGACACATGCTCAAAACATTAGTATGCCACTTGAGTCATCCAAGGACGCACGCTGTTATCATATGTTTGCGCCATCATAAACACGGTATCACACCAGTTGTGTTTAGTAGGGGTTAGTTTCAGGACGCGAGTCTCCTGAGCCTTAAAAGGACAAGGCGATCTCTTAAAACAGACCGCTCCTGAAATCTTGTCCTACAAGAGGTCGTTACCGTGCTTCCTCATATACCTGAGGGACGAGCAACGTCCTTTTGGTTTGGCCTCAGTCTTGATGTCCTCACTTGGTCTTCCGTGGGGGCCAGGTGATGCTCCGGTATCAGTTGTTGTTCTCTTTGTGGAGATACCACGGCTGTACTTACCAGTTGTCAGCTCAATGAAATACTATTAAAAAGTCTCGCTTTTCCTCTTTTGGTAAATACCAATGTTTATTTTTAAATGGTTCTCCTGGGCACCTCCTTCAGGGACAAATGAATGGTATTAGACTGCGGCGCTACTAGTCCTATCGGGACCATTAATTATGTTTAACTGCGGCCACTCCTGGGGACTTCCTTCAGGTTTTTTTTTTTTTTTTTTTTTTTTCAAAACTATTTATTAACCATAATTAGAATTCGTACATTTAAGTAATACAGTGACTTAAAATTAATTTTGTAACAATTGCTTACATGTAATTATTATAATAATATATACATTTTCCAAACAATATTTAATGAGATATAAGATAGATGCGTGTTTATAAATTTAGTGGTATTATCTTCCTGGAAAAGGTCAGAAAACCAGGAATTTGTTTTTTCAACTTTACTTAATCTAAACTCAATCCTAATTATATAAATAACTTAACCTAATTTAGCGTGATTACAGTATGATTTTCATAAAGCCATAAACAAAGTTTTATAATTAATGGGATATATGTTATGAATTAAAGGATGTGGAATGAGGTTAGTTATGGGTTAGAGGTAGAGTATTTCTCTCCGGTTGTTCGTTGGAAAAGC
This sequence comes from Microdon myrmicae, assembly GCA_963931805.1. Classification (NCBI taxonomy): domain Eukaryota; kingdom Metazoa; phylum Arthropoda; class Insecta; order Diptera; family Syrphidae; genus Microdon; species Microdon myrmicae. Next base: position 184,367,129 of record OZ007497.1, on the reverse strand, counting down.
GTAGGATGTTGGAAAATGGTTGGACGTTACAGTATTCGAACTGGTTGGGGGTAACTTCGGTGTTGTGGTATATGATCTCATTTGAATCATTTACCAGTCTGCCTCAGGCGAAGATAGCTCTGGTGTGGAGACAGTTGGGATAGTTAGTTCGGATATCTAGAGGGTTCTCTAAGAGCGAGGTTATTATGGGATTGGGATTATTTTGTAGGTTTTCGATAAATTTGATAGACAGTTCGAGGAATCGTCTATCGAAGCGCTCGATACCAGCGGTATTGTAGAGTTCGACGTTACTATAGTACTTATAGGAGTTAGGACGACGATGTAACCCAGAGACATACCTAAAGCATTTTCTTTCGAATACTCGTAATTTCTCCATTTGGGAGGGAGTGATATGGTACCACAATGGGCACGCGTACGTGAGTGTGGGCCTGATAATTTGTTTGTAAATGAGCAGTTTGACTTTGTGAGAGAGACTTTTAGGTTTCCACATTACTCTTCTACAGAGATTAAGCTGAATTGTGGCTTTTTGAAGGGAATTTTTAATGTGGGAGGAAAAAGACCAGTTATTAAAAAAAGGGATTCCCAGATATTTTAGGGTTTTGGAGGGTTTTATCAGAGTGTTGTTCAGTTGAATCTGAATTTTGTTGTGGCAGCGTCTAGTGTTGTTTGTACAGTGCTCGTTTTTGCCCTTGAACACTATGAGCTGCGTTTTATTTGGGTTAAGGTGGATTTTCCACTTATTAAAGTATGTTGATAGGTTAGGGAGGAAGTTGTTAATGCGGTTTCTTGCAGCCTTAACAAATTTGCTGCTAGAGTAAATTAATGTATCATCAGCATAATTCAGCATCACAACATTAGGAGATACGGGTTGAGGAATATCTGAGGTATATAACAGATATAAAATTGGGCATAAAATGGAGCCTTGGGGAACACCCGCGGTTATGGTGTGGGTTCCTGAGACAGAAGAATTTATTCTTACAACCAATTTTCTGGCAGAAAGATATGAGGCTAAGAGCTTTGTTGTGTGAGAGTTTAGATTAAATATGGAGTGCAGTTTGTACAGAAGTCCTGAGATCCAGACGCAATCAAACGCCTTAGAAATATCGAGAGATATACACAGAGTAGGGCTTTGGTTTTGGAGACCAGTTGTAACATCGTGTGTGAGTTTTAGTAGAGCATGACATGTGGATTGTCGCTTACGAAATCCGAACTGACAGTTAGGGATGATGCCATTCTCATTGGCAAATGAGAGAAGATTTTGGTAGATTTTGCGTTCCAGTATCTTACTTAGTGTACTTAATAGGGATATTGGACGATAATTGCAAGGGCTATTACTACTACCGGGCTTCTTAATAGGAATTACTACCGCAGTTTTCCAGTTCACTGGGAAGTGCGATGCATTAATTATATGATTAAGAAGAATGAGGATGGGAAGTAGATTCGGTGGGCGTAGAATTCCTTCAGGGACAAATCTCGATATTTAACTGCGGGCCGGAGATCACTTGACTATTCCTTTATAAATGAAAAGGAATCGAAAATTGTATCCCAAAGATACACATTTTCGTGCAACAATCTCGATCTTTTGGATATTTCGAGGGAGATGTTGTATTTACGTAAGATAAGAAATCAATTTCTTGAATTCTTATGAAACTATTACGCAGATGTGTGTGTGTATCTGCTTTTGAGTTTTTGTTTGTTTAACTCAATGGAATTTTTGGGATAGAGATAACGATCTCTGAATTTCTGGATTTGGGTGATGCTGTGGAACAAATGTAGAACAATAAACGAATATTGGATTTTTTAATTTTAATTTTGATTTTGGATTTAATTATGCCGTGGGGGCAAATGTTATGCGATAAACGAATTCGTTTATTGCGAATTTTGGATCATGTTTGGGTTTTTTCAGGTTTTGATAGGATTTTGGGTTTTAGAGTAATATTGCTGGGATTTTGGATTAGGAATGGGGGAAAAAGATGGTAGGGCTTTTTGGAGCACTACATCCTTCCCTCCTTGAAAAAAGAAAATTGATCTTTATGAGATTAATTTTCTGGAAAATGGTGTGATTGGGAATAAGGATGATAGTCTCGTGATTCCGTTACATAGGCCTGATCTCTTTTTTTTTTTTACATAGTAGCTTTAGGTATACAATATTATTATAAATGTGTAATTTTTTGTACTTTGTTTTTTCCTTAATATTAATGTACTCGTATTTATGGTCGTGTATCGAAGTTTCCACGATGGTTATTTATATAATAAAATATTTTCTTTTGGAAGTTTGTACAAATACAATTTTGTTTTTAAGGTTTGAATTTTCTTAGTATAGGTGTGTTTAACAGTAGTTGTTGGTTATCCAAAAATAAAGTTTTCTTATATAAAGTATTTTATTTTGAGTTAAGGGTATATTCGTTTAGTTTGGTTTTGGTTATATGTACAATAGACATTTGGTTTTAAAATTTCATATAATTTGTTTTTTTTTTCATGTTGGTTAAACATTGTATTAGAAGGAAACATTTGATTCTAAAAATTTTCGTTTTGATTTAAAGTAAATATTTTCTTATTTTCTGAGTATAAGTTTAATTGTAGAATGTTTAAAATTACATAAGTATTTGAATTCATTATTTTAACATTATTTCGTATTGTAACTTTTGGTTTTTCTTTCTTGTTTTGGTGTATTACAATAACTTTTTATTATTTATATTATTATTATTTCTGTTTTTTTTTCTTCATATATATAGTGTTTTTTTTCTTTTATAACTTAAGATTATTACAAAAATTTTTTTGTTTGTTTGTTTATTTATTTAAGTTAGTGGTGGTTGATTGAAATATTTGTATAATACTGTTTGTTGATAACTCTACGTAGTCAGCGTGCAAGCCAATAACTTTGTCGTAGGAGACAGAACAAGAAAAAGGCAGAAGTGAACTAGAAGGCAGCTTTATTAATAGACGTGTTGAAGGACAATTATTGACGGATGGTGTTTATTCGGTGAATGTTGATTGTAGGCGATTGTAACAAGCCCGTTGAAGGTTGAGTGCAGACTGACGAATTGGCATGAGTGCCAATTCAAAAAGCGACGCTATGACATCATTGTGGTGAGAATGATATCCAGTTCGTGCCAGCTGCTGCGCAACTGGTATACATGCGAATGTACTAGATTTCTCCAGTACATTCCAGCACATTTAATCGCCAATCCGCAACAATACATTTTTTTCGATAGTCAATATTTGTTTATAGTATAGTTTTGAAACTTCTATTTTTGAAACATATGAGTTATGTGGAGATTTAATTTCTGTTATATTTTATTTATTTTCTCCTGAATTGGTAATACAGTTATATTAGTTATATATTTTCTTTGTTTATTTTATCTATCTATTTCGTTTTTGAACAATAATTTTTAAGAGGTGAATTTAACATTATTGGCTGTATATATGTTTTTCTTTATAGATATATTTTTGTTTTGTTTGTTTATTTCGGTTATTTAAAATGTTGTATAATATTTACAAGATTATTTATTCGTGTAGCAGTATTTGAAAAGAAAATTTTGCAGGCAAATTTTAAATATATTATCGTAGTATTTTGGTACAGTGTTACTTTATGATTTTTTTTTGTGTTTACTATACGTGTATGCATTTACTTCTTTCTTTTTTTTTGTAAGGTTATCTATACATCTATACATTTACTTCCCTTCACTTTTGTTTTATTTATTTTGGGTTTCTTATTCGTGATTGCCTAGTCCACAAATAGTTTTATATTATTGATGTGGTCAAATCTTCGAGAAGAAGAGAATGTGCTTATTCACTTGTTTAAGTATATATTTGAGTGCTCTAAAGTCGACAACCACTCTCCACCGTTTTGTCCCATCAGGTCCTGCCTTCTTGGGTACTAGTAAGAGAGGGGAATTCCAAGGACTGAAACTTGGTTGTACCACGCCATCCTGAAGCATTTCATTCACCTGTTTGTGGATTTCTTGCTTCGAGCTATCTGGGAGGCGATATGGTCTTATGTAAAGTGGGGGCTTTCCTTCTTCAGTGATGATCTGATGCTCTATGGCGTCAGTGTGTGTGAGATGGTCGCCCTCTAAGTAAAAGAGATCGTTAAATCTGCGGCAGATGTCTAGGATAGATTTCCTTTCCTCCTGGTTACAATGACGCAACTCTAGGAGTGATTCTAGCCGTTCAAGCCTATTTTTTAGAAGGTTCTTAGTGTTGCGGATTGGCAATTAAATCTGCTGGAATGTACTGGAGAAATCTAGTACATTCGCATGTATACCAGTTGCGCAGCAGCTGGCACCAACTGGCCATCATTGTCACCACGATGATGTCATAGCGTCGCTTTTCGAATTGGCAGTTATGCCAATTAGTCAGTCTGCAATCAACCTTCAACGGGCTCGTTACAATCATCGTCTACAATCAACATTCACCGAATAAACACCATCGGTCATTAATTGTCCTTCAACACGTCTATTAATAAAGCTGCCTTCTAGTTCACTTCTGCATTTTGTTGTTCTGTCTCCTACGACAAAGTTATTGGTTTGCACGCGGACTACGTAGAGTTATCAACAAACACTTAGTTTCATCCGCCTGTAACACATTGTAGTCATCCAGATCTTCCCATCCGACTTCTTTGTCGTTGGTGTTTACTTCCTGATCGGTGTCTAATGTGTTCATTAGTAATACCTTTATTTTGTTGTCCTGTGGTGTTGTCAAACTATTTCCCAGATATATCCTCGGCATGATCTCGAATTTTGTTATTATCAGTTCTTCACTGAGTTTTCCTTTAAATGGAATCTCCATTATTTCTTGAGATCGTGAATGCAATTTTATGAGATCGATTTTGGCATTTCGTTTTAAATTTACTGGGAATATTGAAGTTTCGGGTTCATGTTTTCCTGAACTCAGTTTTTCGGCAGTTTCCTTACCTTTTCTGTTACCACAAAATTTATTTAAAGGGGGAGAGGAAGATTCAAGGGTGGTTGGTTTCGTTGTGTTTGTCACAGCATCAGATCCGGCCCGTAGACAAACGGATTCGGATGTTGATCACGAACGGTGTTATCCATTTTTTTATAAATGCCTGTATTTTCCGTGGAAGACACCTCGTAAGGCGTGGCAATCTGAATATTTTCCTTGACCTCATTTTTGTTTCCTAAAAGCTGCTCGAGTTCTACCATGGTTCTCTTCTTCACAGCGAATTTAAGGAATCCCTTCTCAAAGTTAATGTGGCACTGGTGCTTCGCAAGGAAATCGCTTCCCAGTATGCCATCGTGTTGAAATTCTACATTGCTTCCCACTACAAAAAGGTCATGCTTAAAGGGTATGGAGTGCCTGTCAGTTCTGAATTCGAACTCCCCCAATACCTTTCCGCATGTGCTGACCGTTTTTCCAGCAATGGCGGATATAGTAACTGGGTCTGAATTATCTACAGATCGTTCAATATATAAGTTGTCTAATTTGATAAGACTGATGTCGGCGCCTGTGTCAATGGGGAAAGGCGAGTATTTTTTATCCGATGGATTAAATTTTACACGTATTACTGGCTCCTTAAATTCAGGGCAGAAAAATACGCGCATTTGAAAACTTACATCGGGATGGGGTGTATATCGGCGATTGTCTAAACTCGAGAAGGATTGCCGTTGCTCGCTGCCCGAGTGAGTTCGTTTCGCTGTTGTTGATTGGATACCCTGTTAATATTTTGATTTTGTCGGGTATTTCGATTTTCAATGCGGGGCGAGTTTGTTATTGTCCTATTTTGAGATTGATTGGATTCGTTTCTAAAGGGATTTCGACTCGTCGAAGGTTGGTCCTGGTTTCGCATATGAGCTAACCTGGTTCTGCACTCTGCCTGAGTGTGATAATACTTTCGACAGTATGTGCATTGGAGACGTTCGGCCTCTGTCTTAATGCGTTGGGAGACGAAATTTGGGAAATTTGTATTGCGATAGCAAGTCGCAGAAGTATGTCCCCTCTTGTTGCATGTTTGGCAAACTATTGGTTGGTTTCTCCTAAAACTGTTAGTGGGTGCTGCCATTGTGTGGTCGCTGTTCAATCTTTGAGATTGTTCCAAAGTGTAGCTAATGGCCACTTTGAGATTTGAAGCCCTATGCGCTTTTACTAAGATTTTGAGGCTGGAATTTCGTATCCCATCCTCAAACGTATTCAAAGCGAGTCTCTGATTTTCATCCAGAAGATAAGTTCTGACTGCAGGATCATGTGAACTAGCGTATGTGGCGCTGTCCAATTCATGCAGGTGGTGTGTGAGTCTATTTGAAAATTCTTTCACACCCTCCTTGCTATCCTGTTTTGTTGCCACTAAGTTATTTTGAGCAGCAGACCTAGAGATGAGAACTTTAAATTCTCCCTCCAATTCGGATACAAAATCTTCCCATGTAGAAATAATTTTATGTTTGATGTAGTCTCGCGCCGGTCCCTGTAATCTGGTTTTGATCACCCTTAGAATAAAGGATTTCTGGTTGTCTTCTTGTGCTTGTGAGAACAAAAAGTCTCTACAAGAGACGAAACCCTCTAATTCGTCAGGATTACCGTTAAATACCGGCACGAGTCCCAATATGTCGCTTAATCCGAATCCGTAGTTCATTCTAGAACTCTGTTCGCGTATTTCCGTCCGTAACGTTTCCGATGTTTCGTCCTCGCGTTTTTGTATGAGCTCGGGCTCAGGTCTCTGCGAACGCGTTCCCGGTTTATTTTTGTCGCTCACGACGTATTTGTGAAACAGACCTTCCTAAATGATCGTGGAAAGGGGTAGAGAACAAAGGGATGTAATTTTCATTTTATCGCCAAGAGAAAAGACGAACACAACAAGAATAATATATCCTCCAACTTAGTTAGTTAGATCCTATTGGGTAAAGTGTATTTTACTCCTAATGGTGAGAGAAACAATTTTCCTTTCGTTCGAGGGGAGCAAGGCCTAAAGTGTCACGGGCAAAAAGAGCAAAGGTCCCTGAAATAGGTTTTCCGCAGGAACGTAAAAAGAAAATCAACACACAAAAAGTCCAAAACAACGTCAAAGTTAAATGCAAAGGACTTTACCTTTCCGTTTTCCTTCAGCTATCACTCAGAAACAATAGAAAATCTTCCCCAAAGAAGTTGAAATAATTCCGAAAAGCAAATATGTATATGTATATATATAAAATTATATATGTATATGTAAATGTGTAAAATTTTTAGAAAATTGTTAAAGATATGCGTTTAAAAATATATGTTTATTAAGAAAAAATGTGTTTAAAAATTGTTTTCTACAAGCTGAAATAGTTTAAGGAAATAAGTGCGTACTACAAGTGTGTATGCACGTGTGTATGTATATTCGTATCAATTTTATGAACATTTTTATGTTTGTTTTATTTAAATTTTGCCTCTGTAAATTGAAATATGTGTAAAATTTTTGATAAATTTTAGTGTACGTTTATTTAAATTTCGTCTATAAAGGTGAACATATTTTCTATAGTTCCCTTGATTGCTTCACTATAATTTTATCCCTTCTGGACACTTACATGGATATTCCCATTAGGAAAGGAAAAAATATATAAACTAATTTCATTCAAAAGAAAAAATCAAATTTTAGAGGGTTTTTCTTGATCCTCATGTGAAAAGAACAATTTTGAAAAAAAGTATTTGAACATTCAATTTATTCTTGGCGTCTCCTTTAGTTAATGATTTCGAAAATTTAAAAATTTTATTTATTTTGGTGGCCGATTACTAACGCAAAAATGACAAACTTAAATGAATTTTTCTCTATTTTAATTATCAAATTGAGTTCACTTTCTGTTTCACTTTTCACTTTAATAATAAAAAATTTTCTTTTACCTGTGGTTGTTGTAGCTGCGACAGGAATCGGTTTTTCTGCTGACTGAGGTTCGCTCCACTGGATGTATTATATTTCCCTTCTGGTCTCAATCGCTATCGTCAGGATCTAGCAGCAAATTTACTGATGATTATGTTATGCTGTTGTATAAGGAAAAAGATTTTTCCTCTTTTCCACGGAACTCGTGGCAGTTTTCGTAGCACTTTGATTTTAGTTATCTACTTTGCCGGTATCCAAGCCCCAGGCAACGCTTTTAAATTTCAATACCTTTCCGGTGTCAGCCCCGGAATACGTTTTAAAAATATTAAAAAAAAAGGTTTTAATGTCACTGTTCCGGTGTTAGCCCCGGAATACGCTTTAGAAGAAATTTTGCTTCAATGTCTTCCTTCGAGCGCCTGGAATGCGTGTCTTTGATGTCTTCAGGAATCAGTTATAGAGGATTTTGAAATTCTGCATTATCGGAACGTCCTTCGTGGATAATTTTACCAGTGTTCTCTTTGGTAGGGGATTTTGGGTATCCCACGCGCTGCCACCAAAATTTTTTGTTATGTTTAGTAGGGGTTAGTTTCAGGACGCGAGTCTCCTGAGCCTTAAAAGGACAAGGCGATCTCTTAAAACAGACCGCTCCTGAAATCGTGTCCTACAAGGGGTCGTTACCGTGCTTCCTCATATACCTGGGGGAAGAGCAACGTCCTTTTGGTTTGGCCTCAGTCTTGATGTCTTCACTTGGTCTTCCGTGGGGGCCAGGTGATGCTTCGGTATCAGTTGTTGTTCTCTTTGTGGAGATACCTCGGCTGTACTTACCAGTTGTCAGCTCAATGAAATACTATTAAAAAGTCTCGCTTTTCTTCTTTTGGTAAATACCAATGTTTATTTTTAAATGGTTCTCCTGGGCACCTCCTTCAGGGACAAATGAATGGTATTAGACTGCGGCGCTACTAGTCCTATCGGGACCATTAATTATGTTTAACTGCGGCCACTCCTGGGGACTTTCTTCAGGGACAAATCTCGATATTTAACTGCGGCCCGGAGATCACTTGACTATTCCAGGAATCGAAAATGGTATCCCAAAGTTACACATTTTTGTGCAACAATCTCGATCTCTTGGATATTTCGAGCGAGATGTATTTACACAAGATAAGAAATCAATTTCTTGAATTCTTATGAAACTATCGCGCAGATGTGTGAATGTATCGGTTTTTGAGTTATTTGTTTGTTTAACTCAATGGAATTTTTGGGATAGAGATAACGATCTCTGAATTTCTGGATTTGGGTGATGCTGTGGAGCAAATGTAGAACAATAAACGAATATTGGATTCGTTTATTGTGAATTTTAATTTTAATTTTGATTTTGGATTTAATTATGCCGTGGGGGCAAATGTTATGCGATAAACGAATGTTTCGTCGAAATCGTCGGATGCCAATGAAATCTTTGTTGGAACATGTGCGGCTAAACAAAGAGACGATGACCCGATGTGAAAATGTGCTAATTGGTTTTAGCTAGATTACTGGGAAATTGTGTTTATGGCATCGCTAGTAAGGATACGTATTGAATACCTATTTGCACTGTTTATGCTTGGATTTCAATTCATGCCAAGGGACGCTGAATGCGTATTTGCTTTGCGTTGCACATTGTGCGAGTCAGGGAATTTTATTGCTGGGAGAAACACGTCGCCAACCAATGTATACATAAAGAAATGTATCGTATACATGAATGAAGGTGGGAATAGGCGACGCCATGATAATTATCTCTGGCTGGAATGGTTACATGATATGTACTTTTCAGGATAATTTATGATAAGGAAAGTAAGAACTCTTACAGGGGATTTGTAAGCGAAGGAATGCTTGAAAAGGTAAGAATTCTTTTGCAGGTATTTTTGGGTTATAATAATTGGATCTATTTGATGCGTGAAGCATTTAAGATGCTAATACGAATTGCATTAGCGAAAGCTTATGCAGACTGGGTTGTGGTTATGGGGGTTTTTTCAGGAAGGCGAGCCGTGGGATCTGGCGGAACCGCCACAAAACCTTCTCGCATTTGCCAATGATAACTTTTAAACTGAAACTTAAATAGAACAAAATTAACTTTGAACAACTATAAAAACACAACATACATTGTGATTAACTACGTAAACTAACCACATCAAATTAATAATATACAAAATAATATCTAAGAGTTGCTTCAAATGGAACCTACTTTCAATTATCATCATCATCGGTACTACAACCGGGATCCGGTCTTGGCCTTATTTAACAAGTATTAGGCTTGTTAAATTTTCCATAATAATTTGTTTTTCCGGGCAGGGTTATTAGCCTTGCGCCAGACTTTCAATAATAATAGTAAAATAAATGTTGATGAATAAATGAAATATGTGTTTTATTTAACTATTCACCTTCGGACCTCTCCTTCGTTAATTTCGGGGTGCCTCGGCGTTCTATTGTGGCAACAACCATATTTCTTTTTCATATTATAGTAATGATTTGCTAGTATCAACGGACAATAAAATATACACTTTTTCCGGCGCAGTACACTGACTTTTGCATTTTCGAACGATCGTCCGTTCAGCTCCGCCACATCGCACCAGTTGAAATGCAACCAGGTTAACTCCCTATATCGAGCTCTGGACATCATCCTGCAACACAAACTTTGTCGTCAATTTCCATGCAAAGGACACGATAATCCGTGTTTACAAGAAAAGAAGGGATCGTCAGTGCCACAACTTGTAAGGAACAACTACGTGGTCAAATCTAAGAAAAGGACGAATTTGCTCTTCGTTACGGTCAGTGGAGAGGTAACGTAGCTGTGGAAACTGAGTTGTGACGTTTCCAACACGCCACAGAATTAACTTATCACCAATATTTTACACCGGTCCTCCACCTCTACAAATCACAAATTACACCCACAATCGACTACTGTTCATATGTTTGGAGTCCCTAAACATATTTAAAACGTAGCTGTAACATTAATACTACAGTCACTAGTACATCTACGAGCACGGGAGCTCTTCCTCAGAGACTCATGATACCTTTCCAAGGAGAGCTATAAGGATCATAAAGAATGTATTGTATGTATTTATCTCTAATATATAAAAGAATTTTCTTCAATACACAAAAAACTCTGCACACCGAGCAGAGATCCAAAACAGTTCTCTTGGAGACAAACTATTGTTTTCAGTCCGCCTAAAGGTAGATTTAATTTGTAGATATTGTCCTATGATACAGAATTCCTATCAATATGGTTGTATAAACACTACCCGGAATCGTTAAAAAAAAAGCTTGAAAATTTAAGTTTATTCATCAAATTTTATTTTCTCACCTTCAAAATAATCCTCATTGTTTGCAATGGAACTGTGATAACGCTGAACCTAATCTTCCATGTACTTCTAGTAAGCTGAACGTGGTATGGCATTCAGCGTCTGCTTCAAATTTCGTTTGAAGTCTTCAATCGAACCAAAACGGGTTCCACTGAGTGACAATTTAAGTTTCAGAAACAGGAAGAAGCCAAACGAATCCGGCGATTAGGTGGATGGTCGATGGTATTATTTGAGTTTTTTAGATGGCAGATTATTGTCAATCAAAATCCATGAGTTCTCGTTCCACACATCTGTCCTCTTACGATGGATATTCTTGTGTAAACGCCTTAAAACATTCAAATAGTATTCCTTTTCACTGTTTGTCCTTCCGAAAGGAAATCGGAGTATGCTATGGCATTCAAAGAAAACAGTCAGCAACAGCTTCGGGCCGCTTTGGTGTGTTTTTTGTTTTTTTTTTTTTTTTTGGATTTGACTCGTTTTCCAGTTACATGAATAACAAGCCGACAATCGAAAGTTAAGAAATTTTGAAATTCAAGTCAAGATTGACAGATTTTGAAAAAAATACATTATATTGGGTTGTACCACATGAAATGTCAGATTTTATAGTGAAAATTTAAAAGCCAATATTATTTTTCCGTAAATTTTTGTTCAATCAAAATAGGATCCGTTGGCATCTATGACATTCTTCCAACCTGATACGAGGTCAAATATTGCTTTTTCGTAGAAGTGCTGATTTTTTAGGCAATGAAATCTTCAAAGGCTTTTATGACCTCTGCTCAGTTCCGGAACACCTTCTGCCCGCAAAATGAATCCAGATTGCGGAAAGGATGGTAGTCCTGTTGGGGAAATGTCGGGAGACTACGATGGATGCGAAAGAAAAGTCCGTACTTATCGAGTTTTTTTACCTTTATTATGAGAGAAAGGTGTCGACTTATTGCCATCGGGGATACTCCAATGCTTTTTGCAATTTCCCGCACCAGTTTCGTTGGGTGCGCATCCACCGTTGCTCTTAAAACATCGTCGTCAACTAACGTTTTCGGCTTCCCACGTGGTTCATTTTCGTGGCTGAAATCTCCCGAACCGAAGTTTCCAAACCAACTGCGTATAGTGCGTTCGTTTACCGCTACATCCTTATTAATGTTTTTCATTGCCAATGACGCATTATGTTCCATTTTCAATTCATAAGGGAAGAAGGTTCGAATTTGAACTGCCTACAGCATGGTAACCAATACCTAAAAAAAAAAAAAAAAAAAAAAAAAAAAAAAAAAATTACTTGTAACGAACCCTAAAATTCTCGCACGTCAAGCACACGTACCACTTTACTTTATAATAAAAGAAGATTTAACGTTCTGGAATAGATCTTCAATCGAGAATTTCTGATTTCCCAATACTACGAGGTTGTGATGGAGCGTAGTGTCAAGAAAGATAAATCTTAAATCAAAATTACTTAAATTGAAATAGCAATAACACATGAGGCCAAGAGGAATTGCTAATGCTCCGAAGACTGCTGTGAAGACTACTAAAACGATTTCAGCAGTTTTGGATAGTGGATTGGCCTTTACATTCCTCATACCAACAAACCTTTGGCAGTGGACTGTATTTTATGCAAGAAGGAGCTCTCCCTGCTGACTAAATTCCCAGAAAAAAACAAAACAAAACCATCAAATTCAAATGGCATCCGAAAACGCCTTCCCTCTAACAAGTACTTAGCACGAACTGTGGATTAAATGAATCAGTATGTCGGTTGTTTGGCTGGAACACTGCTGCGACGAGCCGAATGCTACAAACGAACCGAAGGAGCGACCACCAAGATTTGTCATCCGCTTGCCTTAGGTTCCTAGCATTTAATCCTTTGTGTTTCTGTTATAATTCTCAATCCAAGTATCTGAGTCGATTGCACCATTTAGTGAACTTAAGCGATGTTATCGTCAGTTGTGAGCTTTTTGGACGTCCCTAACGTTGATCGTCTCCCAAACTCTTACGGCCATGTTTAAATTAAGCTGCCTAAAATTTCATTGTGGTTAATGATGATGCAGAGTTCCCATACACAGGGTCCAACTCATCTTTGATTTGCGTAGGCGCATTGCCTTTCAAAAACAAAAATTTAATGACAGCTCGATACTCAATTTTGTCCATTTTCACAAAAACACTCACATCGACTCACTCAAACGACTGTCGAATAAAAACTACGCGTCCAAAATGGCTGAAATGTCGGTGAGCAACTGTCAAAAAATGCGCAACTATATTCACTAGCTTTTATTGAGGAGTGCTGCTATCTTCACGTTGACGTCGGAAACTTTTCAGCCCACCTATCTATTTCGCTCCAATATTGCTGTACTTAGCTCGTGGTTATAAGATACGACCCTCTCAACTACTAATTGTTGTATCCCAATTATTAGATATATTTCTTTTTAATTATCGGTGTTTTCTTCTTAAATTCGTCGTGATCTAGCTGATATCTTGATCGCTGCTTTGTTCCTTTTCTTATCGATTGTTCCGTCAACCACGGCAGTTATTTTTCTCTCATCCACTATAATCCAGCTGTTCTTTTTTCTCTCCCTGTCCTCTCGTCTTATCGTACTGTTGTACTGTTGTCTTGATTTCGCCCTAATATTCCTCGTGTCACAACTCAACGTAATCGATACTGAGCTCAGAGGTTGTGACGTTATTTTAAACAATGTACTCAGATGAACACTATCATCACCTACTAGTTGCAACCTGCAACACCGCTGGTTCAATTTATCATATGTAACCTGTTGCACGATACAACTAGTAATGATGAGGGTGTGTTATATAATAACATCTCTAAATAACTCCCCAAATTCTACACTCGAGGTAGTACTTGATGAAACGATTTGTAAACATTCTAACGATGATGAAGTAAACTCGCATGTATTCGAACGTTGGTGAGGTAGCTGCAGTTGATACTGAAGTTGAAAGTGCTTCTGAATATTTTTTTTATTTTTTTATTTATTTATTTATTACCATGTAAGTAAATTACATAATAACTTAAATCTAATAGCGCTAGCAACTAAGGCTTTCGGCTAGTAACTTCTGAATATATATCATTATCGTTAGTTATCATTTGCAATGACGGTGTTCGATTATTCGACTCAAATGCCGGTTGTTGAACGATGCCGATGTCAGGTTCCATGAGGCCTGTTGTTAGCGGTGGTGACTTTCTTGAACGTTGCTCTGCAAACGTAGTGGTTAGTTATTTGTCCAGTTGGTCGCGTTGAAATCCACAAATAAACGGCGTCGTCCCGTGCTTGAAGCAAGTGGCTGCTGACTTGGTTGACGATACAACTTCTTGATGTAGAATAGATATTCACCACGTGCGAGGACGCACGACACCGAAAATCTTGGGATATTACTATTTTTTGCTTCGTCGGCTGCGACTAACCGATTCAGCACTGATTAGTTACTTCTGGGTTATTGAACGGACGCTGTTAATAGAATTTGTCCCTATTACACCCGAAAAGCAACGATAAAGGCCACACAAATTCACAGTGAAAACAGTAATCACTTTTTAATACTCAATCGCACCGACACCTCTTTGTTTTTTTTTTCCTTTCTTCGATCTCTTGTTTTGATTCTTATTGCTCGCCATCATTTCCTTTGTTCTTCACCCACGTTGTATCGCTCCTCTTCTATCCGGGACTTTTGTAGTATTCTCGGTCAAGAGCAGTACTGTACTTCTTTTGAATTCGCCCCATTATTCCTTGTGTCACAGCTCGCCGTAATCGAAACTGAACCAATTGGTTGTGACACAAGCTAATACCTCGAGTGTAGAATTTGGGGAGTTATTTAGAGATGTTATTATATAACACACCCTCATCATTACTAGTTGTATCGTGCAACAGGTTACATATGATAAATTGAACCAGCGGTGTTGCAGGTTGCAACTAGTAGGTGATGATAGTGTTCATCTGAGTACCTTGTTTAAAATAACGTCACAACCTCTGAGCTCAGTATCGATTACGTTGAGTTGTGACACAAGGAATATTGGGGCGAAATCAAGACAACAGTACAACAGTACGATAAGACGAGAGGACAGGGAGAGAAAAAAGAACAGCTGGATTATAGTGGATGAGAGAAAAATAACTGCCGTGGTTGACGGAACAATCGATAAGAAAAGGAACAAAGGAGCGATCAAGATATCAGCTAGAGACGACGAATTTAAGAAGAAAACACCGATAATTAAAAAGAAATATATCTAATAATTGGGATACAACAATAAGTAGTTGAGAGGGTCGTGTCTTATAACCACGAGCTAAGTACAGCAATATTGGGGCGAAATAGATAGGTGGGCTGAAAAGTTTCCGACGTCAACGTGAAGATAGCAGCACTCCTCAATAAAAGCTAGTGAATATAGTTGCGCATTTTTTGACAGTTGCTCACCGACATTTCAGCCATTTTGGACGCGTAGTTTTTATTCGACAGTCGTTTGAGTGAGTCGATGTGAGTGTTTTTGTGAAAATGGACAAAATTGAGTATCGAGCTGTCATTAAATTTTTGTTTTTGAAAGGCAATGCGCCTACGCAAATCAAAGATGAGTTGGACCCTGTGTATGGGAACTCTGCATCATCATTAACCACAATGAAATTTTAGGCAGCTTAATTTAAACATGGCCGTAAGAGTTTGGGAGACGATCAACGTTAGGGACGTCCAAAAAGCTCACAACTGACGATAACATCGCTTAAGTTCACTAAATGGTGCAATCGACTCAGATACTTGGATTGAGAATTATAACAGAAACACAAAGGATTAAATGCTAGGAACCTAAGGCAAGCGGATGACAAATCTTGGTGGTCGCTCCTTCGGTTCGTTTGTAGCATTCGGCTCGTCGCAGCAGTGTTCCAGCCAAACAACCGACATACTGATTCATTTAATCCACAGTTCGTGCTAAGTACTTGTTAGAGGGAAGGCGTTTTCGGATGCCATTTGAATTTGATGGTTTTGTTTTGTTTTTTTCTGGGAATTTAGTCAGCAGGGAGAGCTCCTTCTTGCATAAAATACAGTCCACTGCCAAAGGTTTGTTGGTATGAGGAATGTAAAGGCCAATCCACTATCCAAAACTGCTGAAATCGTTTTAGTAGTCTTCCAAATAGGTTTGCTTTTTCAAAACCTGTAAAAAAAGTAGTAGAAGAATCTTTCAGAAATGGTATTTTACGGTTTTTATTCTTGATTAACTTCACTATATTCCAGAACGGTTTAGCATTTTTATCCATAACGCTCAGTTTTTTGTTCCATTCTCTATTACGATGGATTTGTATCTGGTCAGTAATGCGCTCATTAAAATGGGAAACCATTGATCGAGAAAAGGGCTGACGGTAATTCTGCCAGTTGATGAATGTATCTCACTTTAATAAGCTCTAAGATATGGATTGGAAGTTTTTTAAAAATATCTTTTTTTACTCTTTTCGGAATACTTTCATCAACCGAAGAAATTATAGCTTGTGTAAAGTTTTGTACAATAAGGTCAACATCATCTTTACAAGACACTCTTTCAAGATTTGTAGTACTATTTTGAAGGCTCATTTTAATCTTTGATTTGAATGAATTCCAATTAGCATTCTTCATGTCCAGGAAATATTGAATCTTTCTTTCACCCAACCAAGAAAGGTTACAAAGAACAGGATTATGATCTGAACTGAGAGCACTTAACGAAACGGGTTCTGTTATAAGACCAGGGACATTTGACACAAGCAAGTCAAGGACAGAGGGGATGCCACGAGAACCTGCGGGAAAATAAGTTGGACAAGGTGGATAAAAAATATTAATTGGTAGTGCCAATGGAAGGGCAGCCAATATATTGCCCCAAGCATTTGCTCTTACACACCCCCAATCTCTATGCCGGCAGTTAAAATCACCACCTAATAGAAATTCACCATTCATTGTGAATAACTTTTTTAAATCTTGCTTGAGCCATTTTCTTTTAATATCCTACGAAGATCCACCAGGGAAATAAACAGAATAGATTTTTACTGTCTTATGGTTTCTTAACTTAATCATTACACCTACATTCTCCACAAGCCTAGTTGGAATTACAGGTAAAAGCGAATGTTGAATTGACTTCCTGATAAGAATTGCCACTCCCCCACCCCTTTGGTCTACTCTATCAATGCGATAGCAGTTAAAGTCAGATGATGGGAGTCTTATATCAAAATTAAGCCAAGTTTCTGTTACTAGAGCAACATCAACTTTATAGCTATTTAAGAAGTTTAAAAAGTCATGAAATTGATTGCATATGCCTTTAGCATTCCAAGTAATTATTTTTATTTGTGTATCTGCCATTTTACTTAACATTATTAGTGTATAAAAACTTAGTGGCTAAGTGCGCGATCATATTAAATTGTTCTATTTTCGTTTTACAAACTGATAAATTTGAGATCATTTCCATGCACAAGGAATTTAGTTCCTCAATTGTGAAGAGTGGTGAATTGTTGTTGGGTAAATTATTGTTATTGTTTGATGAAGAAGCGCCGCGTGAGTCAATTTCCCATGCAATAATTGTTGGTGGTAAACTTTGAATTTGCGGGCTTGAATTTGGAAAGCTTTTGCTCGGAGCATTGGTCAGTCCCAGTCGTCGCTGTGGCTGTGGAAGCGTAGGAAAATCACTCATAGAGGCAAACGAAATCGGTTTTTGGCAAGCTTGGTGATTAGAAATTTGAGTTGATGCAGCGAAATGAGTTCTGGGATGGATCTTGGATCTTCCAGATGATCTTTCTTTTATTTCTAAGTAAGAGGGTTGCCTTTTATATTTCGGGATTAGGGGAACAAAAACAAATATTGATCATCGAAAATCACTTTATTGTTTTTCAAAATATTCCCCATGAAGATCTATACACTTTTGCATGCGTTTGAACCAATTGTCGAAGCACTTTTGCCACTCTGATTGAGGTATCTCCAACACATGCATTCTGAATGCAGCAACCGCTTCTTCAGGTGTCGAAAAACGTTGACCTCTCAGTTTGTTTTTTACGTACGGGAATAAAAAGAAGTCATTCGGTGCCAAGTCAGGACTATACGGCGGATGAACCATCAAATCGAGGTTTTAGGTGCTCAAAAATGCAGTTGTAGCAGCCGATGTGTAAGAGCTCGCATTGTCGTGGTGAAGAGTGATCCGTCTTCGGCGGTTGGTTTTCCTGATTTCTTGGAAGACAACTGGCAAACAAATGGTTGTGTACCACTCAAAATTGACTGTTCTGCGTTGTTCTAGTGGTACGGTTGCATCATGTCCAGTTTTTCCGAAAAAACAGGCGACAATTTGCTTGGAAGTGCTTCGTGCGCGAACAACTTTTGTTGGATTTGGCTCATCTTGAAACACCCAGACAGTCGACTGCTGTTTACTTTCGGGCTCATACGCGTAAATCCACGATTCATCACCTGTCACGATGTCATAGACGTGTTTCGAAGCACCGCGACCGTATTTTTTGAGCATTTCTTTCGACCAATTGACACGAGCCATTTTTTGGGCGTGTGACAAATTGTGTGGGATCCAACGCGAACAAATTTTTTTGACAGTCAAATGTTTATGCAATATGGAATGTATGCTGGTCCCACTAACGCCTAAGGTTGTCTCAATCTCACGATGGTCACATGACGATCTTCCAATATCCGTTCGCGCACAGCATCAATGGTTTTCGGAACAACAACTGATTTTGGACGACCTTCACGAAATTCATCTTGGAGTGAACTACGACCACGATTGAATTCACCATACCATAGATAAACACTGGTCCTTGATGGAGCTTCATCGCCAAAAATTGAATTAAGTTCATCCATGCACTGTTGCTGAGTTAATCCACGCCGAAAGTTGTAAAAAATAATCGCACGAAAATGTTGACGATTTAATTCCATTTTTGGGCCGAGATGAATCTTTTAAGTTACTGTAAACAACACAAATAGCGCTCGTATGTCAAAACGTTCTGAGTGCGTATAACCTCAAAAATGTCCAACTTTACGACAGAGCTGTCAATTGCCGGATTGCAACACTAGAGTTGCCAAATCCTGAAACATAAGAGGCAACCCTCGTATTTAGATCTACTGGTGCATGTGGCGTCAGTAGCTTTATGATTGCCGTTGCAGTTGGCACATTTATTTACCGAAGCGTAATTACATTCGCTTGTTTTGTGTGAACCAGCGCAAGTAGCACAATATGTTTTTATGTGACAATTTCTTTCACCATGTCCAAACATTTGACAATTAAAGCATTGTGTCACCTTACCTTTGATTTTCCTTTGGAAGTTCCAATTCACTTGGGTATGAAAAATTAAGCGATAATTTTTTTTTAAGTTCACTTAATTTAATTGTTCCATTTTCAAAGTGAATGAGATAAAAAAAATCAGTAAATTGATCTTTTTTTTTTTCAATTTTTTTAACATCAGAACATTTTAAGCCAAGCGAAATGAGTTCAGCTTTGAGTTCATTAGTTTTTATATCATCCAGTCCATACAAAATAACTTTGAAAGTTTTAGCACTTTTAATATCATGAGAAAAATATTGACAGTTATCCGCTTTCAGTTTTTCTAACACAATATTAAATGATTCAATAGTTCCGAACATTATTTGTATACCAATTGTTAATTTCTTTATTGAATAACTGGATATATTAAGTTTTTCATGAGGCTATGCACATATTCTGGTGATTTTTGCAGCACTTTGATTGGTGGCACATACACTTTTCTGATTATTGGCGAATCAGTTTCGTCCATTTCAGAATTATCTGTATCTGGATGGCATTGTAGGGGAGTGAATTTATTACAGTAGGGGTTTTTACCAAGCTCACTTGTTGGATACATAGTGGAACCAAGTTTTTTATCCGAGGACAAGCAATTGTCCCCGGTATCAGGCGATCTATCGCGTTTGGGGATGATTGTGATGAGAACTCGCGACCGAGATGAACACGTCAAACGCAGTCGAAAGCTCCGGGTGAACTGAAGAGGAATTCATTTCTACTGTTGTTACGCCCCACCAAGGTCGGAAATAGAAGAATTCAAATGCTTTTTGGACAGGACAACACTGGAGATAAGAGCCCTCTTATAGTTGCTGGAGACTTCAACGCTTGGGCAGTAGAATGGGGAAGCACAAGGACCAACAGTAGTGGCCAGGCACTACTCGAAGCCTTCCTAGATGTGGTGTTACTTAATGATGGTGCTGATGACACTTTCATGAACGAGAGAGCCCGGTCTAAAGTCGATATCATATTTGCCGGCTCCATATTCGCAAGAAGTATAGATTGGCGAGTCTTGAGCACCTACACCCATAGTGACCACCAAGCCGTGATGTACGAAATATTTCCACACAGAGGATTCATCACTGGCATATTGGCGACAAAAGCCCAGAAAAGTGGATGGAAAGAGAAGGACGTCGATGCGGAACTGCTCGATTATCGAACAGTTTGACGCAGAGGCCGATGCGAACAGGCAAGCTGGAAAAATCATGAAGTGGCTAACTACTGCATGTGATGCTTCTATGCCACGACAAAGCAGGGAGTATCAAACCAGTGTATTGGTGAAAGCCAAAAATCGCCAATGTGCGATCGGGGTGCAACAGGTTACGACGCTTGCAACAAAGAGCAAGAAACCGTAACACCTATCCACGTTTACATGCGCAATTCGTCAACAAACGGAAGGAGTTGAGGAATTTAATCCGCAAAAGTAAATATGACGCGTTCTGCTCCCTATGGGATCAATTGAATAACAACCCATGGGGCAGCGCCTACAGGATAGTCATGAAAAGACTACACAACAACAGTAGTCAAATGCAGAAAAGTAAAACTGACATGGCTAAAATCGTTGCTGTCCTCTTCCAGCAGTGTGATGGGGTTTTGAGAATGCAAGAGGAGTGGAGTATCACTGAAGGAGAGATAGCTGCCGTGACCACCGAAGTGCTCTTGGCTATAAGGGTTGGCAAAAAGTACAAAACCCGGGGACTGGGTGGTATCCCTAACGCTGTAATGAAGACTGCTTTAACAAAAAATCCGGAAGAGTTGGGACAGTAAGTAGGAATTCGTACGAAACCAATTGGTTTTGAGCGTGGTCCTCCGATTGCAGCTGCAAATGCCTCTCCTTTTATAGATTTCCCTCTTTTTTTTCATTTTATATTCTTCTGAATTATAGGCCAGACAAAAAATGCTTAAATTCTAGCTTAATTATCTTATATTTTAACTTACTGTTCCTATGCAGACGCTCTAAGCGAAACATTATATAAATATTGTGCAGTTTGCCTTTCGGCCACAGAACTTGGTATGTCTTTTTTTTTTTCTAGATTTCTCTCGGGAGAGGCGAACCTATAGCGTCGAGTGGGCGCCCCGAGATGCCACCAAATAACTGTTGCAGTTCTTTTTGAACAGTTGCAGGTTGTAACGCTCCGGTAACACTAGCGTGGGAAGGGAGTTCCACAGCTTCCCCGCTCTGTAACGGAACGAGTTCTGATGCAGGGATGTTCGCACCGTCGGGAGATGAACCACAAACGGGTGCGATCCGTTGGATTGTCTTGTGGAGCGCGTATAAACCGAATTGCATGGAACAATAGCAAGAATCTCCGAAGAACAGTATCCGTGATAATATCTGTAAAATAGACAGAGGTCGGCTACGCGCCTTCGATGTGATAGCGGCTGTAGTCCCGACGTCAGCGCCGAGTCCCTGATCAGGCGGATCGCTCGTCTCTATATGCTCTCAAGTAGGTCGAGGGTATGTTTAGGAGCCGACCTCCAAACATGAGAGCAATATTCGAGCGCGGGTCTAATTTGGGATTTATATAGGAGAAGAAGTTGTGCCGGAGTAAAATATTTCTTGGCTCGACACGTGTTTATGCCACGATACATTCCTATAGACCGTGACGCCGAGCAATTTCATGCTTTCCCCAGATTCGAGGGCCTGGCCCTCTGCTGTGGAACCGATGAGTTTCCTTGTGAATATTGTATATTGTGTCTTCATTGCATTGAAGTCGACGAGATTGGGTTTTCCCAACTGCAGGACCTTACCCCGATCCCAATTCAGAGAGTCGATCTGTTTACATCTCAGCTGATGCAACGGTGATGCACTAATGGGTCGATCACTCGAAAAGGAGGAAACAAGCGTACCATCGTCTGTAAAACTAAACAGTTTGTTATCCGTTCAGTCCAACAAATCATTTATGTGAAGCAAGAACAAGGTTGGAGCCAAAATAGAACCTTGGGGCACCCCCGAATTAACAGGATACAGATACGAACACTCGCCGTTCACAACAACCCGGATCGATCGATTCTCGGGGAAGCTCCTCGTCCAGGCGCAAAGCTGTTGGGAAAGTCCATATGAACGAAGTTAGCTCAGCAATGCCCCGTGCCAGATGCCGTCAAAAGCCTTGGAGATATCCAATGCGACCGCCCTTGACTCACCATGCCGTTCAATCGCAAATGTCCATATATCGGTTATAAGTGTCAAAAGGTCTCCCGTGGACCGCCTGCCACGGAATCCGTCTTGACGGTCATTCAGAAGTCCGTTGCACTTCAAATACTTAACTAACTCTGTATTGATGACTTTTTCCATTACCTTAGATAAAATAGACAGTAATGCTATCGGACGGTAATTTTGTGGGAGACACTTTTTTTTCGTCTTTGGGATTGGCTGAACTCGAGCGATTTTCCAGCAGGTCCTCCGTGCATAAGATAAGCGGAAGAGTTTGCCAAGAACCGGCGATAGTTCTGGAGTACAGTTCTTAAGAACTATTGCTGGTATTCCGTCCGGACCGGTTGTCTTCCTACAATCCAGTTCACGTAGAATGCGTTGAATAGTGCGAGGACGAAATCTCACATCCCGCATCGATGACCGTACCGGTCGGATCACACGTGGCTCCAAAAGACCGGGATCGAGGTTTGAATTCGCGGAAAATAAATTCGCGAACACATTAGCTTTTTCCTTTGAATTCGTGAATAACGTCCCGCTGTCTGTCACCAACGGAGGGAAAGAGGAGGATGTGAAGTTACCGCTGACAGCCTTTGCCATTGACCAGAAGGAGCGCGAGCCAGTTGGGCACCAAAGGAGCTTATTGATCACCCTGTCGTTGTGAGTCTTCTTCGCGGTATCAATCGCCTGGTTGCACGCGTTTCTGATTCTAACATAATTCGTTCTGTTAACATCGGTGGGATTGGAGCGCCATTGTTTAAATGCTCTATTTTTTGCCGCTGTAATCAGCTCGCATTTTTTATCAAACCAAGGTTTATCAGACGAACTACGTTTGATGAAATGTGTAATATACATCTCCATCCCCAGAAGAATAATCTTTGACACCGACTCCGCGCAAGCGTTAACATCGGAGTTTCTGAAGCACACCTCGGACCATGGAAAGGATGTGAAGAAATCTCGCAAATCGTCCCAGTTAGCAGCCCCATACTTCCATACATGACGAAGCTCCCTAGTCCGGTTAATTAGATTTATTTTTATCACAAAGAAAAACGATGTGCCAATTTTTGTGTCTTTAACTCAAAATTTAACTTACATCTAACTTTTTTCTCATATAAAACTTAACTTAATCCTTATTTTACCCTAATACTATAAAAGCCATGTATATGTAAGTTGGCTGAAATGCATTATTCTATCGACATTGGTACAGAGGCCACTCAACCACCAGAACTGTTTGTGCTGTTTAATCTTATCCGCCGGTCTCTGCGGGAAATAGCCCTCCTGAATAGAATACGCCCACCATTGTTTCTATGTTATTTTCATCATCATGGTAACACGTCCAAGAACTAACTATGGTTCATGCTGTTTCCCTTGTGTCCACATTTACCATTCCATTTTCATAAACTTAGCTATGGTGATAGGCCGCTAATAACTACTGTAAGTAAAGAGGCATGTTTATGAGAGCATGCGGAGCCATTAGTGCGTTACTGCCGTTCGTCTCATTCGTTGCGTTTCAATGCCACGTCCCCGCCATGAGTATGTTTATGAGAACATACTGAGCCATTTGCCACCGTTTCCAGTCCTTTGAATGCCACATCCCAGCCATTGTTATGTGTATGAGAACCATTTTTCCAATTCCCGCCGTATTTTCATTCCATACATTTGAATACCGCGTCCCAGCTACAATTTATGACTGCGCAATAAAAGCAAATTTCAGCATCATGCCGCCATCACCACCAGATTCAACCCAACAGGACTCTACATTTGTCCGCAACCAGCAAATTCCAATTGACAATAGCAAACATTTTCAACAGCAGAAGGTGATAATTGAATTGCCGCCAACTCAAAAGGGACCACCATAAATATACTATTTTTGTTTTCTTTGTACGGGAACGTGCGTTCCTTTTATCTTTTGTTTCTATGCAGACCAGTAATTTGTGTGTATCTTGAAAATGCCGACTGTCCTTCGGCTTGGTCTTATTAATGTATGTAATAGTAAACAGGAATCCTGTAGTCGAGTTTATGTATGTATGTAAACAGGAATCCTGTAATCCTGTATTCAAGATTGTAGATGTAAGAATATTAGTGCAAATATTTTGTATAAATAGAATTTTAAGAGAAAAATGAAATCACTATGCAACCGACCACCCCGGCGTATTCTCACTTAATATTTTACTTCTTTTTCAGCTATTTTGATTCTACGTTGAAATATTCAGTGGCGTTGCGCCCGAATTTTCAAAGATAGACTATTTTTGATGTTTAGTGGCGTTGCACCCGAACATTACCCCAAAAATATCACACTAAGAGTGTTGCACCCTAGTGTACAGTAGGGCTGTAGAATATATGTCCAACAAACCTCCAGATCACAAGAGGCCTGAATCAAACATTGGACTTACGTTCTCCAGCAACAAAAACATCAGGTCAAAAGAGGCCTGATACAAACAAGGCCTTTTAACGCCTGTCCGCAAACTGGAAGGTTATATCGATGGTTGAAAAATCATAGCCATATGCTCATACGTTAAGGAGCCAAACAGCCAAAGACCCCATCGTCATTTGCAACCGTTATGTGTTTTAGATACAACCAGAAAAATAGGCATTCCAGAAAAATATCCATCAATAATTCTTTTGTTTTTCTCCTTTTGTACTCGTATTATGATTTGACATTTGAGGGTATCCTAAATCTATTTTTGTATGCACGTCTTTGTTTAAAAAATAAAAGTAAACAAAAAACGATCGCAATATTAAACTATTCGTAGTGACCCAACAATTAAATAACTAAATGTATAAAATGATTCAAATATATGAACTTCCAACGTTTAGTTGTCGTTAAAACTAAAATAAACTGCGCTTTTCTGGTAAACCGAATTACGATTATAACACATTAGCAAACAGACTTGGCAACGCCTGTCACAAAGCCATCTTTAAAATACTCTCTAAGCCGCTTAAAGCACCGAGGCTTATTAGGCTCCTCGTACGCTACATTGTTTTCACTTCCATCCACGAGTAAGTTTTGTATATATCTCACCTTTAAGTTGCTTACCTTCGTATCTTATTGGTTCTCCTTTATCGTATATTCGTGACTTTTTGGTGGGGGACAAACAGCACCGATAGCCGCTCTCTGGATACCAAAAACCAACTGGTTTCGCAGTTGTGTTTTACACCTTTGAGCCATCGTTAGTTGTGTGGTCCGATTTCCCCAATTATCGATTGTGTCGCGGTATAAACTTCAACAATTGCTTCACGTAATGTTGGTGAAATAGATACAAAAACAAAAAATAAAATCCATACTCATATATTCGTGATCATAGTGATAAATTTAAATGTCTCTCGGAAGTTATCCAATTGTTGTAAACATGATCTAACCCCAACCATATGGTTCAGCAACAAATAGTAAAAAAAGTTTTATTCATTTTGTTTTGTTAGCCTAAGTCGTTTCGCTGTGCCGATAGATACGTAAAGATCACACCTCGTGGGAAACTAACATCGAAGAAGGTACGTACCCTATGTCAGTCACCCTATGTCAGTCACCCAATGCTTTGGGCTTAACGAAAATACAATCGGATGTAAATACTTGTTTGTGTTCTAATTTAATCTCGCAGAGCGGATACCCTTTAAGTAGCCCTCTCACAGAGAGGCTTCTTAATAATCACTTAATTGTATAGTACCAGGTCGATTTACCGAGGCTATATTGGCTAAGCTACAAAGTGCATGTGGCTAAAGTCAGGCTTGAACCTCTACTGAATAATAACAAAGAACAAAGGACTAGACAAGGAACTTTTTCCTGTATTTCGGGAATTGGTAGGACAAGACTGTAAAACTATCTATGACTATCATGGATATCAACATCACGTTGTTAAACCATAAAGCAGAAGAAATTTAAACAAACAAACTATTTTTTAAGTAGAAGGTAATCGATGAGGACTATTTCCGGACGAATAAACGAAAACAATAAAATGTATGAGGCATTTTCTCTGGTGACCCAAATTTCATATTCTAAAGTCCAATAATTGTTGGTAAACAGAAAATAAAATTATTATACCATCGATATTAACAACTAAGGGGCTTAGACAACAAGTGTCTATTATTTAGAACATAAACATTTTAAGTTATAAAGTTATATTGCAGAACATTGTGAATTTTATATCACAAGTTTGCACTTGTTAGCTACTTTTAGGGCCTATTGTACCCTTACCTACCTTAGTGCTCGATATTGCGGTTTGCACTTCACTATTTGTAAGCTCAATAGGCGAATCTTTGTAACCAATATGATTGAGTACCCATTGACAACTCCAGAATGGTGACAGATTCACCAATCTGTAATGAATTTCATTGTATTCTGGTCCTGAGGAGATGCATTTTTTTTTTTTGGTTTAACTAAAGTTTACAGCCCATGAAATCATGTAGAGGTAAACTCTGCTGAAATTAAGTCCTTATTCCGCAACTTTCTACAATTTTAAAGTCAC
The DNA here is from genome assembly GCA_963931805.1 of Microdon myrmicae. NCBI lineage: Eukaryota > Metazoa > Arthropoda > Insecta > Diptera > Syrphidae > Microdon > Microdon myrmicae. The sequence continues at coordinate 184,340,152 of OZ007497.1, read as the reverse complement.
AAAAATTAAATTTAAGACGGACAAAAAACGCCCTAAACCATCTTCAGCCGAACAACACGGGAATGGAACGCTTTACCAGGACTTGTGTTGCTCGCAAATTACCATCTACACATTTAAGAATAATGTGCTTGATGCTTGATCTCCTTTCTCAATCGTTTCATTCTTGCGAACGCATTTCGCATTGACATTTAAGGGTATTAAAAATTGCTACAGTGCGCATGTATTGTACAAAGATATCAAAAAAAACTTATTTGCACTTTATAAACACGTTACAAACTTCCGTGAGCAAGCTAAAAAAATGACCTATATTTTTCCCTCTCTTTCTTTACCTTTCGTCGTCCTTCTTTCCTTCGAGAATGATTCTTTTTTATAGATCAGAAAGTTTTCGTCAACGGAACAATTGAAATAGTAAAAAAGGTATAGAATCGTGTAAGCGATTAATTTATTGAAAGGTATTGACCCAGATTTTTTTTTTGTTATTTTTTTTTTATTGCACTTCTCTCGGGAGAGGCGAACCTATACCGCGGGTGGCCTGAAAAGTTTCCGACCTCAATGTGAAGATAGCAGCACTCGTCAATAAAAGCTAGTGATTGTAGTTGTGCATCTTTTGACAGTTACTCGCTAAAATTTCAGCCATTTTGGACGCGTAGTTTTTATTTGACAGTCGTTTGAGTGAGTCGATGTGGTTGTTTTCTGAAAATAGACGGAATCGAGTATCGAGCTGTCATCAAATTTTTGTTTTTGAAAGGCAATACGCCTACGCAAATCAAAGATGAGTTGGACTCTGTGTACGGGGACTCTAGACCATCATTTACCGCAGTGTAATTTTGGACAGCTGAATTTAAACGTGGCCGTGAGAGCTTGGGAGACGATGAACGTTCATCACCATCGGCACTACAATCGGGATCCGGTCTTGGCCTTATTATCAAGTCTCGAGGCTTGTTAAATTTTCCATAATAATTTATTTTTATGGGCAAGGTTATTAGCATTGCGCCAAGTAGTCCAATAGTACAAATCCAATTGTAATCTACTAAAATCCGGATTAGAATTTATTTGAGACGTTGTGAAGTGTATCTAAATCAACCAACAATAAAGCACTAATTAAGAATAAACACCACTGCGTGTCTGTAAACTTTCTTCTGTGTCACCCTACACTTGGATGGTGACAACGCCCTTCACGAAACAACTGAAGTTGCGGCGTTTCTAGCAGGTACACATGACCAATAGTGAAGAACAACACCACCAAAAACACATCCATTAAAACCGTATACCATAGCAATAATATAGCATTCCACATCAGTCGAATGTACTTCAATTTAGAAACTGCGACAACTGACGATAACATCGCTAAAGGTCACCAAATGGTGCTAGACGACCTATTACTATTACTCGACTCGACTCCGCTATTGTTCCCTGTCCCGTGTACTCTCCTTCCACGTTCGACCATCCGATCCGATCTCCTCGAGGACCAACCATCTCCCATCTCCGTCGCGGGCCTGTCGGTCTCTTTCCCGTTGTCTTACCCTCAAGAATTCTAGGCGCGGTCCTATCGTTGCCCATTCGCGCCACGTGTCCGGCCCATCTTAATCTTCGGGACCTGATTACTATCACTATTGTAGATTTGCGGTGTAGCTCTTCCAATTCGTGGTTGCGGAGTTTCCTCCATTGTCCTGCCTCCTCGTCATATTTGCCGCCAAAGATACCCCTTAGGACTTTATTCTCGTATACGCGGAATTTTTTTTTCTTCCCGTTTTGTGAGAGCCCATGTTTCGCATCCGTATAGAACAATCGGCATGATTATGGTTCTATAGACACGGAGCTTTATATTACGTGATAGCAGTTTGGATTTCAGCAGTTTACTGACTGCATGCCAACTAGCGTTGCCGGAGTGTAGTCTTTTGTTAATTTCCTTCGACATTTCGTTACTGGCCGTCAGTATTGTTCCCAGGGATTTAAATTTTTTGACATTTTCACATATCTTGCCCCTGATGTTTATGTGTGTTCTCTGACGTCCACCTGCTCTCGCCATAATCATGTATTTCGTTTTATCTTCATTTATTTCTAGGCCCACCTCTTCTGCCGCTTGGATGATGATTTCACTGTTTTTACTCACAGTTTCTAGGTTGTCGCCCAAAACGAGCACTTGTGTGATCCGGCCGTGTTGTCGTCTTGTACTTTTCTGATAACATACTCGAGGACAAGGTTAAAAAGGCATGGTGAGAGGCCATCCCCTTGTTTTAGTCCGTCGCGGATTTCAAATGGTTCTGAGAAGTGGTTTTCTATTCTAACTCGCCCTTTGTTTTCGTTCATGCAGATTTGAATGAGGGCGGCATATTTTTTCGGGATCCCCAGCTCAACCACAATATGGTAGAGTCTTTGCCTTGTGACTGAGTCGTAGGCTTTTTTGAAGTCAACGAACAGTTAGTGTACTGCTCTCCGTATTCCCACTTCTGGTCCAGTAGTTGCCTTACCGTGAACATTTGGTCGCTCATTGACCGGTTCCTACGGAATCCGCATTGGTAGTATCCCAATATGTCTTCTACGTACGGTGTAATTCTCGCCAGTATGACATTTGTTAATATTTTGTATGTGGTTGGGAGCAATGATATTCCTCTGTAATTTTCGCAGTCAGATCTGTCCACATTTTTGAAAATGGGGACGACTATTGAGGTTTTCCATTCTTCCGGAATGACTACCTTATCCCATATTGTTTTAATCAGTTGGAGGCTTTTTCGAGTGGTTGCCTCTCCTCCATGCTTCACAACCTGTGCCGGTATGCAGTCGACTCCGGGAGCCTTGTTGTTTTTCAATCGATTTATTGCGTCTACAACTTCGTCGAAAGAGGGCTCTGGGATCTGAGGCTCGGTTGTATGCATGGCTGGCGCGTTTATTTGCGGTTTATGGGTGCGCACATTGAGCAGGTTTTCAAAGTACTGCTTCCATCTAGTCACGATATTGTTTGTTTCTATCACCAGACAGCCGTTTGTGTCTCGGGTTATTTTGGCTTTCCCTCGGTAGCCAGTTCTAATTGTATTTATGCCGGCTTACATACCTCTGATATTCTTTGCTCTGGCATTTTTTTTAGGATATTTTCGCGTTTTTTTGCGTTTGAAAAGTACAGTTGTCTCATTCCAAATTGTCGCGTATCGTTCTGCGTTGACTTCATCATATCTTTCTAAGTGAATCACTCTGAGGCGTTTGCGTTGTTCGATCTTCGCCCTGCACTCATCGTGAAACCAAGGATTGGACTTAATTGTTTTCTTAAATCCTAACACATTTTGGGCTGTTTATTTGATTGTGTCCCTGATCGATGTTTATTTAGTGCCTAGGGTTCCTCTTCATCACTACTCCCATTCTCCAGGATGCTAAATCGAATCGTTAATTCGTCTTGATGTTCAGCCCTTTTGGGTAGGCCTTTTAGTTTATCAATATCGAACATTTTGCTCGTCTCCCGTGATTGCCCATGTGGGTTTGCTGCCAGCGGACTTCTGATTTTACCCATCACTAGAAGGTGATCAGAGTCGCAATCCGCTCCTCTATATGATCTTACGTCAAAGATATTTGAGTGGTATGTTTTGTCTATGAGGAAGTGGTCTGTTTGCTTGCGCGTTACGCCTTCGGGTGATATCCATGTGGCTTTATGGCTTTGCTTGTGCTTGAACATCGTGCTCTTCACTACCAGATCTTTTGACGCTGCGAACGTGATAATTCGAATTCATTATCATTTGAAACGCCGTGTAGGATCTCTTTACCTATAGTTGGTTGGAAGATATCTTCCTTTCCAATTTTTGCATTGAGGTCCCCGAGGAGGATTTTAACATCGAATGATAAGAGCCCATTGAATACTTCCTGTAGGGTCTCGTAGAATGTGTCCTTCGTTTCTTCATCCGTAGATTCTGTTGGTGCTTGTACGTTTTTAAATACATAATTGTACCATCATCATCATCGGCACCACAACCGGGAACCGGTCTTGGCCTTATTTAGCAAGTCCTGAGGCTTGTTAAATTTTCCATAATGATTTGTTTTTTCCGGGCAAGGTCATTAGTCTTGTGCCAGAGGCTCCCCGGCGGCGAATCGAACCCCGGTCTCCCGCGTGACAGGCGGGTATACTAACCACTATACTATCGAAGAGCCTATAATTGTACCATGGTCCCTGTATTTTTAGCACCGACATTCGGTCATTAATAAATTTCACATATTTTACATGGGGCGTAGTCTTCTTGCTTATGATGAAGCCAGTCCCGAGGTTATGTGTATCGGTACCTCCACCCGCCAGTGTGAACCCGTAGGTTTCGATTACTTGATGTGGGAGTCGGACTTCCGGAAGCGCGACGATGTCCATTTTATATTATTTCGCGTTTTCTCCGACCGTCTGTATCGCGCCTGGTTAGTCCGAACATTCCACGTCCCATGCGTGTATCCCGCTTTTTCCGTTTTTCCCTACGTCTTCTTTTTGCCGAGTCGGTGTTTTCTTGATGATTTGTTCCCTTATGGTAGTTCATCACACCTACGCCTACCGGTTTTTTCGTGAAATTGTTTTTTGTATATTGATTATTCATTTCTGTTCCCACGAGTCTTGGGGTTTCAAATAGTCCGCCACATCAGGGTCCCTCTTTGATATGGTAAGGTCTGCTTACTGCTCTGATTCGACCCGGTGTCAGAGAGGCGCCGTTATAATACAGCCGGTATACCCCTGGCTTCAAACCACCCAATGGGCACGGCGACGCCTAACACCCTGGATTAGGGGTAGTAGATCTTTGTGTGTTACTCCTCGCTAGCCTGTCTGACATGGGTGGCCCTACTGGAAGCGTATGCTTTCGTCAGCATAGCCTCAGTGATTCACTGTAGTTTAAGCCCCACACCACGTCAAGGTTTCTAATAAGCGGCGGGGTGCTGGACGACCGCCGAATTAAAGTGCGAGAGATAGCAAAGGCTATGAAAATGTCCAAAGAACATGTTTGTCACATATTAAATCAATATTTAGGCATGAGAAAGCTATCCGCGCGTTGGGTACCGCGTTTGGTCATGTTAGGCCAGAAAAGTGTTCGAATGAACATTTCCAATACTCTGTCGGCATAGTTTGGGCGCAATAAATCCTAGTTTTGGCGCCGATTAATTACTGTCGATGAAACTGTGATACACCATTATACGCCCGAAACAAAAATTTAGTCAAAACAGTGGACTGCAAAGGTGGAATCGGCTGTTTTTTCGGCTGGGATAGTGATGGCGACTGCTTTTTGTGATAGTCATGGAGTTATCTTAATCCATTATCTTCAAAAAGGAAAAACCTTTACAGGAGCATACTACGCATCATTACTTGACCAACTGAAGGCACAAATTGCGGAAAAACGGCCACATTTGAAGAAAAAGAAAAGCCTGTTTCACCAAAGCAACACGCCGTCTCACACCTCAGCGGTTGCCATGGCGAAAATTCAGCAATTACGGTTTGAACTGCTTGACTATCCGCCTTACTCACCAGATCTAGCCCCAAGCGACTTCTTTTTGTTCCCTATTCTCAAAATTGCGGTCGGAGGACAGAGATTTTCGTCAAATGAGGAGGCAATCACCTTCGTGAACAGTTATTTTGAATTGAAAAACGCCGAGTACTATTTGGACGGGTTAGAGAGATAGGAGCATCGTTGGGAGAAGTGTGTAGAGTTACAAGGAAACTATGTAGAAAAATAAAAATAAATTTTAAGAAAAAATGTCTTGCGTATTTGTTAGGTCGGAAACTTTTCAGTCCACCCTCGTAGGTGCTTCAAGATACCCCGACCTTCTTGAATAGGTTGTAACGCTCTGAAAACACTCGCGCGTGGTGATAATATCTGTAAAACAGACAGAGGTCAACTACGCGCCTTCGATGTAATAGCGACCGTAATTCCGACGTCAGCGCCGTGTCTCCGATCAGGATCGTTCGTCTCTGAATTCTCTCAAGTAGGTACAATGTATGTTGAGGAGCAGAGCGTCGGTCTAATATATATATATAAATATATATATACATATATATATATATATATATATATATATATATATATATATATATATATATATATATATATATATATCAAACAAAAGGTCTGATAGCTTACTTTACCAAAAAGTGGAGCCACTGCAAACAGTCGTTCGCTGAAATCAAGATTGTCGCGCTGGATATCACTAAAGTGTTTGACAGAGTTTGACAACTAGCCTAGTTATGTCCCAGAAATAAAACACTCAGTATAACACTTCTATATCAGATAACAATACATTAAATCAATGGATGTCTGTTTCATCGAAGTAGTTGCGGGTGGTGTCAAATGTCATCATCATCGGCACTAAAACAGAGAACTGGTCTTGGCTTTATTTAGCAAATCCTGAGGCTTGTTAATTTTTCTTTTCCATATTGATTTGTTTGTTTTTTTTGGGCAAGGTCATTAGTCTTGAGCCAGGGTGTCAAATGTGCCTCACATCAAATTGATGTTCGTGTTCTTCAGAGCTGCGTCTTCACAACCCTTCTATTCCTTATATATACTAACTCTGCCAATCACTGTTCAATTCACTTGTTTGCTGATGATAGCACATTGGGTTTTTCGTACGCATTTCAACATGGTCGACTAAGCTCGTTGAACTTCATTACCAATCAACTGGATATGATCAAGTTATTGAATTCCTGTCTATATATACATAACAGTGGGGGATTCTCTAACTTAACCAGTGCTACAACTTCAAACGTCAGAGGTCCTAACATAGGTCCAGTTGGCACTTCCATCGAAAGAAGCCAGTGAACTATTAACAATTGACATTTAAATCTTATAAAACGCAGGTTTAAAGCTATGAGTTCGGTAACCATTCAATACCAAAAGCCATTATCAAAAACAGTCACCTACTTGATTCGTAGTCTTTCGATTTTATGAAAAGTCACACTATTGGGTATTCATGGCGAATTTAAAATGATCTGGCAACAAGGCCGACACTTCAGCTTCTCAACTTCTCTGTCTTGTTCCCATTGCACTGTGTTTTACTTATTAAAGGTATCAAAAATCGTTTTTTTAGAGAAACCAAACTCCAAACAGGTTAAATTTTACTACGATAAAAAAATTAACTTTTCGCTTAATTATTAGTGATAAAGGGTTACTCTTGATATTGAACCCCCAGCTCTCTGTGTGAGAATACTAACGATTTACCATTGAACTACAGGTAAAGTGATACGTAGATATAGTTCATATTTTTTTGAATGCATGCAACTTATCTACTCACGTCCTTCCTTTAATTTTCTATTTTAGCCGTGAACATGCGTCTATTACGATATTTTTAATTATCTGACGAGTGTTATTATAAGTATTGGGAGAGGGATTTTAATAATATAAAATGGGTTATAGTTACCTGAAGAGTTTTGATAAACAAGTAGAACGGTGTACCTTGCGGTTGGTGTCGCACGGCAAATCTATGTCAATTGATAGGCAATGAACGGAAATCACTAATCGATAATCAGCCACTGATTTGAAATCAGTTAAATGGGATGAGATGATTAAGGGGTCTAATTATTTATCGATTACATTCGAGTGGATCGGCTGCGTTTTCGATTGACTGGGATCAAAATGTTCTCAAGTGCACTTACCAATATTTATGTGACATGATAGTTACGGTTCAATATCTTTCATGAGACAGACAAGATTACGAGATATTTAAAAAATGTTTGTGGTTCAAACATTAGATTCTGTTGTTAGGTTATTGACTTTGAATCTTGAAACTGTAAGAAGTAAATAAAGGTTTTTACAAGAGGTATAATATTAATACGAACGTATCCTTAAACCCTTTTCAGGATCTATCAATATCAAAACGTTAGTGTGTAGCAGCCGCTCATCGAAAAAAAACTTATATTGGATTTATAATGTACGTATGCCATCACTCTATAAGTCAAGGTGTACATTTTTATTATGGTGAAGTTCGCGAACGAGCAACATTTGTAAGAATTACTACCAAAATATAGAATTACTACTGAGCAAATGGTGGTAACTTTAGGAGCGCTTACTTCTTATTTCGGTCGTAATAACCGTCTGTTGAGATGTGCGAGAGGAAATAAGATTCCCTTCGGTTTAAAGGTTTTTTATTGAAGAGCAAAAAGAGCACATGTTATAACAACACATGTTGTAAGTACACATCTTATATGTATACTCTAAGAAGGAAAAAAAGGAAGTGAGATCTGACAGCTTACTGGCAGTGCCATCTACCGTCGAGTGGGTTGCAAAGGAAAGATTCCTAGAAATGAATCGGTCCTGAAACGATATAGAAGTGCTATAGCGTTTGAAATAATAGTGAAGAAGATCGTGTGATTCGAACTGACGCTATGACAGCTCCAATCACGAAAAAAATTTTACGTAAGCGTTACACACCAGGCTACTGACCGTGTTTAGAATTTGTTTTCCAAACTCGACTATATTCCACTGGTGTGAATTATTTTTTTGTTATTTATCGCTTGGTATACGGTTCTGATGTATTTTTCTTATTCGATTTTTCGTTCGTGTTCTTCACTATTTCGCTTGTGAATCGTGTGTATCTGTTAGAATCGCTACACCACTCCCGCCGTACTAACTTCGTTACGATCAGATTCGTATGCGGACGACGGACGAACGAGAGAGAGAAACGAGAAAACGTCGGAGGCTGTGCTCTATGCGGAAGTCGTGACCGTGTGTGAAGTTCTGCTTTACTATGGGAAGTGTATGCTATGCTGTGTGTACAGATCACGTTGGGGTCACCAATTATAGCGTTTGAAATAATAGTGAAGAAGATCGTGTGATTCGAACTGACGCTATGACAGCTCCAATCACGAAAAAAAATTTACCTAAGCGTTACACACCAGGCTACTGACCGTGTTTAGAATTTGATTTCCAAACTCGACTATATTCCACTGGTGTGAATTATTTTTTTGTTATTTATCGCTTGGTATACGGTTCTAATGTATTTTTCTTATTCGATTTTTCGTTCGTGTTCTTCACTATCTCGCTTGTGAATCGTGTGTATCTGTTAGAATCGCTACAGTGTTACATACCCAACACCCCTTCTCAATTCCAAAATCTGCTGATTTTATTTACTTCAAGAAAAAATCCCTAAACGTTTGAAACATCTCGTGTAACCTGGTAATCCCATTGGCTTTGTTAAAACGTCCGCTGACATCTTTTTTGAGGCAATAAATTCCAACCTGATCGTCTCACCTTCGACTGCCTCCTTGACGAAATGATATCTGATAGCAACGTGTTTGGTTTGTCCTTGGATGCCCAAATCACTTGCATTAGCCTGTGGGGTGCGGTTGCCGGTCCAAATTGTCACTGGTCCCTGATGTAGTCCAAGTTCTTAGAGCAAGTTTCGTAAAAATGCAGCTTCTTTTGCAACAGACTTGAGATTTACGTATTCCACCTCTGTGCTTGATGTGTTCACAATCCTCTGTCGCTTCGAGCCCCATAGGACCGTTCCTTCCTCCTCCGTAGACAAAAGCAGGGACTTCCGGTCGTTGTAATCGCTTGCCCCACTAGTATCAACAAATGCGTATAGATCCTCTCATGTCTTCTTATACACGATCCCAGCAGTTTTAAAACCATGTAGGTACCGGAGTGTATTTTTTTTTTTTTTCATTTTTACAACATTTTTTTATTTTCTTTTTATCTTCTTAGTTTCTAAATTACATGCTAGACAAAAAATGCTTAAATTCTAGCTTAATTATCTTATATTATAACTTACTGGTCCTACACAGACGCTCTAAGCTAAACATTACATAACTATAGTATAATTTGCCCTTCGGCGACAGAACTTTGTGCCATTACTTATAATTATTTAAATGACAAAGAAAATTTTTTTAAACTTTGTGTCGATTTTTCTTTTGTTTTTTCTTTTTTTAATTTTATTTAAAAGAACTTAACTTAACTCAACTTAAATCTTATTGTGATGGATGCAACCGTTGGGATGAAGGTTGCGTCCACCGAGAGTTGATAACGGAAAGTCTCGTGAACCACTGCCTTAATACGATTCAACCCAATTACGTCAGTAATCGCGTGCTTCAATTCCGCTGATATTGAACTAAAGAGGAAATCGAAGACCAAAACGACGTAGTATTCACTATTTAATAGTTAAAGTGTCACTGAGGACTGACGGGTGACGAGTTGATTGCAGACTGACTGCACGGGATGAAAGTTGACGGTCGACGTGCGCGGGTTGGAAGTTAGTTGGAGGCTATGTGCACGTGACGAGAGTTGATTGCAGACTGATTAGAAAACCGTTGGTCCCATTTGAATCAATGTGACAGCTGGATGGCCTCCTTAATCAGGTAGCGCATTGTCAGCTGGTGGTTGACAGGCGTGGTGAGTATAGTGTTTGGGGAGTGTACTAGACGATGAACGTACTAGATTCTCCCCGCTGTATTTAATTGCGAATCCGCAACACTTATACTACCCTAATTCTAGAAAAGCTAAGTCTATGTAAGCTGACTGATGATATTGTTATTCTATACCGACTTTGGTATCCAGGTCTTTCTATGCCATTCAACCACCAGAATTGGTGACGCTGTCCAATACTATCGTCCCGGTCTCTGTGGGAGACAACCCTACTGAAGCGCAAGAGCTCTTCTTCGGTGCGCGTTACTTCCCGGTCGTAGTAAAATCACCCGTCTACGGAGGATCTACTCACATGATAGATAAGCAGAATTCCAGATCTATCCTGTATAAGCCCTTTCATGTCCAAATCAAGGAACGCCTCTGGTGGAACAAAACCGTAGCGACGCACGTTCTCATAGTACAAGGTGTTTGGATAATAGGCCCCGAAAATTAAGTCATTGGACGAGCTTATTGCTCTCGTAATATGTCCTCTGATTACCTTGATCATGAAATTATCCACCCTATTTATGCAGGCTTCATTATATAAAGTCTCATTTGAGTAGTACTTTTGTAGTCCGGTTCCGGTGTTCGATATAATCTGAGAGGCAAAAGAGTATTTTGATCTCTAAGTTAAAACTGCTCTACAGACGGTTCAGCGATCCAAACAGCCAGGAAATAAAAAGAATTAAGTCGCTAATTAAAAATCTTCAAAAACTGATCCGTGACAACTATAGATTAGTAATTAATGAAGACTGGAACAAGAGAATTCAAGCCATTAAAGCTAGTGGACCAAATCATCATCATCATCGGCACTACAACCGGGAACCGGTCTTGGCCTTATTTAGCAAATCCAGAGGCTTGTGAAAACGTGTTGGAAAACGTTTTCCATTGCAGGAAGTAATAATCTTCCTCTACAAGTAAAAACTGTAGTCAGATACCTTGGAATCTGGCTTGATCAGTATCCTTACTTTGATAAGCATATAGCAGCCGCTCTTACAGCAGCTAAAAACGCATATGCAATGACACGGAGTCTCTTCCGTAGTAGTCTGTTGGACCCCAAGGTGAAAATAATTTCATACTCAGCATTCATCTGCCCAATATTGGTGTATGGCTGCCCGGTATGGTACAACATATCCCCATTTTACATGGAGAAGGTTCGGGTGTTCGAGAGGCAGTGTTTGCGTTCCTGCCTCGGAATGTGTATAACCCCAGAGTCGCAGTATAAGAAATACTATTCCAATAAAGTCCTGTATGACAAATCAGGACTAAACAGAATAGATAACTTCATTATCAAAATTATTCGTGGTCACACAACAAGTGCAATGTGCAGTGAAAATAACCTCATTTCAAGAGCATTCTATCCCAATGATATGTATATGGAGAGGACTCATTCCCGCAGAAGCGTTCCCTTTCTTGGATAAATAAGGACTTATCCAAGACAAACATGGAGTCCCTATTATTTACCACGCTTTCCGTGGTGCCAGGGATAAACGAATTCTCCACGATAACGATATCTCTAATTTTCCAGAGCGCCTGCGTTTTAGTATAGTGATCGGTGAAAGAGATAAATCAATAAGTGATCGATCCCATCCCAAGTGGTGGTGGATCAGTGATGAAGAAAGGACTACACGTCCCCAAACATAGTATGCCTGTCAAGCTCACCGCTTTCTTTCCCCCCATTCTATCATCATCATCGGCACTACAACCGGGAACTGGTCTTGGCCTTATTTAGCAACTCCTGAGGCTTGTTAAATTTTCCATAATGATTTGTTTTTTCCGGGCAAGGTCATTAGTCTTGCGCCAGAGGCTCTCCGACGGGGAATCGAACCCCGGTCTCCCGCGTGACAGGCGGGTATACTAACCACTATACTATCGAGGAGCCGATAAGAAAATAATAATGTATAATTTAGAGTGCTTGCGAAGAGCCAGTAAGTCAATGTAAGAATGATATTTGTAAAAATAGAAGTTAAAATTTAGTCTTAAGTAAAATATGTAATTGAATTGTTAAATAACTGTGGATATAAAAAAAAAACTCCAGACCATTATTAAGCGTTAGTGTCTTCACTTTTTCAACGGTCAACGTTTAAACAAATGCTTTAAAGACTTTGAAGGCCTGAAGAGTTTCATTTTTTGTTTCAGGAAGTAAACAAATATTTTTCGCAAGAAATCATTGATGAAGGTAATAAAGTACTTTGCCTTCGTAGAGATTCGGACCGCATGGGACCGCAGACATCTGAGTGAACAATTTGCTGTCGCTGTGATGTTTTTGTCTCATTGTTGCTCGGGAAAGGTGATTGGGTTTGCTTCGCTCGAATAGAGGTTGTGCAGGTTGTAACGTCTTTATTGAATTTATGCGGCGGACCGCGGGCTATCTTCTACGACAAAAGCCAAGACATAAGAGATCCATAATGAGCCCTTGATGTTTCCGTTGTACCGTTGCTGACCTACGCCATTTCATCCATGACTAAGTAGTACAAACCATTTCTTTTTTCAGCTTTCATTATCTGGCGATCCGCCCTATCCAAGATTTTAGCTCCAGCATCTTTAAAAAAAATCTTCTAGCCTTGATCTGTTGCCTCGCTGATCGAAATAAGGTTATCTGGCAATTTTGGAATCAGTAAGGTAAACGGTTCCTTTCTATTCCGAACGCAAATGCCAAATTCAACGGTTCCAGTCTCCTTTACGTTTACGATGTGGTTGTCAAGTAATGTTACATGATTTGGCTCCTCAGTTTTGTTGAGAGCGACAAATCTCGACTCCTCAGCACCCATGTGTGAAGTCTCTCCACTGTCCAAGGACCATCATCGTTGATTTGACCCGCACGTAAATTTTGCTGGTTGTGGTGTACATTCCTGCACAATGAAGCTGCATTCATTTCCAATTTGGATTTGCGTGATTTGATCAGTATTGCATCAACAGCCTTTGGCTATGTGACCCCGTATGCCGCATTTTCTGCAATTATGAGGAAACTTATTATTATTGGCTTCCACCTTAAATTGATGTTATTTGTTGTCGTATTTTTGGGGTTTGAAATGTTTAGCACTTAGCAGGTTGTTGTTTGAGACTTCCTTTTTTTGTCGCCAACTTCCAACAGTCTAGTGCAAATGATTGAAACTTCCTGGTATTTGCTTTGTTTGCATCAAAATCAGATCTTATGTCCTTGTAGTCTTTCGGTAATCCATCAAGAAGCATTGCAACCGGTAATCATCATACAACGTAGCTCCCAACTTCTTTAGTATGTTGATTATGGTTTTAAATTCGTGAATATATTCGGTGATCGATTGCGCTGTGGTCATTTCAAGGCTGGTCAACGTGCGACACTCCTCGGTCTTTTGGCGTGAACCTGTGGGGAGGAAGTATTGTGCGCCGGCGCACGGCGCTGGTTTACTTCTCAATCCCCATCACAAATACCGCTGAATACAAAAACACGAGCACCAAGGGAACATCATCATCATCATGGGCACTACAACCGGAAGCCGGTCTTGGCCTTATTTAGCAAGTCATGAGGCTTGTTCAATTTTCCATAATGAATTGTTTTTTCCGGGCAAGATCATTAGACTTGCGCCAGAGGCTCCCCGACGGGGAATCGAACCCCGGTTTCCCGCATGACAGGCGGGTATACTAACCACTATACTATCGAGGAGCCACCAAGGGAACAACAATGAAGAAAATACACCCAGGAACTGCAGCATAGAAAATTAAACACTTGTTTGGATTTGTATAAAAAGTTCTTTTTTTATTTTTAATGTTAGATATCGAAAGTCGGGAAAACAACTTAAACTTTAAACGTACACGTATTACTGACTTAAGGTATTTGTTATTACTTAGGGATAGTTTTGATACAACACTAAAATAACGGCACGCACCTCAGGGAATACAAATTACTCGACTTTGGATTATGCATCCCCGCACGCCACGGGGAGCGGGAAAAAAACCTTCCGTCGCGATCGGTAGTTGGAATAAGACTCAACGATTCAACCCTCGTTTGGGGTGAGTTTGGTGGTGTGGTGGTAGATATCCTCTCACCTAAGGATATGTTTTACTTACCACAAGAGAGACGTAATGTGTCTCTCTGTGAAACAGGAAACTAGATCTTGTAATAAAATGCATGGTGGCACACGTGTATGTGTGTACATTGGTTCATTCATGGGACAAAGCCATGAGAACGAAACTGAAACAAAGAAAGGGCATAATGTGCATCCATGAGATGTGATTTCGGCTAAGCAAACAAGCCGAATCTCATTGGATGCTAATTGGGTTTGTGTTTGCTTATGTGAGAAGGTCTATGGTAAACGGATCCAGGAATATGTAGGACAAAGGTCCTATCTGAGAGTTCAACTGAGTAAACAAGTTGGAACTCATTAGATAGTAGATTCATTTGGGATACTTTATACAATGGAGGTCGTATATCGAATCTCTGCCGGCTGGGAGAATCGGATTCTTTTGTTTGCATATGTTAATGCTATTGAATCCAATCCAGTGGCTAAGCGCGCCGTTGGTGATTGTTTGAAGATACAAACAAAAAATTATTTCCGAGAGAAGTGCTTGCAGCTGAATCAATAGTTGCAAGTCTTCGAAAAGTAATTTAGATGGATACACAATGACGGTTGTGTATACCATCTGTGTCAATTATGTGCGTCATCTAGGGCGACGCCAGGATTGAACTATAGTGTGAATATCTACACTAATTGGAAATTCGGTTCTTGGTCGCTTTTGCAGAGATGCATTGATACATGTATGAATGCCCTTGTAGGAAAAATTCTTTGCAGTCATTTCCAGGTAATGCACTGAAAGCATGAATTATCCTTGGGAAATGTTTTTGCTGTGGGGAGATTGCGGTGCAGGTGTGGGAAGGTTGGAATTTGCCTGGCCTCGAAAGTGCCGAATTGGTTTTGGGATTCATGATAAGTTAGGAAAGAATTCTTACAGGGAATTTGTATGCGAAGGGATGCATGAAAGGTAACGATTCTTTAACAGGGATTTTTAGATTATAAATTTGATAACCTAGATGCGTAAAGTATTTAAGGTGCTAATGCTTTTTCGCATTAGCGAAAACTTATGCAGATTGGGACGAAGTTATGGGGAGTTTTCAGGTAAGTGGGCCGTGGGGTTTGGCGGAACCGGCACAAACCTTTCCTATCGTAGTGCTCTAACAAGAAATCCCAGACTCCTTTGCATATTTTCAGGTTTGCTAGAAGCAATTCTGCGCGGGCCTCCAAATCCTTGTCTTCCCACTGCGTCTGCTCTACTTCAGTCGTTTCCCGGTCGTTCGATCTCAACGTGTTAAAGGAATCTGTGGTGTTTTACGTGGTATGGCAGAATACCAGATGCCACGGGGACACAGGTTCACCACGCTTGTCCAACCGTCTTTTTTCGCCATCTGACTCTTTGCATTCAAACGCCGACTGTTTCCTAATTGTCCACACTTTATTTATAATATCAAATTATTAAATTCAATGTCACATTCTTTTTGTGATACACTGTATCAAATTATTAAATCAAAAGTTACATTCGTTTTGAGGCACACAATATCAAATTCTTAAATTCAAGGTCACGTTCGTTTTGAGATACACTATATCAAATTATTAAATCAAAAGTTACATTCGTTTTGAGGTACGCAATATCAAATTCTTAAATTCAATGTCACATTGGTTTTGAGGTACGCAGTATCAAATTATTAACTTAATAAACGCACAATATTTAACCCAGGCAGGTAAGTACACGCTTTTTATGAAGTAGGACGCGCGTGGAAATGGTTACCTGGTGGTAAATGGGCAGGTAAGTAGTGGCGTTCGAAAGAACCGCCACAAATCTTTTAGGATAAAGCACGGCTTCCATCTGTTCCTTCCACGTGAAGTAGTTGTTTCCATTTAACGGCGCTATCCGGCCATGTGAGCTTGGGGCACTCATAAACGTTTGAACAAAATTTTGTTTTTAAAATGTTCGTCGATCTTCGTTATGGACTGGGGCCAATAACCTGTTGAGGTGCAAGAGAAAAAAAGAATATTCCTTTTGGATTAAAGGTTTTTTATTGAAGAACACATAAATACTTATAAGAAGGAAAAACAGGAAGTGAGAACTGACAGCTAACTGGCAGCGCCATCTACCGTCAAGGGGATTGCAAAAGAAAGATAGGTAGAAATGAATCCGCCCAGAGACGATAAAGGAATATACACATTACACACTCAACACCCCTTATCAATTCCAAAATCTGCTGACTTTATCTAGTCCAAAAAAAAGCGCACCATTAAACGTTTGACACATGTCATGTGTGCTGGTAAAGTGGAGTGTATGGCAAAAGAAATGGTTAGTGGAAATGAATCCGTTCAGAGACGATAAGGAAATCTACACATTTCACATAGAACATAGTCCCACCAAAATATTCACTATTGGGTGTTCCTGTCCAAATGAGAAAACGCATTGGTCGAAATGCGGAAAATCTTGTAACATTAAGTGCTTCGGTTCAAAATGAACCGAATCAGTTGATTCAACGCTGTTCATAGAAGCTGGGTATATCTCAAATCATATTGTGACAAATTTGGCGTAAAGACCTTGGTATACACCCTGTAGCGGTTCTGCCAAACCCCACGGTTCACTTACCTGAAAAACCCCCATAACTTCCATCCAATCTCATAACTTCACTAATGCAATCGCATTAGCACCTTAAATGCTTCACGCATTAAAGATATCAAATCTGTAATCTAAAAAGACCCTGGAAAAGAAAACTTACCTTCCATGCATCTCTTCGCATACGATTATCCGTAAGATTTCTTTCTTAACTTATCAGGCGGAACCCCCATTATTACAACTCAACTCCCATTGTTTCCCGTCAATGCATTTGCGTTGGCACCTGAAAACATTTCCTTTTACAAGGACTTTTAATGCATACAACGCATTATCTAAAATTCCTAGAAATAATTCTTTAAAGTGCATATGGCATCATGAATCCCAAGCAGCTGCATTCAATTAGCGCAATCGACACTGAAGCCAATTTCCCTAACTCGCACCAAGTGCAAACAAAGAACGCTGTTCCTCCATAGGCTTCCTGGCGATACCATAAACAATCCATATCGTTTGTGGTATCCTAAACACAGTTCTCGTTTAATGAGTGGTTGCTATTTATGCAGCTGACCCCCATTATCGAACGATGCATAGGTCGCTTTTCCCTTTGTATTGTAATTGCCCTGAATCCATCCCTCATGACCTCGACGCATAATCAAACAGAAACCATTAGCATCCCACGAAATTTGATTTGTTTGTTTCATTGAACACACATCTCCTGGATGCACATTATGCCCCTTCTTGGTGTTTCAGATTCGTTATCATGGCTTCGACCCATGAAACGAACCCACGTACACATATACATGTGTACCATGACGATCTCCTTTATGAGATCCGGTTATCACCACAGTGAAAGCGAATGCACCCAGAATTTCCTTAGCCAGCGAATTGAATCTTTGAGTCAAATTCCATCCGCTGACCACAATGGCCACGCGATCTCCCGCTCCTCGTCGCGCGCCGAGGACGCGAAAATACCAAGAGTCGTGTGGGTAGTCAACTAAAATTATAAAAAACCCAATCTCGTATTAATAATAAGTTTACGCGGAGTATAAGAACGCTAACATATTTAATAATGTTTTAGAACAAAAGTAGTGATCGTGAAATATGAGAACCTTTAATAATAAATAAAAAGTGCGTGTCAATTATAGAGACAAACTTGAGTGTTTCATTTACTCTCCTCATGGTGAACTCCTTGTGGTCGGTGTGTTGCGGAGTTTTTTTTTTTTTTTTTTTTTTTTTTTTTAATGAACTGTTGCTGCGGTGGAGCTTATGTTTCGTGATTGATGGGGACGAAGTGAACCGTGTGCCCGTGTCCGGCATAATACTTCTCCTCCCCACAACCCTTACAAGATAAAGTTACCTCGAGAACATAAGTCTTTTGCTGATTTGAAATTCTCTACAAAAGTTTAAAGACGATCCTTTTATTTCCTTATTGAAAAACCTGATACACCTATTCAGTGTATAACTTAAAACGTTCGTATTCGTTACTAGCTTCATACCTCTCATATGCGCCCTTTTCCACAATGACAGCTCTTTTAGTTTAAAGAACGTCAACAAATCTACTGAATTTAATCTGTCGAAATGACCCCAAGCTAACACACAAAAGTTTTCTACTGCGTTGAAAATTTCGTGTTACGTACCTTTAAAACAGTATTTAGATACTGCACAGATGGAAGTCGCGATGGAAGTCCTAATAGCAAATTTTCAAATCATGGTAAAGTGAGGCAGGGAACAAAACCTAGGCAAGTTCGTTACATTGAATGTAGAGAAACAATCCGCTATATTATGTTGTTAAAACATCACCAATGTTGGACTGCAAATTGATCAGTTCAAGACTTCGCATAGTCACCTTACCACACTCCTATGGGACAAGTAACCGAAATTATTAAGCACATTCGTACAGTTCAATAGTTTATTCTAAACACAATGCAACGTAGCGACATCTGGAGCAATTTCTAATAACTTTCCTTCCCAGTCGATCCAACGATTCGCTTTTCAAATAAACAACGAAATTATAGCCAAAAATGTAAGCAAATGAATTTCCGTACACATGGGCATGCATGCAAGGAAATAAGAGGTAGCCAACTCACGACCGATGAAGTCACGGATATTGTCGCTAGTCACTATGAAAAAATGTATAGTCGTCTGTCTGTACAGAAAGAGAGCCCGAAAAGTAGGACGTCACGCGAAGCGATTTGTTGCACGCTTTCGGAGGCACCAGCACTTTTGGGGGGTTCAGTGAAACCGATTTATTTTCATCATCATTTCAAATTGTCATTAAATATGTTAACGTGAACATATTTAACCGGCACATCACCTTTCATGTGCCGATCGTTTGCCATAATTGAAGAGCTTCTCCCTTGATATATACGGCAAAGCTAAACATGAGATAAGGTCGACAAACTGACAGCCGACAACTTTTGAGCACTACCTATGGATGTCTCCTATCAACAGGTAATGTCAGTATTTGTTGACCTTATCGCAGTTGGCGATTGTACGCTATACCATTCACCCAATGCTTGTCCAGTGCAGTCGATTGGAGGTTGTAGCATAGGTGATGCAATTTATTCTGGCTTGGGTGTACCGCCATCTCTACCAAGGTCTTTCATGAAACCAGAATCTCTGAAAAGGTCACTTTCCCAAAACCTTGTCTCTGGTAAGCGACCATTCGCCGTTGTCGGGGCAGAATTCAACCGCAGTTCGCACTTGTGAATCCGTTTCATATGGCAATACGTGTTCTTTGTTGCTGCTCCTCGATGTGGAACTTTAGCTTCTAGCTCAAGTTCCGTTCCGGGGAATTACTTAGTCACTGCAACCGTAAGCTGCTATGTTGATCACAGGCAACATTGGCTATTGTATGCAGATACAAGTACGCGTGTTCATATAATACCTTATTGGTCTGGTTACCCGCTGAGTTTATAAGTAAGAAATTGTAAGAAACGTTGAAGTCCGGCTCGGTAATGGGCTTTTTTGTTGTACTTGGAAAACCCTTGGCGATGTTAAAACTGACCTTGCAAGTGTTTACTTGAACATAAAACTTGGAGTAGTACAGGAATTCAGACTAATAGTGTAGAAAGTGAAGTTTTATTTATCGTAAAAGAACTAGTGGGCTTCCTGCTGTATGCTTGAATTTGTGTTAGGATACGTGTCGGAACTATGCAGTTGTCATTCCGGAAGATTTTGTCCCTATGCCAAAACGAAAACAAGTTATTTTTTTTCTACGGTGGGGCTTTTCCGCTGCTAATGATTACGCTACAATATTGAGAGATACTGCACAATTCTATAATTACATAAGCGTCAAAGAGTTTATTATTGGTCTGTGGACGGCGCCTCTTCAGCTTCCTTTTCTTCCGTACTTCCGGCCAAACGGTTTACTTGATTTGTATCTTTATCTGTTCCTATAATTGCTTAATCCCTTTTTATTATTTGTTATGCACTGATTTTTATTTAACTTTATGGGGTACACTACAGCAAATCACGTGCACTATATCTGTTATTGGTCTCTGTACAACGAGAAGTTCCCATGGCAACTCAACTGCTCCGCCGATATGCCCGCCTTATTTAGGCCCCTAGCTGTTCTCTTCGTTCGCTCGTTTCCTGGGTGGCGTTGGCTTCCTGAAATCAGTGGGCGATTGATCATTGCTTTCCAGGAACTTGTGTACTGGCACTTGCCTTTCCTTTCCTGGGAATTCGTGTTGACGTGATGCATCGTCTACAATTTCCCAAGCAGTGCGAAGCACTCCCTCATGTGACTGCGGTGGCATCGCTGGAACCAATACTACGACTCGGCGTGTTGTTCTTCGCAGTGTCCCCCATGTCGTCTTCACGTCCAGGATTCTAATCCTTCCGTCGGGTCACGGATACACAGCTTGTACTTCCCTGCGAGGCCAGGTAAATCGGGTAATGAAGAACCCACCACCAGGACTGGATCTCCAACGTGTGGAACGGTTGTGTCTCGTCCCAAGATCCTTCTTAGTATCAAGGTTGGTAGGTGTTCTTTAATCCATCTTTCCTAGAAATTGCCGTCAGCCACTGCGCTGTTCTCCAACTCGCTCTACCAGTAAGCTCATGGTCATCGAATTCATCAGGTGCAATTGCACCGCAAGGACATCCCAGCAGGAAAGGATTCGGTGTGAGGCTTTCTTCGTTCTTCAGATCCATGCTAACATGGGTAAGTGGGTGCGAGTTAACAACATACTCTGTAGGAGTTCTCTAGCCACATGGAGAACCAACCCACAATGCCAACCAATCTTGACCGCTAACAGTGCGTCACCTCAACCCAACTCCCCACCCCCAACCTGCAATACACACATTCGCAACCATGCAAAACCTGCAACCGCACCCATACCAATATGCAACAGCATCCGTCCCCAATCCGCAATAGCATACATTCCCCAATTTACCAGGAACCCATTTCCCAAGCTGAAATAAATGCATATTCCAATTTACAACGGAATATTAATCATCTTCCTTAATTATATCATCCCACATATAATTTTTCCCGAAATTGCTTCGGTCAATTCTCTACTTAATCCATATTCCCTCTTTGCGACCAAGCAATCTTAATTTCCCCGAAATTCATATGCCGTAACAAAACGCATATTCAAATCCACAACGGAACTTTAACCATCAACACCAAATATACCAAGCCACATACATGTCCCAGAAATGACTTCGGTTAATATTCTATCTAAACGATATCCCTTGCTTACACCCAAGCAATTGCAATTTCCCGGTATACACAACCAACGAATCCAACTTAGCTTATACGGCAAGGATTCGCTGGAACTAAATTCCTATGCAGGCATAGCAACTCTTCTAAAATGTTTAGTAAGAGGCAGCGAGCTCACTTTAGCTATAACCCCGCTGCCACAACGCAACGAGTTCTTGATTTCATGAGTCAGTCGCAATCCGCAAGCCGTGCACACACGCCAGAATCGGTTCGTACACAGTCAGTCGATCGCCATCCACCAAAGCGCGCGCACGTCGCTGAAGTCGAATCTCAACTCGGAAGAAGTCATGTCGAGGTCGTGCATAGTCATAATCGGGAGAGTACGCGTAGTTACGTGTCATATTAATGTGTCCGTACATCACCGTAGAGCAGTCCGCCCTTGTAAATTCACATTCTTTCGCAGAATAGCCCTTTTCCCGTCCGTCACTGTCCGCCGGCCCGTTTTTCAAAGAGCTCCTTCGGTCGATAAAACGCGATCAGAGCACAGATCGATCGTATCGTTAGTGAGGAAATATATATTACAACGATACATCTGGAAGAAAACCCAACCCCTTTTCGCTGACTAATCCGTCCCCAAAAGAACAGTTAATACTAAAAAGGGAAACCGCCCCCTACGCTTGAGTAGTGTTTACCCCTTTCCTTTACATTTGTGTTGTGCTATTGTTGTGCCGGGATTCTCCCTTGTTACGCAAAAGTTGGATTTTAAAGGGAATAAGTGCCAAATAAAAGGAACAGTTAATCAAAATTGTACAAAACAAAGTAAAAGGAACACCTAAATAATATTTATATCAAATGGAAAGAACCCTCGAATAATATTTATACCGAAAAATAAAAAGAACACCAAACAACATTTATGCTGAACAAAGTCGTGCGCTTTATTTTCGTCTTGTTACAAGTGCGCAGTGTGTGGCGGAGCGGCCGCTTTCACGAACAATTTACTAAGGACAATTTTCGGCGACGCAACGTTGGTGGGTTATAGGAACCCGTGCCGTACGTCGGCACCCAAACTACAGCCCCCACAACTTCACCTCGGTATTCAAGGTGTATATCACCTCCCCTAGTGACGTCCTGGAGTATAGAATGGCAGTCAAGGCAATTTCATTGATCGCACGAGCCTTTCCCACGTTCGTCTCTTGCTAGGGCACCCGGATGGAATGAACTTCCCCTTGATCCCACGTTCGTTGCCCGATTTCTCCAGTTCGCTGCTCGCTCCAGTGAAATTGGTCCCGTTATCGCTCCATATTATGCTTGGAGTTCCTCTTCTGGCGGCAATCCACCGCAGGGCCATAATCAGGGAACAGGCACTGAAAGAATTAGCCAGCTCCCAGTGTACGGCTCTCGTGGTTAGACATGTGAACAGGACTCCCCAGCGCATCTGGATTCGTTTTCCAGTGATAACCTGTATTGGCCCGAAGTAGTCCACCGCGGCGCTAGTGAACGGGTCTTGATAGCGGTGCAGTCGTTAGATCTCCTATGGGCGGCACTTGAAGGAGGCTTATATGAACTGTGCACCATTGATATCGATGTATCACTCCCTTTGTCGATGTTCGTAGCCCCAAGATCCAGTATCTCTACCAAATCTAGTTCATTACAGTTGCGGTGTTACCATGAGCAAACTTCCTATGGTAGCAGTCGATCAGGAGGCGACTCAGTCGATGTTTTCCATCCATCACGATGGGATTTGTTTTCTAGCCGTCGATTTTTATTTTTCTCGTTCGAAACCTCAGCTTTATCGCGCCTTTTTCGTCAAGGTAAACATCTATTTTGCGCATCCGACTCGACCCTTCTAGTTGTCTTTCCTCCCGCAAAATCGAGTTCCACTCCAACATTTGGTCAGGCGTATCCAAAACTGTGCTACATCTGCTCGAAGTGGAAGGTTATGGAGTTAGCAGGCCCACAGAATATCTGATGGCATACCTTACCGAAAAGTGTACGCTTAATTCAAGACCTCAACACGATATATTCGTATCAGTATTGGGATTATCTAACCATGTAGAATTCGATACCCTAAAAATGCTGGTTTACCTCTTGTCGTCAAAGGTGAACTTGTGGGGAAATAAGTTGGTGTCGTCGTAACACGGGTTCACCTATTCCCCAACGCGAGTCTGCAGCGAATTGTTCACGGTTCTATAGCAAGTAAATAAATACATTGGAGTTTCCTTGTTGTTGATGGTTTCCTTTATTAATCAGTTTTCATAACACTGTTCTATAAATGCACTGGTTTTTTTGTGGGTCTGTTTTATAAAATATTTCCTACATTAAACGACGTGGGTGTAGGTGTATATATTGTCTTTGTACATAGATTTATCTTTTTTTTGTTTTGCTGTCACCAAAACCGACTTTACTTCGGGAACTGGAATATTTCCGCGCACAACTTTACATTGGAAAATGGATTAACTCTAAAAGAATAGACCACGAACGACAAACGGACTTAACTCTCCTAAACTCAAACCGACCGAGGTGGTGGAAGACATCCGACTCCTTGGGCCAATAAAATCTGACTCAAAGCACAAGCGCTCGCGACAAGGGATGCAATCTCACATCCATCAGTTCGATGGCCGCGAATTGCATAGATAAGGGAGGATTCTATATGTGTCCGTATAGGACAAGTACAATGCCCTGCGATGAGGATGATGATCGGTGGACACCTGATCAAACAGAAGTGTGATCGTCGTGGGCGATGTACCCATACATCGTTGGTGATGTATGCCAGAAATTGAAATAGATTTTTGTTTCAAAGTAAACAAAAACGCTATTTCACAGATCAAATGGTGGCACACATGATGTATATGATGTACCTATGATACAAAATGGGTGGTCATAGTATTTGCCTAAGATTCCTTGGAAACACCGATGTAGGGAATATCCAATCTAGCCATATGGCTCCGGTGCACAAGGAGGCAAATTATTTTGTTGACATAAGTCAGCAGAAACCTCGTCGACGGCGGCAAAGGGTCAGGCTGGATGGCTATATGTTTGATAAATATGCGGGTAAGCAAAACACACCGTGAGATACTGTATGTTTACTTTAGATCTCAGGCGGGTCATCGTAGGCATGGCGGGGGTATGATTGTTTATGGTGAATCATATTAGTGCCCAAATCCCATGATCAGTAGATAACCGATAAAGGAAATTGGTCGCAAGTGTTACGAACCTCGGGACTGGGGCAATAAGTGGTTATGAACCGCAGCAAAACCCATCGTCTACGACTGTGTCAACAATTACGCTGGTCAGCAAGTGTTTATCGATTATAATTGCTGACAAGCCGAGCCGATGTAAATACGGTACGGTTCATATAATAATTCAATGTGATGCATGCCTTGATAAGGTTTAACTTCCAGGTATAATGCTGCAGGGGAACTTACGCTGCCCCTAATTGCAGGTAAGTACTATGGGTTTGGAAGGTCGT
Source organism: Microdon myrmicae (assembly GCA_963931805.1). Lineage (NCBI taxonomy): Eukaryota > Metazoa > Arthropoda > Insecta > Diptera > Syrphidae > Microdon > Microdon myrmicae. Next base: position 184,315,107 of record OZ007497.1, on the reverse strand, counting down.
TAATTTAAGAGGGTGGGCGGTTCTTTGGGAATGTATTAAAGAAACGCCACAAACTCTAAAATAAATATAGTGTCGATGAACGGCACTTGCATGCCGCCTCAATGAGCGAATTGGTGAGGATATTGTGGCCTGAGTTTGATTGTCCAAACCTAGGTTCAACTGACGGCTCTTGCTATTAAGCAGTTCGCACAATTACTGAATGATAGATAGGGTCCCCAAGCCCAGCGGCCCAATGAAATACCACCCCGAAGCTATAGGCTTCGTGAAATGGTTGGGAGAAATCCTTGAGCTTGAAGCTTGGCTGATAAACCCGGTAGCTACGAAAATAGCATGTCAGGGCGCTATAAGTTCGTCTTTCCTGGGAGTAGTAAAATAAAAATAACTTGCATCGACGAAGCCAAGATAGTTCAGTAAGTCCCGAGACTAACTGGACTAAAAAATGTTTATGACATTTAGAACGTACGAACCTTCACACTATGTGTCAAAATTTCATGACCATAACATACTGAGTCACAGTAATTTACGCGACGCTATTTTAACAAGCAATAAACGGACGCTACGGATGGCTTTCACCGACACAGCTGGCTACCCATTTGATTCCGGAGTGAAATGGTAAATCCATGTTAGATCCACTGTCACATACCGACGCAAAGAATACCTTTTATTCCGAGTGAAGAGTGCCAAACAACGCTCTGAATTATCGACGAGATTTTTCGGTGTTAAAATAGCGTCATTTAAATTGCTAATGGTATGATCCATTCGTTATGAAATCTCGGTACATATCGTTTAAAGGTTAGTACTTCTTAAAAATTAGAATGATTTTTTATTAAGGGTGCCATCTCTGAGATAGTCTTGGGACTTATCGAACGATGTGTTACGAAGCCTCCGTCAAACAAAACGATAACGATCCTTTCCATAAACGCATGATAACTGGGGATGAGAAATTAGTCTTATACGGTAATGTTGTGCGAAAACAATGATGACCAAAGAAGGGCGAAACGCCCTAAGGGCGACCTAACTAGGACTAACGGCCAGTAGGATTCTGCTGTGCATTTAATTGAAATGAAAAGGAATTATCTGGTATGATATACTGTAGTGCTCGCAGCCCTACCGTCTTTCCAAAATCCTTACCTCAATCCTTACTTACCCATTTAACCCTAAAATCCCATAATATACATTTATACACTTTATATAATAACTACATTCTTTAATATCAATTTTCTTCAAACACATTTGCATATCAATTCAATTTCCATAGTTCCTACATTTACATACTAATCAATTCAATTATACATTAGAAATACAGTCATCATCCCTAATTCTCAAATTTTCATATCATAACATAACATACACATACATCCAACCTATCCATTTCATAATTACATTTCACCCAATTACTGTTATCCCAAAAATACCTAAGCAGCTGCGATAGTTTGCAATAGTTTTTCTGTTAACAAGAATCACCCCCATTAGGTAACTAGGGGCAACTGATTGATTTCGTTCATACGAAATCATAAGTAACAGGGGAGAAATCCAACGAGGAAGGACGCGTTTTGTTTTGTGTAAAGAAGAAATAATCAGACTTCCAACGAGGAAGCACGCGTTTTGTTTTGTGTGAAGAGAATTAATTAGAAATTAGTTTTTAAATAAAAGAAATAAATAAGAGTGTAACATTTGATGTTTTAAAATAAAAGTTTTGTGTAAAATAAATATCAAAGTATTTAAATTTAAATGTTACAATTTAGAAAAAAGACTACGCTCTTCCCTCGGTCGCGTCGAGGAAGCACGGCGCTGGATCGTAACAATACCTCCTCTGTAAATAATTGGGCCGTTTGAATCTAGTGATTGACTACAGACGGCCAGAATTGTTGATCAAGCCAAATTTGTGTTCCATTACGAGAAAACCAGGCCGCACACGTCTGTAACGATTCCGCCGCTTCCGGATGTTCTCCCGTTTGAGCCTGAGATTCTGCTGGCGAGTCTTCACTGAGCCGAACGTTGGTGTTCCTCTTTTTTTAGACTGAAAAACACGCGAGACATCTTGTCTTGTACTGCGAACTGAGCGGCGATGAGTTCCTCAATCTGGGACATTGTGACCATTTGTTGGTGAGCGAGCCGTCAGCTAAAGTGCCCCGAGTCTTTACCAATGATGCACTAGCCCTTTCGCTACTCAATCGCGGTTCAGTTTATCGCACGATGCAGGCAATAATAATCCGCCTTTGAAAGCATGGTTGAGAAGTTTTGATAAATTCCCTTTATAGTCACAATAAACAAAATTATTTTTAGTCCGAACCTCGCACGAAGCGACTACCATCTTTTTTTTTTTCTTTGCAAAACTTCCCTAATGATTAAAAACTGGTGTCAAAAGAATATTCTTAAAATCACCTTGCCAACTTTTTCGCCGACAGGAATCAATGTTGATATGAAAGAGACAGTATGAAGTTACCTTTAAAATGGCGATTAATAATAAAGCATAACGACGCAGATTTGGCCCAAATTGACCAATCGGACCAAGTTGAATAATGTTTTTAAAAAAACGTTTAAATAATTGATTTCTTTTTCCTTAAACTAAAATTAATTTAATCGTTATAGTCGTATAAGGGATGGGAAAACGACTTAAATTTATAAAATAAACTATCCTCAATTGATATACATGGTGTGTTCTAGATGTATAAGGAAAATTATTTTAGTTAACGATTGTATTAGATTCAATAACAAAAAAGATTAATGTATATAATAGAGGTCGCTTCTTCTATAAATCCACATTTTTTTATCTGTACAAATAATTCTGACCTAAGTATCTATCCCGAAGATCCCTTGAATGAACATAAACACTTACAGTTACATTCTAATTAGATGTCAGCATTCAAACTCCAACTTTTCGAGGGCATCTTCCATTAGCAACGGCTTGTAAACATACACGCTATCACCGGCGCTAAAATCAAGTTGAAGCTGAAACTGGTTATCTTACATATTTATTCAAATCAACTGATCCAATCATGCAGACATAGAGATGTAGTTGGTAAGATCTTTAACCAATTAACCTCTGCCCAAAGGTGCTGCTGATCAGTTTAACATGCAAGTCTAACAGCTCAGGATGGGCCATTCAAAAGTCACGCGGTAAAAAGCAGTCTTGGATTGGGAAACAGCAAAGAGGTTAAGTGCTGTTTAAAAGAAAGTATTCCCCAACTTTGGTAGAGTTTAAGTGTGATTCACAAAGTTTCTATGAACTTCACCTATATATGTAAAAGAGGGACCGGTTTTGATTAACATGCGTTACGCCACACGGCTTGTAATACTAGGGCATTAACATCATGTAGGCTTGGAGGCTAATAACGATTGGTAGTACAATAAAATGTTCTAACATTTACGGGACATTAAGAACGATCAATCCTTTCAAATGTGAGTGAATACATGTATTATAATAAAAGAAAAAAGACAACTATAAAGAAAGACATCTAGTGACTTAGATTTGCCATAAGATAGCGCTGACATAACTGGGTAGTCATGAATTCCAAAGCTTCAAAATGGCAATAACTAGTAATAAAAAAGAAACTTAGGTGAACTCATAAACTTCACGCAGTCAGATAATCCTAGCAACAATGAGTATAATAGACGCGAGTCTTGTAATTCAAGACTTCCAGATTAATCCAGTATAATAAAAAAACTTCTTACATTTAAAGGGAATTGCTTATATCCCTGCGACACAGCTTGAATGGAAATGGGTACTGTTGGAGAATTCAGATTAACAAAGAGGCGATTTCCTATATACATGCAACAATGCTTGTTATTAACATTGTCACATATGTTTAGATTACACTTTTCCAAAAATAATAACAAAAAGTATGTCTCCCGTCATTCCGAATAGCAAAGAAATCGGAAGAGACAGAATTTCAATATATATTACATGGCGTACCTCAAAGTGAGTGGAGAAACATAACGAGTTGCCACAGAAATATCAGAAATCTGGGCCCCCAACGACAAAGCCCAAGGTGAAAGGTTATGAAAAGGCTTGCAAATATGAACTATCATACATGTTCTAGGTTTTTTTTATAACATATATCCAAAAACGGCATCCTTAAGGAGGTATCCTGGTGTAGCGGCTCCAAAAAGTCGATTTTTTTTGCTTCATCAATCGTATACCACTTGTAGAATATGCTCTCAAAGCCCCAAGTACGAATTTGTATCGGGTCAAAATGATCTCGAAAAGGGCGCATGCCCGAGCACACTGTACAGTGTTCAAAACCATGTTTTTGAAACGCGTCTGCAAGATAACTCATAATTTTACAGATGAATTCATATAATATATTTTTTATATGAAAGGTTAATTAATTTGCCACATGATGAATGTATTTATAGAAGTTAAAATTTTGTTTACAATATTTTTTTTATATACAAAAATAAGTTCAAAATTTTCTCAAAAAAATTACTTTTTCAATCAGGTATTTTTATAAAAAAAAAAGTTTTTAAATGCCTTAAATATTGGGTTGTACCACATGAAATGTCCGATTTTCGGTCAGTCGGATATAAGAAGTCCTCGAGTGAACATATGTCCAAGACCGTCATATATTTTTTTTTTATAAAGTAAAGTGGTACATGTGCTTGACGTGTGAGAATTTTAGGGCTGGTTAAAATTACAGTCAGTATACCCGCCTGTCACGCGGGTGCCTCTGGCGCAAGACTAATGACCTTGCCCGGAAAAAACAAATCATTATGGAAAATTTAACAAGCCTCAGAACTTGCTAAATAAGACCAAGACCGGTTCCCGGTTGTAGTGCCGATGATGATGATGGTGAAAAGTACAGTTACTTTTTTTTCTAGGAATTGTTTACCATGCTGTCGGCAGTTCAAATTTGAACCCTCTTCTTTTTTGAATTTAAAATGGGACATAATGCGTCATTGGTGATGAAAAACATGAATGGCCGATTTGAGGATGTATCGTTAAATGAACGCACTATACGAAGTTGGTTTGGAAAGTTCCGTTTTGGGTGATTTCAGCCTCGAAAGGGAACCACGTGTGGAAGCCGGAAACATTAGTTGACCATGTTTTAAGAGCAACGGTGCGTGCGGAGCCAACGAAATCGGTGCGGGAGAATGCACAAAGCATGAGAGTACCCCCAATAACATGAAGTCCATACATTTCTCTCATAGGAAAGGAAAAGAAACTCGATAAGTGGGTAACCCATGAACAGAACAGATCCCAAAAACTACGTCGCCTGGAAATCTACGCATCGCTTAGATTAAGAAACCAAACTGAACAGTTTTTGCACCGGATAGTCACCTGTGATGGAAATTGGATTCTGTATGTTAACGTAAAAGGCCTGAGCAGTGGTTGGATGCAGGTGAAAAACCAAAACACACCCCCTAGCCCGATCTTCACCCAAAAAGGGTTATGGTGACAATTTGGTCGACATCAAAACGACCAATCCACTCTTCATTTCTTCAACCAGGAGAAACGATAAACGCTATCAAATATTGTAAGGAAATCGGCATATTGTGTGCCAAATTAGCTGAAAAGCAATCTACGTTGGTCAATAGGCACGGCCCGATCCTTTTGCATGAAAATGCTAGACTCCATACATAGCAAGTAGATACTTGCCGCACATTTTGCAGCCAACTCAACGCTGCCTGATACCACATCAGTTCCAGCTCAACTTGAGCATAAGCAGCACTCCTTGAATCCAGGGTTAAGGGGAAAATTCGGTGGTACAAGGTCAATACCGAAAAGAGGCCTAATGCTTTTTAAAAAAAGACAAAAAAAAATAATGACAAATTTATACCCGACAACCTATATACGATAGTACCGTGCAGGACTCCTTACCCTTTGTCCGGAGCTGAGTTTGGCTTCAGAGGTGCAAATCTATAAATTAATAATATAATTATAATAAAATCGTTTCGTTTCTGAAAGGAGTTCGCAGGAGAGAATAGGACCCATAATTTAGACGCACAGTTGTGGTTCCAATTATTCCACTGACCTTGCTTTTTCCTTTCCATTGTTTATTTTCCACTTCTCATTCTGTTTGTCGTAATGTTTTTCTCTTTCTCGAGTTGTTGATTATTATTTGGGTGGAGGTTTCTTTTAGTTCAATTAGGGGACTGACCTAGTTCCCCATTTCTCTTGCTACAAGATGATAAGTGAGACAATACCCGGGACCTTCCTGAATTCAGAGCGCTCGCTCGATGAAAAATGTCGCTACTGTCCGTGCAAATGTGGCTGAAAACCCAACTCGATTCCTTGTAGTAGTGCCGCATTCGCCACCCAAATCGAGTGGTTAGCGAAACCCATACTAATGATCGGTATCAGAGCACCAATTTTCGAAACCATTTGTTGTGGTTCGGGGAAGAATCTCTCGAAGATATCATGACGCAGATCCTCAAAATCGAAAGGACGCAGAAGGAGATGCTTAGAAGACGGGATTTCTATGGTATGTGAGACACGACTAGAGTTGAAAATTACACTCACAATTAAAGAGTTGTCATTGTGAGTGTAATCACCATCATCCACCATGGTCACAACATCGACCATGCATAGTACTAACCCTTTTCAAGCATTCCTAAGTAGGGAAACTCCGCCGAACCGAACTGTGTCGAGTCCACCTCATCATTCGCAGGGAGTTTTGTGAAACAAACCAAATATAATCCAGTGAATAGTCCACATCCTTTTAGCCGTCATGAAGACAGTACACAGAGCCAAACACTGCCCACCCATTTAATCTGTGGGGTTTCTCTATATTACATGGAGCACCAACCCACAATTCCATACCTTATTTCGGCCACTTTCAGCGCGTCATACCTATTCATTCCCCTTATATGCTATTCACCTGAAATAACATGTTTTCTCCAAGGACGCATAGCTAAACTCATTATTCTATGCAGATAATGCATAATTGAGTTTAGCTAACATTTTCGTCATACAGCAATACTATTCCTCTAACCATGAGATTTCCACCGTAAATTCCATTCGTATTGGTTAGCAACAACCAAGACGAATCAAATGACGCGGTTGCACCATCATCCATTGGCTTGGGTAATTACCAACATTCCTTAGAGTTTTTCCCACGGTACCATTTCCCTAGCCGATGAAGCGTCCTATCGATTTTCATCAGATCATGCATTCGCTTGGGATCAATGATCTCTTTTTGCAGGTGAATAGCACCAGCTAAATTTTCCTCTCCTCTGCAATTCTGTCTTTCCATGGTTCGATGACCTATGAGATCACCATAATCATCACTAGGTCACTGGACCAGTTGCATACGCGGAATTAATACACACACACTAAGCCAGATCAACCCTGGGTTATTGTGCTTTTCTTTTGATTTCTCCATCCTTGCAACGCCCATCGACGTCGATCGAATACACAAGTACGTTTCTATCTCGATAAGCGTGGGGAATTGATGAATGCACAAGAGAGCATGATTACCATTGGCGGATGGATGTGTAAAAGCAGAAATCCCAATGTCCACCCTAATTCCAACCAGTCGCTATTCATACATCATCAGTGTCGGACGCGCTGCGCTTGTTTTTTTTTAAATTTAATTCGCCGAGTCGATAATCAATCATCAAACAGTTCGCAACGTCGAGCGCAGTCGTGTGTTATTTATTCCTTTACAACTCGGGGAAGTGTCAGTTTATTTTCCCACGGAAACTTATCCGTAAATCTGTTGAGTAACGTAAATTCACCCGCCTTGATTTTTATTATCGAAAACGAATAGTGCGGCCCAAAAGTCGAAGTGAATTTAATTTGAAACTGGACACATATAATTGTAGAAGAGTGTTCCTGAAATTGGTCAATAAAACACAAATCGCTGTAAAAACGAACAAAAACCGAAGGAATAATAATGTTGTGATGAAGTGATGCGTTTTCACCACTGTATTCAAGTACCTAAAATCTAGACAAAAAAAAAACAAAAACAAATACATGTATATATAAAACCACAAAAATCTTTAAACCCAAGAGATATTAAATAATTAAATTCTAATTTTCCCAAGCTATAGCCGTTAATATAGTTAAATAAAGAAAATTTTAACCAACAAAAGACCACCAGTGCTTTTATTTCCTTCATCTTTAGCTTTCGTGTTTGAGTGCAGGAATTTCAACATTTTCGTCGGAGCAACATCGTTGGGGAAGAGGTGAATCGTGTGCCTATGTTAGGCATCATACTTCACCTCCACAAATCAATCACAGGGAACTTCTTATAGCCCATACCACACTGCGAATGTACAAAACTCTTTTTGCCGTCCTGTTAACGCATCAACTAGCTTTAACAAAACCACCGATCAAAACCAGAATTACGGGGGATTACCACCAAACGTATAGGAGTCGTTCAACAGGCAACATCAACCCGTGAACGACGCATCTCAGAAAGCGGGGAACAATTATAGTATGTCAGTCGACAATACTCTGACCTTCACAGCTCAGCCCCACTTTGTTAGATGTCCCCAACCTATGAGAAACCCCTTTAAGTCGGATGTACCACTGTATTCATTTCAACCACGAAGGCGGTCTACATCCATAGGACCTGGGGTAACAGTACCTCAACAGGGCGATGGTAATCAGTACCACTATAATACGTCCACCCAGGTCCAAGACACTCGCATGCCACACCCCTTAATTGCATGAATGCAACAAAAGGGGGCATTTACATGACGAGTGTCTACGACGATGGAACACACCACTCTGCAAAGGTTGCAGAAAATACAGGTACGATATTGGGGATTGCCGTGCACAAGTTGCACAACCAGCTCCACGCAATCCCGGAACTCCAAGAAACAGGCCACAATATCAGCAGAGGGAGTTCCCGAATCAATCAAATCAATGACCAGTCCTACCCTCTGCAAACAAACCACCAGCGACATCGAATCATAGACTGTACAGCGTGGGAAAAATGCGGTTGCAGGAACAAATGGGAAAAAACCCACAATTCACCATCCTGTATACCCGCCAAACCAGCTAGGACTGTACGTTGCCGTAAGACCCCACCGACCTGCATGGTCAACCTTGAATGGAGGTAGGTCGTAAATGGTTCAACAAACGAAACCAATATACGCGAAATGAGATAAAAAGACACGAGGAACTGCCAAAGTCACCGTAGGCGCAATGCAGGACCGCTTCACTATTGGGAAGGAGATATAAGCCGGGTTGTGTGGGTGGCTTGGACTTTCCACCGGTATTCAGAGGGACATAGATGCCCGGTACACTCCACCACCAAAATAGGGACAAAAACGGAGGGTAATTCACGACAACCATCTAAAGCCTTATGATGGACAGGCCCTACGGAGTGCAAGGTGCTGCACAATAACCGACTTAAACCATTTTGCGAATGATGGGAACTGGTTATATATAATTACTCTATGTTTAGGTTACTCATCGTCAAATACCTCTTGATATCAACATGGAGAAGTTGAGTGTAAGAGTTGTTTCGAGACTAAGGAGATCTCAAATTAAATTAATGGAAACCAGAGGGGAACTAGGTATGTAAACAGAGCCAGAAATTGTATCACCGCGCCCTAAATTAAAATAATAACAACCAACACAATAATCATGACATGCGAAACACGTATTCTTATAAATTGTCAGTATATATGGAGCATCGCACAATGCAAATATAGAAAAACAATATAAATATGTGAACAAGATCCTACCACATGAAAAATTTCAAAAACTAAATGTTTGCAAATTATAAATAAACTAATTAAATGTAAACTAAACTAAATATTGTAAGCATATTTTAAAAAAAATTATTGGTAATATACTTAAATTATATATGGACTATACCAAAGTACTTAATAAATATAAAACCAAAAAAAAAACTTGTAAATATAGTTAAATTATATGAAAACTATATACCCGTATTTAATAAATATAAAACAAGAAATTCTAATGTTAATATAAAAAAACAAAAAAAAAACAAACAATACACGTACGAGATTTTTCTCTTTCATTTCATTTCTCTTCTAACAATGATACTCCATTTTTTATAAGGGGGGAGAAATTGTTACATAATTAACATTTATAATTGCCTCCCGCTCCTTACAAATAAATGATAACGCCAATTCGCGTCCTTAATCTCCCTAATTAGATACATTTCATGCCCAAAAACAATATTTTCCCACACTTCAATAGCACATTTTCATTTTCCCCAACAAAACATAATCCCATGCCAGAAACGGCTTCGTGGTTAAACTCGCCAGGGTATATAACATGTACAATCTATTCAACCACGAATAGTCATAACTCAAACGGACAATGAACATACAAACATTTTCCACCCTTTTCATTCCCTACCTCGTAAATTTGGTAATTGTTACCTCAAAAGAATTACAAAATTCTCTGAACGAGGACCATGAGTAATTTCACACACAATTTTGGGTGCAACGAGCTTTCTCAGCAAATTTTCCGTTACCTTGCCATTGTAGTGCTCCAGAAAGCCCCATCATTAATATCCCCCCCTACATACATATCATATCTATCATCCTAATTTTATCCAATCAACCACAATCTAAACGATTCGAAAATCATTATCGAGCAACCATAGCAGCTGCTCTTGCTCCTCAATAGTATACTGGTTAGTATACCCGCCTGTCACGCGGGAGACCGGGGTTCGATTCCTCGTCGGGGAGCCTCTGGCGCAAGACTAATGACCTTGCCCGGAAAAAAACAAATCATTACGGAAAATTTAACAACTTGCTAAATAAGGCCAAGACCAGTTCCAGGTTGTAATGCCGATGATGATGATGATGATGATAGCAGCTGCTCAAAATAACTAACTCGCACGAATCTAAACGATTCTAAAACCAAATCGAGCTCCCATAGCAGCTGTTAAAAATATCTAACTAGCATTAATCTAAACTATTCTAAAACCAAATCGAGCACCCAAAGCAGCTGCTCAAAAATAGCAAACCCCCATGCATCTAAGCCAAATACCATGGCAGCTGATTGAATACTATCAGCAAAATCAATATCGAGAACCGTGGCATCTGCTCGAAACCAACTTTCATGTGTTTCGGGGTTCAAGTATAAAAAGGAAAACGGATATGTTTTCACTTTCTTTTTCTTTTTACCAGTCGATCATGATCATTCGATTTACAGTCTCGACGCTCGACACACTATGTGGACGAACTATTAAATAGACTTTTTTTAAATAAGAAAAACAGTTTTTAATTTAAAGTCAAAACACCAAATGCGACACTTTTCCCTCGACTATAGAGGAAGCATGGTGCAAGCATAACACCATTATATATTTGTGCGCCTGACGATTCGCTGGGCTCAGATCACCGAGATCAAATCAGATTCCATTGAATCAGTAAATGGTAAGGTGGAGGTAAATTTGTGTCCTAATATAAAAGGACACCAATGAGCGATTTTGACTCTCTTGGATTTACAACCGGTGTGCGTGGTGTATTTAAAATCGTACAGGGAGGAGCTCGATATTTTAAAAAATCTTCGTGGATAGTCTTTCAGTTTAATTAAATATTGATTTCTGATCGAAACAACACAATTATTTGTAAAATCAAAAAAAAAAAACATAAGTTTAAAAAATTAAAAAGCTCGTTTCGGTTTATGCAATCGCAAATTAAATATCGCATATCGAGTCGCAAATCCAATGACTTTCGACCCGCCTTATGGATCGAGGTTTTGGCTTCAGTATTACTACATTTATTTCAAGAACGCATTTTAATCGACGAGACATTATAATGAAAAGAAACATTAAACATTAAAGTAGAAAGAACTTTTGATAAAAGATAAACAATAAAGATAAAAACCTCATCAACAACAGCAGCCGCCGTGGAAAAGGCCAGCGGGGGAATCACAGCCCACGAACTGCGAAAACTAGGAAACAGTTGTTGATCTTACCAGGAATTAAAGGAAAATCCACAACCCCCAAAAGAAAAACACCACAGTCAAAACATCAAAATTATACCAAAAAGAAGAAGAAAACCATGAATACGTTAATACCACCATTATTATTATGTGTGCAAGTAAAATCTATAACACTTGCACTACAAACTGATTACATTTCCAGGGAAACCGACACTTACCAAGACCGAAACCAGACTCCCCTTCATTTTGGTTTTTACCTATTGTTTTTACCTAGGGGTCAACACCTCCCGATGACAGCAATGCATGAAACGTATTTTTGTAGATTTCCTTGAGTAACACCGACAGTGGCATCTATCTTCACAAAAGAATTTCACGCCACCCATTATACAAAGCAATTTGGTTACTCATTTCCCTACTTTCCATTTTGCGTTTTACAAATTGTCGCAATGAACTCTATTAGCGATTAAACATTTTCCATTTCCTCAATTAATAAATGTGACGAAATGAAAAATGTTGAACAAATCAAATTTAATAATTGCATTAGCGTTCGCGGGGTTATTTTGGTTTATTGCAATGATGGGTCTTTTGGTGTGATTTAAGTTGATGATGCTTCTCTTGATATGATCTGACGCCCCGTTTCACATCCGTAATGTACGAAGGACTTGAAATTTCGCCTTGAAAATTGTTGAGCAGATTTCTGAATATATACTAATGATTTAACCAATAAAAAAAACTATTTTTTGAACCGTCTATTGTAGTTTCTCGCCCTTAAATAACAACAACAAACAAATGCTTAAATAAAAATGTCTACAAGTTGTTGTGACATTACCTATTCCATACTGTCCACCAATCCCTACGACCATCAAATTCCAACTGACAAATGTCATTCAAAACGAAATGACGGCCAAACAAACTCTACCTGAAATATAAAAAGCACCTTGTGTCAATTGGCAGAAATACTTATTATTATTATGAATATCACAATATTTAATATAAGACGGATTTAGCATATAACATACGATAGACATGCAGGGAGAACCGTACGTAGACTTTTTGACGGGAGGCCAACGGAAAAGAGACCAGTGAGAAGGCCGCGATGGGAGGACAATGAAAGGCGCGACCATAAGGAGATCATATTAGAGAGTACAGCGTGGAAAGACAGTGCACAGGAAAGGGAACGATGACGCAGCCGAGTCAGTGAACCCGTGAACTTTCGGGTTCCTACAGGCTAATAAATAGTAATAGTTTAGCATAGTATTGCCCTGTGAGTAGGGCGTTAGAATATACTCACAGCTAGGCCGGCTTAACGCAAGAGGCGACTTAAGGCCGAGTGGTAGCCGGGGTCCCAACGCCCTGTGCGCCCGGTGAAATACCACTCCATCAAACTTTAGGCTCCGTGAAATGGTCGGGAGTAATCCCTGGCCATCTTTCGGGGCTTGGCTGATGGACCGGTCGGAGAAAAGGTTGGTTAGGTGGTAGTCGGTCCCAAGGTGAAATACCACCCCGTCACGCTGCACATTCCGCGATATCGCCAAGAGAAAACTTCGACGGTATTTCGGATGTGTGGCTGATGGCCCGGACTGACACGGAGATATGTCATGTTGGTACCTTCTGATATAAAGAATTCCGGAGGTAAACTAGTCCCCCCCTTCGGATCTCCGGGGCGGACTATGTCGGGGGGAACATCATGCAGATATCATGATAAATAATTGAACTTTAAGAGGTTCGTCATCGCATAACCGGGCTCGCTCTCGATGCTCTGCCCACGCTCGACTGGTGACGGCATTTTGTAACATCAGGGGCATCGGTTTCACTAATACGACTGTAAACGCCGTCCATCAATATTTGCAAACAACGAAACCTGATATCCTTGCCCCAACTGAGTCCCAGGTCGATTCGTCAATTGATTCGACATATCTTCGTTGCTCAGGATACGACTTACATTCGAGATTCGGTTTTAAGGGCGGTGTCTGCGTCTTCGCGCGGTCCAATCTGGCTTGCCAACGGATGGAAGCGTTGGAACCCAATAATATGGACATCATATGGTTGAGGGTCGTGCTAAGGAATTCCGTTAAGTTTCTTTGTCGTCTTTACCGCTTCCCGACATTTTTCGAACATCTTTCACATACCGTCGACTGGATACAGATCAACCACCCAGCTTCTGAAATTGTTGTTCTTGGCGATTTTAATGTGCACAATTCCGGCTGGTTTGTACATTCTAACAGAACCGACGAGGTTGGGAGCCTGGCGGAGATGTTTGCTGTAAGCCACAACTTGACTCAACTCGTGGGGGAGCCAATGCGAGTGCCGGATGCCCGAGGCGATTATGCGAACAACCTGGATCTGTTTTTGACATCCGAACCGAGTATTTATACAGTAGAGGTTTCTGTGCCACTGGGAAACTCAGACCACTGAGGTATCTGGTATCTGTCGCGCAAGCACTTACATATCAAGCGACTAACCGGCCTAGGCAGCATCGCCATGTATGGAAGTATGGGGCTGCGAACTGGGACGATTTGCGAGATTTCTTGGCATCCTTTCCATGGTCGGAGGTGTGTTTTGGAAACTCCGATGTTAACGCTTCCGCGAAGTCGGTATCCGAGATTTTTCTTCTATTCCCCATTCCATCAAACGAAATTCATCTGATAAGCCTTGGTTTGATAAAAAATGCGAGCAGATTACAGCGGCAAAAAATAAAGCTTTTAAGCAATGGCGCTCCAATCCCACCGATGTTAACAGAACAAATTTTGTTAGAATCAGAAGCGCGTGCAACCAGGCGATTGATACCGCCAAGGAAGCTCACAACTACAGAGTGACCAATAAACTCCTTGAGTGGCCAACTGGTTCGCGCTCCTTCTGGTCAATGGCAAAGGCTGTCAGCGGTAACTTCGCATTCTCCTCTTTCTCTCCGTTTGCGACAGACAGTGGGATGTTAGTCACGAATTCAAAGGATAAAGCTAATGTGTTCGCGAATTTATTTTCCGCGAATTCAAACCCCGATCCCGGCCTTTTGGAGCCACCTGTGGTCTCGCTGGTAAGGTCTTCGATGAGGGATGTGAGATTCCGTCCGCGCATTATTCAACACATTCTACGTGAACTGGATTGTAGGAAGGCAACCGGCCCGGACGGAATATCAGCAATAGTCCTTAGGAATTGTGCTCCAGAACTATCACCGGTTCTTGGCAGACTCTTCTTATCTTATGCACGGAGGACCTTTTCTGCCTGTTGGAAAATCGCTCGAGTTCAGCCAATCTTAAAGACGGGAAAAAGGTGTCTCCCACAAAATTACCGTCCGATAGCATTACTGTCTATTTTATCTAAAGGGATGGAAAAAGTCATCAATACAGAGTTAGTTAAGTATTTGGAGGGCAACGGACTTCTGAATGACCGTCAATACGGATTCCGTGGCAGGCGGTCCACGGGAGACCTTTTGACACTTATAACCGATATATGGACATCTGGGATTGAACGGCATGTTGAGTCGAGGGCCGTCGCATTGGATATCTTCAAGGCTTTTGATCGCGTCTGGCACGGGGCATTGCTGAGCATACTTCGTTCATATGGACTTTCCCAACAGTTTTGCGACTGGACGAGCAGCTTCCTTGAGAATCGATCGATCCGGGTTGTTGTGGACGGTGAGTGTTCGGATCTGTATCCTGTTAATTCGGGGGTGCCCCAAGGTTCTATTTTGGCCCCAACCTTGTTTTTGCTTCACATAAATGATTTGTTGGAAACAACGGATAAAAATGTGTTCAGTTTTACGGATGATATTACGCTTGTTTCCACCTTTTTGAGTGTTCGGCCAATTAGTGCATCACCGTTGCATCAGCCGAGATGTAGACAGATTGACTCTCTGAATCAGGATTTAGATAAGGTCCTGCAGTGGGGAAGGGCCAATCTCGTCGACTTCAATGCAGCGAAGACACAATATACAACTTTCACAAAGAAATGTTGATCATCGGTTCCACAGCTGATGATGAATGGCCGAGCCCTCGAGGCTGGGGAAAGCTAGAAATTGCTCGGCGTCACGGTCTGTAGGAATATATCATGGCATAAACACGAGTCGAGCATCGCCAGGTCAGCCCCAGGAAAACTGAGTTATCTTTTTAGAGCCAAGAAATATTTTACTCCGGCCCAACTTCTTCTCCTATATAAATCCCAAATTAGACCCGCGCTCGAATATTGCTCTCATGTTTGGAGCTCGGCTCCTAAACATACCCTCGACCTACTTGAGAGCATACAGAGACGAGCGATCCGCCTGATCGGGCACTCGGCGCTGACGTCGGGACTACAGTCGCTATCACATCGGAGATTCGTGATATTGTTCCACGCAATCCGGCTTGTATGTTCTTCCCTGGTGCCAGTTTGGATGCCTTCACGTTTTACGTCCCAGTTTAAAATTTGAACCGTCAAATGTTACACCGTGAATTTGCGTCTTATACTTCAGTGCTTTGTGTTTTATAAAATATATACTCTCCAATAATGCAATTGATAACAGCAGTGTCAATAGTCCTCTAGCTACACCATTATTTCAGTTGTTACTGCACTGGCTCGGAGGGAATGTTTCTCTGTCGTGTTTGCTAGAAATTAGTGGAATCTTTGCACATTGGATGTAACAGTAACAGGTCATCTCACGCGATGGATGTTTCCTGTTGCGAGAGTTTAGAAGGGAAAAGTTGAGAAGAACGTCGCTTTTACAGACTTAACCGGACCTTATTGTAACTGACGTATTTTTTGTGGATTTCCTTGAGTACCATATACCTTTAGAAAAAAATAACAGGTCACCCATTATACAAGACAACCTGCTGCCCCTTTTTTCAATTAACAATGTCACATATATATTTTGTAACCAAGTCGACTACTCTGATTTGCGGACAGACAACAAACCCGCTTCTGTAGAAACCAAAAATAAAATCGTTTCACCTTGCTCAAAAAATGGGCTGCATTAATAGTTTTTAAGAACACTGGCCAGCATCACCATTCCCCACCGACTATAAGCTCGACACCTTAATCTCATTTTAATTGCAAATTCACTTTTGTATATAAAATTGCTATTGTCAGCCCCCTAGAGACCAGTTACGACAGACACCATGAACGTTCCGACCAAGGTGAAGAAGAACCACTGTGCTTCGACCTTAAAGTCAGTCACATCCGACGTGTCAATCTAAAGGGTATAATTGGATGAAATTATATCCGAGTTTGAGTCCAATTAGCCCGTTGCCTTGTCCGGCCGGGGAAATGATAGATAATTACTAGTAGTTTATCTGTGCCTCAACTTTCCGGCAAATTTGACGAACTTTGCGCAAGGTGCGTGCTTGGACACTCAATATGGGCGTAAATTACGTAATCGATCTGCGCTGCACGGTCGTCTTTTCATTCCTTTAGTGCAGAATGCTGCTTTGCTCCCAATTACCTCTGAAAGCGATAAATCAAATGGGGTACGCTGTTGACTCTGACGAATGTGGATGTATTTTGCTCGTAGATTAGATTGTCTGGTCTGGCCTGTGGTACGGAGACCACGGTGATTCACATTGGAGGTATGTCGCGACTCAGGTAATTTGATTGGGCGTCGGTTATTTGAAACGCCGATATTTGTGACTGCTTGTGGAACGTGAAGTCTGTGGCCGAACGTTGATGTATTGCCATATGTCAATGTTAATAAGATTTTACTCGATTGATAGAGGATAAGCAATAAGCTGGTTGGCCGGAACATCTTGTCGGCATTTCAAAGGAGTATCTGAAATACTAAATTGACAAGAAAGAAATGACAGTTATTCCGAACGTCACTACTTAATCATTTCAAAATTACGTTTTGATATGAAACCGGTCGTCTGCTCTTATATGAATCACGTGGCCTTGCAAACGCCAAGCGGTACTGATTTTCCTAGAGTTACCTCTCAGTGTTTTAGAATAAAAAAATGGAATCACATGCATTGGGGGCAAATACCCTCAGAGTTTGTCACTACCTGTAAATCAAGATAAACTTGAATCAACAGCATTTTGTACACAAAGTCTTGATTTCGGTTTACTTCTTCAGATTATTTACTACTCACATTTTTACTTTCATATTTATCTATTTATTTAATTGATAGGTTGACAAAATAATGCGGCTTATAGTTGTACATGAAAAAGGAGATATTGCTCCTCTAACTTAAAACGTACCCTCCTTCTTTTCCTCTTCTGTCATTTTCACCAGCTTTCATCGAACGTCTCTCCAGATTTACACGATTTATATTTATTACATATAATGTAATAACGTAGTCACCGAGGAGTGACTGGCACTGGCTACTAATGATTCCGACTAAGAATTAGACGCGGATGTGGTTGATGCTGACTTGACTAAAAGTATTCTCAAATCAATTTTACAGAATTTGCTCAGCTTGAGTAAACTTAAACTTGCTTGTAGATAAGCTTAATTTTACCTCCTATTAATATTTTTATATAAACGTATAATTTGTTAAAACTGGTTTTACATATGTGTGGAAACTAACATCACTAACAACCTTATCGTTTTTCAAATGATGACAATTCCACTATTAATAATTAGATCGTTTTTACGAGGGTTGCCTCTTATGTTTCGGGATTTGGCAACCCTAGTGTTGCAATCCGGCAATTGACAGCTCTGTCGTAAAGTTGGACATTTTTGAGGTTATACGCACTCAGAACGTTTTGACATACGAGCGCTATTTGTGTTGTTTACAGTAACTTAAAAGATTCATCTCGGCCCAAAAATGGAATTAAATGGTCAACATTTTCGTGTGATTATTTTTTACAACTTTCGGCGTGGATTAACTCAGCAACAGTCCATGGATGAACTTAATTCAATTTTTGGCGATGAAGCTCCATCAAGGACCAGTGTTTATCGATGGTATGGTGAATTCAATCGTGGTCGTAGTTCACTCCAAGATGAATTTCTTGAAGGTCGTCCAAAATCAGTTGTTGTTCCGAAAACCATTGATGCTGTGCGCGAACTGATATTGGAAGATCGTCATGTGACCTATCGTGAGATTGAGACAACGTTAGGCGTTAGTGGGACCAGCATACATTCAATATTGCATAAACATTTGACTGTCAAAAAAATTTGTTCGCGTAGGATCCCACACAATTTGTCAATCGCCCAAAAAAAAGGCTCGTGTCAACTGGTCCAAAGAAATGCTCAAAAAATACGGTCGCGGTGCTTCGAAACACGTCTATGACATCGTGACAGGTGATGAATCGTGGATTTACGCGTATGAGCCCGAAAGTAAACAGCAGTCGACTGTCTGGGTGTTTCAAGATGAGCCAAATCCAACAAAAGTTGTTCGCGCACGAAGCACTTCCAAGCAAATGGTCGCCTGTTTTTTCGGAAAAACTGGACATGATGCAACCGTACCACTAGAACAACGCAGAACAGTCAATTCTGAGTGGTACACAACCATTTGTGTGCCAGTTTTCTTCCAAGAAATCAGGAAAACCAATCGCCGAAGACGGATCACTCTTCACCACGACAATGCGAGCTCTCACACATCGTCTGCGGCAACTGCATTTTTGAGCACCCAAAACATCGATTTGATGGGTCATCCGCCGTATAGTCCTGACTTGGCACCGAATGACTTCTTTTTATTCCCGTACGTAAAAAACAAACTGAGAGGTCAACGTTTTTCGACACCTGAAGAAGCGGTTGCTGCATTCAGAATGCATGTGTTGGAGATACCTCAATCAGAGTGGCAAAAGTGCTTCGACAATTGGTTCAAACGCCTGCAAAAGTGTATAGATCTTCATGGGGAATATTTTGAAAAACAATAAAGTGATTTTCGATGATCAATATTTGTTTTTGTTCTCTAATCCCGAAATATAAAAGGCAACCCTCGTATAACACTCAAAATGGATATTTGTACACATGTATAATGCCCAGTGCGGCGGGAAAACGAGAGGAAAGTACCTAATGATGTTTTTCTATAATACGAAAATGAATGTTTAATACTGTTAAATGTCAATCCACAAAACGGCTAAGAGAGGAATGAAAATATAACGTTTTTTTTTTTATAATACTCACCCAGCAAAAACGGGTTGACCGTTAAATGTCAAGGTACACTGGAAGGGTCAGTAAGGGGAGAGGAGTGCGAAAGGAAGTGTTTATCCGCATTGGTCTTGAGTGCCTGTAAATTGTAACCGGGAAGCCACACATTATCGGGTGGAGCGTTTCACACTCGTGTAATTCGGGTGTAGAATGATTATCTAGTGTTCGTCTATCCAACGAATATTGAATTTAATGTGAACTATTGCACATGCTCTAGCAGATGACTTTTGCCGACCAATATTTGTTTCATCATCATCATCGGCACTACAACCGGGATCCGGTCTTGGCCTTATTTGGCAAGTCTCGAGAGTTGTTAAATTTTCCAGAATAATTTATTTTTACGGGCAAGGTTTTACGGCCAAGGTTATTAGGTTATTATCACTCCATCCAACCTGGCCACTATTTACAAGGCGTATATTCGTCCCAAAATGGAGTTCAACTTCCATATTTGGTCAGGCGCATCCAAAACTGCACTACACGTGCATTATTGGGGACCCAGCTGTAAGCCGAACAATTCCGTCGTTAGAACAAATGCGCAACGTATCATGCCTATCTCTTTTCTATATGTATTATCACGATCGTTGCTCAACTGAACTCGCTCAATGTGTTGCGCCTCCTCAGACATTTTCCCGCGATACTCGTCAATCTGAGAACGCGCATAAATTCACGTTAAAAGTAAACTCCAGGCGCATAAATAAATATAGAGGGTCATTCTTTAGCCGAACCACACGATTGTGGAATACCTGGAATACGAATGTGGAATACCTGATCTACCCGATCATGTGTTTCCTCGTCGTTGTAATATCCAGGCATTTAAGACCAATGTACATCGATACCTCCTTTCCTTATCCACTTCCTCTCCGTCCGCTCGCACTGTGCTCTGACATTCAAGAGTACTCTAAAATCCCCTTTTGTGTGCGTGTTTGTGTAAAAAAAAAAAATGCGGGCGGGGAGAGGCGAAAGGTGGAGGCGGGATAGTGAGAAAGGTAGTTAAAGCGGCACTTAAGGGAAGGTTCTCATCTAGAGACCGAAAAATTAAATTTTTTTTTGTTGAATTTTTTCCCCAAAGACGGAAGCAAATATCAATGTCGAATAAATAAAAAAATTTTACACATATTTGTTAAGTATTTAAGTACACATACTTTTTTTTAGTGAAAAATATTAAAAATTGTCAATTTAATAGATAGCGTAGTGTGACGATTCGAAAAGAAGGTACCCAATCGGTCTACATCGTAACGCTGTTTGCAATCGTCTGTAATCATACAACAATAAGTTTTTTGAATTCATATAATATTTACCCAGTTTGAACCTATTTTCAAGACAAAAAAAAATCGAAAATAAACTAAATGGATGTCATGCAAAATTTAGGTACCGATTTCGTTTTTGTTTTGGTTTTTTGCTCTTAACGTTGAATAGAAAAAAAAACTTTATGAAAAATCAACTATATTTATATTCAGACTCCAATAAATCTAATTTACTTTATGTTGCGGATCCGCAATAAATATAGCGGGGAGAATCTAGTACGTTCACCGTCTATTACACTCCCCGGCCACCATACTTACCACACGCCTGTCAGCCGCCAGCTGACGATGCGTCATAGCCTAGGGACGCCATCGGACTGTTACCATTTTCAAACCTGACCAACGGTTTTTAGTTTCTGCCAACTCTTCGTCGCGAGTGCACCCCCCGCTAGTCAACAGGTCGCGTACTCTCGCTGCAAACAGCGTCACGGTATTAAATCGAAACAACCTCCCTAAAATAGGATTAATGTATTTGCTTTACTAAGTTAAATACTGAAAATAAATGTTAGACATTTTTGGTTGCAGTGTAGCTGGTTTGCTTGCATGTCCGTGAGTTTATAATTGAAAGTCGGTGACTTACCGAACAAAATTATAGTGCATTTAGGAACCCCCGACGTCACCCCCAGGTCGCCTCACCCCCGGGATCGCGTCCTAAGACACTTTAAAATAAAAAAAATCGATCCATGGAGTAGTTTTTGAGATATCGTGGAGACCAATGTGAAAAACATGGTTTCGACAAAAACCCGTTTAAAGTTTCAAAAGCTATATGAGGATGGGGTGAAAAGTTACCTTTGCAGGTGATTTCACTGCCTTTGCCTTTGTACTCGTTCGCCTTTAACAATCCACTGTTTTGACTGTTCTTTCATCTCAGGAGTGTAGTAGTGTATCCATATTTCATTTACAGTTAGTAATCTGCGCAGAAACTCATCCAGGTTGCGATGCATGCGCTCCAAAAGTTCTCAGCTGAGAAGTAATGAGGCTCCCATTCTCAGATTTTTTTTTCATACCCAATTTATCATGCAAAATTGAAACACGAAACAAATTGGAAATTGGAAGATACCTAGTGAAGAACGATGCTTACTAAGACATACCATTAGCTATGCCACAAGCGCCATCATAGGCGTTTCTAGGAACTTATTGACCCATCCCCGGATATTTGTTCGAGTGGGTGGTGAGAAACAGGTCCAGCGTGTTGGCAAAATGGCCATCAGTGTCTGATACCTGTGTTGCCTCATTGACGATTTGAGTTGAACTATGTGAATCAGCAAAGAGCTGGACATACTGACCATCAGAAGTTCTGTGTCTGGAATGGCGAAGCCACTGAGAGATATGCACATTGGAATCACCCGCAACAACGATTTCAGTCTGCGGATATAGAGACAAGACCCCATCGATAGAATCAGATAGAACATTAAATTCGTTAAACGATGCGTTTCTATCCAAGTTTGGGTTTCTGTACAGAAAACTGTAATGTATGACAAACTTATGAACGTGAAGTTTTAGCAACGAGAAATTAAATTCTGAGTTGAATCAGATCCTCATATTGCGGCTGAAGCTAATAAGCAATATCACTTCGTACATATATGGCTAGACCACGATGTGGTTAAGTCAGTGATGTATTGCATTTCCCACGCAGTCACTTTAAATGCAACACTACTCCCGTCAATATGGCTTTCGTAGCAACCGGTTCACAGGAGATTAGATGACGTACCTTACCAAAAAGTGGAGCCATTCCGTCCACTACCTCTGTGAAAGCAAGGTAGTCGCATTGGATGTTGCGAAAGCCTTCGACAGAGTTTGGCATCCAGCCCTTTTGTCAAAATTAGATTCCTATGAAGTGGACAATTCCCCGATCCAATGGATAAGAGACTATCTTTCTGACGGTTCAATCCAAGTGGTTTTTGATGATGTCAAATCTTGCCTCCATCAAATTAAGGCAGGTGTTCCCCTGGGTTCTGTACTCTCACCCACTCTCTTTCTCATCTTTATAAATGATCTCTTGTCAATTACCCAAAACCCAATTCAGTCGTTGGCTGATGATAGCACGTTGAGTTCCTTGTACTCATATGAACATTCCCGACCAAACTCTTCGAATGTCATTACCAATCAGCGGGATATGACTGATATATTGAATTCCGCCCTCAACAAGATATATAAATTGGGATTATCTAACCGAGTAGAATTCAATGCTCCAGAACCAAGATGCTACCTCTTGTCGTCAAAGGTGCCCCAAGGTAAATGTACTGTCGATGAACGGCACTTGCATCGACGAAGGCAAGGAACTATCAATCCTCGGCAATTGAATTAATTCGAGTCCAAATTGAAGTGACCACATATTTGAAGCTGCGAAAAGTGCGACTGAATGTATGGGATTCCTTAAGAGATGCAAAAGATACTTCACTCCATCCAACCTAGCCATTATTTACAAGGCGTATATTCGTCACAAAATGGAGTTAAACTCCCATATTTGGTCAGGCGCATCCAAAACTGCACTACACGTGCTCGATAGAAGTCAAAAACGAGCAGTGAAACTCATTGGGGATCCAGCCGGAAGTCGATCAATTCCATCGTTAGAACATAGACGCACCTATCATGCCTATCTCTTTTCTATAGGTATTACCACAGTCGTTCCTCAAATGAACTTGCTGAATATGTTCCGCCTCTTCAAACATTTTCCCACGATACCCGTCAATGTGGGAATTTTCGTCAAGTCAAGTTGAAAGTCAACTTCAGGTGCACAAATAAACATAGTCATTTTGCAGCCGAACCGCATGAATGTGGAATGCTCTACCTGATTATGTGTTTCCACGTCATTGTAATGTCCAGACATTTCAGGCCAATGCACATCGATACCTCCTTTCCTCATCCACTTCCTCTCCGTCCGCTCGCATTGTTCCCTGACATGTAATTATACTTCAAAATCCTCTTTTGTACCCGCGTAAAAAGAAAAATATGGCTCTAAAAAAACCACCGTCCTCGATTGAATTCGTGGAATATTATTTCGCGAACACGCCACTTTCATGTGTTAAGTTTCTGGCGTTACCAACAGCTGCGCAAACTATAGTGTATAACAATACAAAGAGATATTGAAAAATAAATCATGAGAGTCATGTGGGGTTTATACTCGGGCGTCAACATAAACACCACCCACGTAAAAGCTAACTAAGCAGCAAACACAAGAGAAAGCAGGAGAAATAAATACACCACCGATGTTAAGACAAAACACTGATCCTCCTGGAGAAGGGTGATGGAATGAAACGAGTTGATTTGTTCTATTTTTATTTGTTTTTATTTCTAATTTAAAACATGTTCTTTATTAATGTTAAGTTCTCGACACAGTGACTTTTATATTAACCCGCGGTACATATTAGAGTTAACAAAACGGAAGCTGCGTTTAGCTTATTTGATTTTAACACTTTCACGCTGGTAGGAGGTTATATCTAGTGACTCGCACAAAAATCCTGAAGATATTCCATTACTAACGAAACATCGGAAAGAAAACACGCACCAGGCTAAAAGGTGTACTTGATTACCAACTCGACTTTGTATACTCTTTAACCGATCCTACAGCAACTGGAATTGTGCGTGTGGACGCTGGTGGTTAACATCTGACTCCTCGATGCCACTCACATCCGTCAGATTCAATGGTGGTGAATGTCCTCTATGGAGGAGGACCGAAACAATTAACTTGGCGGCGGCCCATCATGATCGAGCATATAAGAATTTTCATATGCCGTATAGGCAAGTTCGATGCTCTGCAATGCAGACAATGATCAACGAACACCTGATCAAGCGATGCACGACCATCAGGGGCCCCGACGATCTGATAATGTACGCTTGGGAACGAAAATAGGTTTTTGCTTCAAAGTAAACAAAAACACTATTTCACAGGTCCTATGACGGGATGCACTGTTTATCATGTGCCTATGTTGTAAAGGGTCATCATTGTATTTACATAAGATTCCAGGGAAATGCCGCTGTAGGCGATATCTGCTGGTGACGATAGTTTCACCAGAGATTGGGAATCTATTTTCTTTAACCGAATGGCTCTATAGCAGAATAGGAAAAATTGTTCCTGGACGTTAAGTCCACAGAAAACTCAGCGACCGTGGCTATGGGTTATTTGTTTGGGTTAGATGATGGGACTTAATGGGGCATGAACGTGGGTAAACAAATGATCATGTTCATGCCCAAATCAAATGCTCGGTTGTATAATGATTAGGAAATTGGTCGCAACTCAGCGAACCTTAGGGGATAGATAAGATATACAATTATGTACGGTAGAAGGGAATATCGGTTGCAGTTGTGTCCGCAATACGCTGGCCAGCGTTTGTTTATCGATAATTGCTGACAAGCTGAGCAGATAGGAAATGTAAACTGGTTCATGGAGTATGAACCAGAAAAGTCCGGAATTATGTATGCCGTCGGAAAGATTTCCTTTCAGGTATGAAAAATTCTGCTGGGAGCTTACGCTGCCCAAAATTGCAGGTCGGTATGGTGTCTTGTGGGTGAGGGAAAAGACAGGTTAAGTTGAGGAAGTGGGTGGTTCTTGGAGAAGACTTTAAAGAATCCCCACAGCCATATCCCATAGCAATTAGCATAATGAATAAGAAGAATGTGACCTTTTCTACAGGCAACAGCGGTCTGATGTGCCCCGGTGTTGATCCTAACTTTTGTCGGAAATTGAACCGTCATATAATTATACCCATTCGCAGTCTTCATTCGTAGTCGAAAAATTCTAAAAGTTCGTGGCTAGAGTCCCGCTGCACACCACTAATACGAGAGAGAGGAATTAAAGTTAATGCGAATAGCCCTTGATATTAACCACAACGGACGTGGGGTAGTTGGGCACGGAAGTAGTTTGTTGGTTAGGAGTTTCTAAAGCAAACCTCTAATGGCGGAAAGAAGGCGACGAAATCCCCCAAATCGTATTCGTCGATAGCTCTGTATTTTCATACTTAGTGAGGATGTATGGAAGGATACAGTGCGGCAGAACTTGTCTGCGACGGAGGGATGGCGTAGACCAGGATGCCCAGAGCCTGGGAGTGCCAAACTGGATGACATCGGCTCGAAACCGGGACCGGTGGAAAAATTTGTTAAATAAGGCCAAGACCGGTTCCCGGTTGTAGTGCCAATGATGATGAATTGGTTACTTAGGATGGTCACACATTTCATATGCAATTATTTGCACAGCAGATACGAGAGTTGCCTCTTATGTTTCGGGATTTGGCAACCCTAGTGTTGCAATCCGGCAATTGACAGCTCTGTCGTAAAGTTGGACATTTTTGAGGTTATACGAACTCAGAACGTTTTGACATACGAGCGCTATTTGTGTTGTTTACAGTAACTTAAACGATTCATCTCCGCCCAAAAATGGAATTAAATCGTCAACATTTCCGTGCGATTATTTTTTACAACTTTCGGCGTGGATTAACTCAGCAACAGTGCATGGATGAACTTAATTCAATTTTTGGCGATGAAGCTCCATCAAGGACCAGTGTTTATTGATGGTATGGTGAATTTAATCGTGGTCGTAGTTCACTCCAAGATGAATTTCGTGAAGGTCGTCCAAAATCAGTTGTTGTTCCGAAAACCATTGATGCTGTGCGCGAACTGATATTGGAAGATCGTCATGTCACCTATCGTGATATTGAGACAACCTTAGGCGTTAGTGGGACCCGCATACATTCAATATTGCATAAACATTTGACTGTCAAAAAAATTTGTTCGCGTTGGATCCCACACAATTTGTCAATCGCCCAAAAAAAGGCTCGTGTCAACTGGTCGAAGGAAATGCTCAAAAAATACGGTCGCGGTGCTTCGAAACACGTCTATGACATCGTGACAGGTGATGAATCGTGGATTTACGCGTATGAGCCCGAAAGTAAACAGCAGTCGACTGTCTGGGTGTTTCAAGATGAGCCAATTCCAACAAAAGTTGTTCGCGCACGAAGCACTTCCAAACAAATGGTCGCCTGTTTTTTCGGAAAAACTAGACATGTCGCAATCGTACCACTAGAACAACGCAGAACAGTCAATTCTGAGTGGTACACAACCATTTGTTTGCCAGTTGTCTTCCAAGAAATCAGGAAAACCAACCGCCGAAGATGGATCACTCTTCACCACGACAATGCGAGCTCTCACACATCGGCTGCGACAACTGCATTTTTGAGCACCCAAAACATCGATTTGATGGGTCATCCGCCGTATAGTCCTGACTTGGCACCGAATGACTTCTTTTTATTCCCGTACGTAAAAAACAAACTGAGAGGTCAACGTTTTTCGACACCGGAAGAAGCGGTTGCTGCATTCAGAATGCATGTGTTGGAGATACCTCAATCAGAGTGGCAAAAGTGCTTCGACAATTGGTTCAAACGCATGCAAAAGTGTATAGATCTTCATGGGGAATATTTTGAAAAACAATAAAGTGATTTTCGATGATCAATATTTGTTTTTGTTCCCCTAATCCCGAAATATAAAAGGCAACCCTCGTATCAGACAGTGGGCCGAATTTTCCAACAGAATAGTCTACGTCTACATACCACTCAATAAATGCTTGAAACATAAAAATGTGACAACGGTGATAATATTGTCATGTACTCCTTACCAGATAAAATACAAATTGAAAAAAAAAAAAACAAAATAACCTGAAATACAAATACAAGGCAACCAGTTGCACTGCAGCCTATTAGGGGCACAACGTTTCAAAATTAATTTTAGATTCCTTGCCAGAATTTTGAAGGAATTAATAATAATACACTTCTACCGCTTAAATAGCGAAAGCTTAATAGTTGAACCTGCCTACGCACAGAAGCCCTCATATAGTAACTTTCTTGTGGTTGTGTTCACTGAAGCGGCTTGATAAATGCTCTTTGATTTACAACGAACACCTAACAAACGTAGAAGATAGTTCTTCATCCAATTTGCACTAATGTAGACATCACTGCTGCTTTATATGTATCCCATGAATGATATATTCAGCTATTTAGATTTGATACGCTTGTAGTTCCACAATTTACTTTCTTTCAACGTCACCATGCACTAGTTAGAAGTAACAAAATTTCATCTTCTGTACCTATGATAAGTAGGTTTAGAAAATTGTTTAATCACTTAATCGACAACATTCATTAATTCCCTCTCCCTGTTTGATGAAGTATAAATACTATAAGTGCTTCATACTGGAGATTCGTATTAAGGTCCATTTGTATGTTTTCAACTTCCTGTCAGTTCTGTTCATAGAAAACCAGTAAGGTGATGAACAAAACATCCTAATTGAGCGCTGTCTTGAATGGTTCGCCTTTAGCAGCAGAGTGCGTTTGAGTGACGTGGGCAGATGTGTTTAGATATTTGCTTAACATAGATACTTTCATTCACCGACGACATTTCCTACACTGGCGACAATTCTGCCGCATATGAATACGTCAATAAATGCTGAAAAGAATTCAATACTGCGCATTTGATAACGTTGTCTTCGGAATATGTACGTTACGCCAGGTAAATGACACCCTTTTAGATAAGATCCAAAACACGAAGATAACTTTTAAAATATGAAATATCATGAAGCGTACAAGCATAGAATATAGTAGATATATTTTATCACTCTTCGACAGATAACCACAACTGACCATGTTGTTCCCTTTCTTCTCTATCTAAAATACGTTTTTTCACGGCGCAGTAAATGAAGTACAAACAGTTGGTATTCCCCAATTTTATCGTATTTGAGAAAAAAAAAAAACTTCAATATTCTTCGACAATTGACAACTTACACAACCTCCACAAATCAAAACAACCACATTGTATAATTATACGCAGTGATACCTACGGCACTTGAACAAATATGCCGAAATAAAAAATCCACACTGCGCCGTAAAGCAATCTACTTCACGTGCCGCTTTGTTGACAATTTACTTAATTAATTAAATTTCAATCAAGAATAATAGGAAATATTTTATATAATATTCTATTACAAAAAAAAAAACATAAATAACAGTAAAGTTTCAACCACTAATCAAGTTGCAGTGCAAATGTGAATCAATAAAAAAACCTATCACATATAAAATATATTTCAGTGTGCTCGATAGAGAGGCGAAACCTTGTTTAATCTAATTACGAGTTCAATTTTACAATTTTAAAAAGAAGTTTATTATCCAAACATATTATTAGTGCAAATTCGTCAGATGAACCTGGAGCCGTAAACATGCTGCAACCCTTTTACCAATTGTGTCACTCAGGTAGATTACATAGATAAAATGTACAATACAATATAAATCTTGTTCATGCAGCTCAATAGCCGAAATCCGATCTCGGTCATCTGTTGACATATCATCATCATCATCATCGGCATCACAACCGGGATCAGTCTTGGCCTTATTTAGCAAGTCCTGAGGGTTGTTAAATTGTCCATAATAATTTGTTTTTCCGGGCAAAGTCATTAGTCTTGCGCCAAATTGACATATCATCCACTAGTTTTAATCTCGAGTCGGTTTTTGTTGATGATTTGCCTCCAATGGAGCCGGGTTGGTAAAGGTCTACAATGTTTTTGGCCAATAATGTTATTTAATGTTGTAAAACGGGGGAGAATATTTTACAAGCAATTCCAAGGAGTTGTACCGTGATCATTTGACCGCGTCGCAACCATTAGGTTTTTCAGTAGGGCATAACAATTTTATATTTCAGTAAAACACAGAATATTGAAATATCGGGCTAAAATTTAATTCAGATGCAATAAACATGCTACCGGTTCGATTTCCAGAATCCATATCTTGGCAAGCCTTCTGACCAATCTACTTAACTTTAATTCCATAAAGACGTAATATACGTCTCGTTGGCAAGAAAAAACGAATACGATGAACGATGAATTGCCAGGTCATTATGTCTAAGGAAAACATGAATATGCTGGATGTCACGCTGGCATAAACACGTGTCAAATATCTCCCAGTCTACCTCCAGGAAACTGAGTCGTTTCCCTAGACCCTAAAGATCTTCTCCTCTAGAAATCCCAAATTCGACCTACAGTCGAATACTGTTCACATAGTCACCCTTGACTTACACAATACAATATAAATCTTTTTTATGCAGCTCAATAGCCGAAATCCGATCTCGCTCATTTGTTGACATATAATCTACTAGCCGAGTTTTGTTAATGATGCCTATTCCAATTCCATTTCCTATAATATAATTACTTCAACCGACCCACAAACGACTGCCAATCTTTTTGCTTCTTTCTTTAAAAAAATCCTTCACGGACAACTCTTTCGAGCCTAATCCGTCTTACTTCAAAGACCTGTCCGAATTCTCCCTTGGCCCCTTCATCTCTCAAATTATCCAGCATCACTTAGTTGAAGAAAAATGAAACTTGCTTAAAGACGAGTTCAGCCCTGGACCTGATGGACTTCGGCTGTCCTTTTAAAAAAATGTTCCTCTTCTCTTTCTCTCCCGCTATCAAATATATTCAATCTATCCCTTACACAAGGTATCTTCCCAAATATTTGGAAATCCTCTTTTGTCACCCCCATACGTAAGAAGGGGCCAAGAAATGATATTAGTAACTACCGTCCCATCGCTAAACTGTCACATATTCCAAAACTGTTCGAAGGCATTCTTTACAACGCGTTATGTTTTCGCTGCAAATCCATCATCTCACCCAACCAGCACGGTTTCTTTATGGATAGGTCGACCCACACCAATCTAGTTGAATTCTCATCCCACGCTCTCCGTGCCTTAGAGAACGGCATCGAAATCGATGAAATCACAACCGATTTCAGCAAGGCCTTCGACCAAATTTCACACAACCTCATCCTCTTTAAGCTATCCTCCTTTAGCTTCGAACCCCTATGGATTAAGTGGATTTCTTCCTATCTATACGATCGAACCTACCGTGTCAGATTTAGATCCACCCTCTTCAATCCCCTTCTTCCCACATCAGGGGTTCCCCAGGGCAGTCACCCCCCCCCCCCCCCCCCTCCCTACCATTTATTCTTACTATTAATGATATAGACTCCAGTATCAAGCACTTCTCCATCTCTCTATATGCGACGACATTAACCCCTTCACTTCTCCAAATGGATCTCGACAGATTTTCAACTTGCTGCCAAAATAACTGCCTCGAACAAAATATTGCCAAATGTAACTCAATGTCCTTCTCCAGTAAACGACCCCCCTCCCCGCTACGTTCCTATGTCTTACTCAACCAACAGATAACACATGTACAAACGATTCGTGATCTTGGCATCTTATGTGATAGGGAGCTTAACTTCATCCCGCATATTGATGACATTATTCTCAAGGCCAACTCTGTCCTTGGTTTTGTCAAACGCTGATCGAAAGAATTCTCTAATCCCTACGTATCCAGATCGCTCTATATAGGCTTTGTCCGCCCCCTTCTTGAACTAGCATATAGGTTTGATCTCCTCACTACTCGTCCCAAATTCGCAGAATCGAAAGCGTGAAACGTCGTTTTTTGCGTTTTGCCCACCAAGTATTGAATTGGAAAAATCCTCTGATTCTATACCCCCATACACGAGCCGTCTTCACCTAATTAACCTTAACATTCCAGTTCTTAAGATACTTTAGTGTTAGTCCCCCATCACCAACCCACATGCCTTACATTTTAAGGTAGTTCGTAAATCTATTTATAAGTTTATATGTTTATACGACTTGTACTCAGCGAAATAAACTGAGAGTTCAGGCCCTCTATTCATTCATTCATACACAATATCACTCAAAGACGAGGAATCTGCCTAATTAAGAACGCAGCACTATCATCGCCAGAATCAGTATCACATCGAAATCGTACGACGGATCGTTGCCTCTTTTACAGATATTACAATGGTGCTGTTCATCGAAGCCACCTGAATAGATCCATACCTCTTCGCCCAGCAAAATGGGACCATACACCCTGAACGTCAGAACGCAAAGGGCGCATTCCTCTAACAATGTACCATGTCTGTACGGCTATTACAGGATGCAGGACTATAAAACCTAAACTGGTTGGCAATTCATTCCTTGGGTAACATGTGGCGAAGCGTCGTATTCCCAGATGCCAACAGCCACAACAAATCCGAGGCGATAAAAAGGCGACCAAGAAAACAAACAAATGGTTTCTGCTTGAGGCGGTGTCGATCGGGTTTTCCTTTACGTAAATGATCTAGGATCTACAGTACCCACGTACGATCTTTAAATAGAAGATCAAGTAATCGAAGATAACAGTGTCGATGTGATTTACTAACACGCGTAGCATACATCTAAAAAGGGATACCGCTAAAGTGTGAAAACCCCAAATGGTCTGTGGCGTTTCTAACAAATGCACGCACAATACACAAGCAAATAGTGAAGAACACCGAAAGAAATTCGAATAAGCAAAAGCATCCGGCGTATACCATACCGATAACATAACAATTCCACATCAGTTGAGTGTACTTGAGTTTAGAAATCAAATTTGTACACACTGCAGTGGCCTGATGTGTTGAACATTGGTCCAACCCTTTGATAATTCTAACCGGCATAGCCTCAGTTCAAATCATATGTTCTTCACTATTGTTATGTAATATATTCGCAATTTAAATATAGTAAGGAGTAATTGTAAGGGACTTGGCTCCTCGATAGTATATTGATTAGTGTACCCGTCTGTCACGTGGGAGACCGGGATTCGATTCCCCGTCGGGGAGCCTCTGGCGCAAGACTAATGACTTTGCCCGGAAAAACAGATTATCATGGAAAATTTAACAAGCCCTCAGGACTTGCTAAATAAGGCCACGACCGGCTCCCGGTTGTAGTGCCGATGATGATGATGAATTGCAAGGGACTTACTTGGTCGACCGTGGAGCGGTCGCTGTAGGTGCTGCTGGCGGGTTGCAGGGGGCGTTGAGCTTTGTGCTCCGCTGTTCAGCTTACTGTTGGTTATTGTGAATTCTTCTGTCACTATGATTTAGCGAGTCCTCTATATCGCATTATAAGTTTATATTCGGGTGTTAGCTGGTCTATATCGGAATTTAAGCTCGGTCCAGTAATTACGTGCGTTTTTGTTCGTAGTTTTTCGTCGAATCATTTTTTTTTTTGTTTTCGCCGTTGACGTTTAGTTTTTATTAGGCGCCAACGCCGTTTTTTATTATTTACCTGCCAAGTAGAATTTGCATAAAGTAGTTTATGCAAATTAGCTACTTGACGATTTGTCTTCCCTTTACAGGCAGCGAGGGGAAATTTGCGAAAGGGAATTATTGGGGGTTAGGCGAGAACATGGACGCGAGGTCTGTAACACTATCATCGCCAACGCTATAAGTCCTCGACCTAACTTCGACCTCATGGACAGCAACGTAGCAAACAGCAAGTCTGTGTGAGTATGCACGGAGAGCATGGAATAGGATGTGAAAACGATAGAAGAGGAAATCTCTTGAAATTGAAGAGGGAATTCCAGGAGAAGAGAAATGAAACGAAAGGGAAGCGGAGAATAATCAGGAATCGAGTTTTCAGTCAAGAATAACATCCCATGGGTAAACACCAGAAAATAAGGAAAGGAAGAAGTCGGGGGATTATGTCATTCGGGCGTGTCATTCAGCGTGTGCATGAAAACTGTAGTTGTGAAATTACACTAAGGGGGCTCCTCGATAGTATAGTGGTTAGTACACCCGCCTGTCACCCGGGAGACCGGGGTTCGATTCCCCGTCGGGGAGCCCCTGGCGCAAGACTAATGACCTTGCCCAGACAAAATAAATCATTATGGAAAATTTAACAAGCCTCAGGACTTGCTAAATAAGGCCAAGACCGGTTCCCGGTTGTAGTGCCGATGATGATGATGATGATGATGAAATTACACTAAAAAATTAACAAAATACAACCGGTTCGAGGGTAGGTCAATAAGTCCTTAGAAACGCCTATGATGGCGCTCGTCGCATAGCTAATGGTCTCTTTGAAGTAAGCATCATTCCTCACTAGGTATCTGTCAATTTTAAATTTGTTTCATGTTTCAATTTTGCATGATAAATTGGGTATGAAAATATATCTGAGAGATGGGTGCCATATTTGATCTCAACTGAGAACTTCTGGAGCGCATGCATCGCAACCCGGATGAGTTTCTGCGCAGATTAGTAACTGTAGATGAAACATGGGTACACTACTACACTGCTAAGGTGAAAGAACAGTCCAAATAGTGGATTGTTAAAGACGAACGGGCTCCAAAGAAGGCAATGGCAGTGAAATCAGCTGGAAAGGCTATAGGTACTGTGTTTTAGGATTCACGTGGTATTATTGTGGGGTTCTCTATACTACATGGAGAACCAACCCACAATTTCAAGCCTTATTTCGGCCGCTTTCAGTGCGTCCTTTCAACCCTTATTCCTCTTACAAGCTATTCCACCTGAAAAACATGTTTTTCAAAAGGACGCATAGCTAAACTCATTATTCTATGCAGACAATGCATAATTGAGTTTAGCTACCTTTTTACCATATGGCAACTCCATTTCGCTAACCCATGAGATTTCATAATCATGCAACCTCTGGGGAAATTATCAAAGTATTTAATTTAGTTCCCACGGTCAGAATTCCCTAGCCAATTCGGCGTCCTATTCACTTTCCCCAGACACTCCATTCGCTGGGGGTCAATGGTCTCTGTTTACAGGTGAATAGCTACAAAACATTTTCCTCTCTTTTCCGTTTTTATCTTCCCATAGTTCAATGCACTCTGAGATCACCACAGGCCAATGGGTCATCCTCAGAAGCTGCATTGATACAAGCACACAGGCTAAGTCAACCCCGAAGTTCTTGCGCTCTCTCTTTTGTTCTTTTTATCCTTCGCATGCCCAGCGACTGTCGAATGATGTGCAAGTATTATTCACCTCGCTGAGACATGCAACTGAATGGAGAACGCGATGATTAGCTAATAGCCGTGCAAATAAGAAATCCCAATAATCATCCCTAATTCCGATCAGTCGTTATTCAACCACAACGCGCTATGGTCACGCCGCCGCTAAAAAGTCGTCAAGTTGTCGAGTACCAGTATTGTTTAAATAATTGTACTAAGCGAAATTTAATTTAAATCTATTAATTAATTAAAAGGTAGTGATTTCGTAAATAAATTAGTGTGAATTGATTCAGTGACGTTCAGCAATCCAATGTTCGAGTGGAGGTTTTACAAATAAAGCTTAATTCTAATTTTTTTCTCGCGCCACCATTTGTACCTGGATACCAATACAAAAGGATAATCAAAGTGTATACGTATTAAACAAACATTTAAAGAAATTAACAATTACCCGACACAAAAAGATAGTCAGAGTGTATATTATTAAATAAACGTTTAAATCAATTAACAATAAAAAAAAACCAAAAAGTACAGCAGGACAACATCTTATTGTTTTCATTAATTTTTCTCTTGGATATACCTGGTGAACATGTCTCGCAGTGGAACATTAATTGGGGGAAGAAGTGAACAGCGTGCCCGTGTCTTGGCATCCGTACATCACCCCTACATTATCTTCATTGAATATTTGGAAAATGGACAGACGATAACTGGACAATATTATGCGTCATTATTAGACCTGCCATAAATGAGAAAATAAAGTAAATCGTCTTCATTTTCTAAAGACTTATTGACCTGCCCTTGGGCAATTAAAGGTTATTCGCACTTAGGTATTTCAGATCACTGTATTGTGCCAGCCAAAATCCTCAAAAGAACAGTATGGGCCTACGAGAAAGCCAACTCGGAACGTCTGAACGACATTGTTGGGGGGTTAAATTGACCAGGGCTTACATTGAAATGGGGGGGTTAAATTTTCCCTCTATAACGATTTTGACTCCATAGCGGAGAGATTGACAGACACGATTCTACTTGGCATGCGAACCTTTCTTCCACATAGTGCAAAGAGTATCAAACCTAAGAGGAATATGTGGTTCAATTCCGGCAATTAAGGCTAAAGAGTTGAGCTTCCGGTTGTATAAATCAAACAATACTGAGGAAAACCGGAAAAGGTTCAAGAGAGCTGTAAGTGACTGCAATGCATATATTCAACGCGCAAATTTCTTGCATGACCAGAGAGTGAGACAGAAAATACTACACTCTCTCACAGGTATTAGATACTTCTGGACATTCGTGAAAAACAATCGAAAAGCCTCCATCGTAGACAAGGTCTGCCGCGCGGTCTCCTTCCATACATCCTGCCACAAAGTACTTTCCGGGCAGGCTCCCCTTCGCTCATTCGAGCTAGGTGTCCCGCCCACCACAGTCTTCTGAGCTCGGTTTTTCTTACAACATTAGCTTCAAGGTAGATTGCGTACAACTCATGGTTGTAGCGACTACGGAATCGTCCACGCTCACATACGGGGCCAACAATTCTCCTTAAGACCTTCCTCTCGAACGTGGCTAAGAGTTCAGAGTGCCTTTTATAGAGCACCCAGGTCTGGGAGCCATACATGAGTAGTGGTAAGACCATGGTCTTGTACAGTAGTAGCTTGGATGTTCTGGATAAATTTCTGGATTTAAAGAGCCTTGATAGACCATAGTAGGCTTTGTTGGATTTAATCAGCCGTTCGCGTATTTCTTCTTCCATATCGTTATCGACTGATACAATTGACCCAAGATAGTTAAAGGATTGCACTACTTCAAATTCGTGCTCCACTACCCTGATAGTTTGATCAACGATAGGTCTTCTTTTCGCAGAAGTTGCCACCATGTACTTAGTTTTCCCCTCATTAATGTGCAGTCCCAGTTTTTGTGCCGCCTGTTCGATCTGGGTGAAGGGGTCCTATACAGCCGATTCGGTTCTACCGATGATGTCGATGTCATCTGCGTAGGCAAGTATTCGGCTAGACTTGGTGATAATAGTCCTTCTAGTTTTGACGCCAGAGTCATGGATTGCTTTCTCTAAAGCCAGGTTGAAGAGGAGGCAGGTCAGATCGTCCCCTTGTCGGAGTTCATTAAAGATGTTTATTGGTTTGGACAGCAATCCCGGTATTTTTACTTGACTAGTTACGTTGGTCATAGTCAACCTACAAAGTCGTATCAATTTCTTTGGAATGCCGAAATCTCCCATGGCATTATATAGTTCTGTCCTGGCTATGCTGTCGTAGGCGGCCGTAAAGTCTATAAATAGATGATATAATGTAATCTTAAATTCCTGACATTTTTCCTTTGCCTGCCTAAGGGTGAATATCTGATCAATCGCTGATTTGCCTGGGGTGAAGCCACACTGATATTGACCAATGATGGCTTTAGCGTATGGGGCTATCCGATCTTGTAGTATAGTGGAGAATGTCTTATAGGCATTACTCAGCAATCTTATACCCCTATAGTTGCTGCACAGTGTGATATCTCCCCTCTTATGTATGGGGCAAATTATACCACGACGCCAGCCTCCCGGCATCTCCTCTTGCTCCCATACGTGCACCACGATATCATGAATTAATTGATGTAACGCTGTCTCTCCTTGTTTGATCAGCTCAGCTGGTATGCCATCAGCTCCGGGGGTTTATTTTATTTAAGCTGTCTTATGACTTTTAATGTTTCCTCAATGCTTGGTGGCGGCAGCATTTGGTCTTGATCTTCCATAAGTGGAGCCTCCAATTCTTCTGTGAACTGACCATTTAGCAATTCATTGAAGTGCACTTCCAATTGCTCCAGAATGCCTTCAGGATCGGTGTTCAGATTACCCTCTTTATCCTTGCAGTAAGTGCAGCGTGGTGTGTACCGGGTCATACTGCGGATTATTTGGTAGAACTTCCGCGCCTGGTGCGGACCTCGCTCTCTACTTTTCTCTATTTCACAGACAAGGTTTTTTTCCCAGGCAGTTTTCGCTTGTCACTTTGTGTTTCTCCTCGCATACCCGCGTCCTATGCGACTGCTGCATTGCCGCATTCTTACGTTCAGTTGCTAGTGTGCACTCATCATGAAACCAGTCGCTCCGATCTCTACGACTACTGCCTAAGATGGAGTTGGCAGTACTCATGACAGTATTCTTAATGCATGTCCATTTCTCTTCTACGCCCGGCATTCCGGCCGCAGGACTTACTCTCCCTCTGTCGAGCTCTTCGAGGGCGAGTCTTAGCGCATGACCAAAGGTGTTATTGGTATTCTCATGGCGTAAGGCAGCCGTGTTGATTCGAACCTGATCTGCGGATGCAATACGTTTCCGTAAGGCAATCCGTGCTCTGAAAACTGTACCAACAAGATAGTGATCCGAGTCGACGTTGGCACCTCGGTACGTTCGTACCGTCATCACGCTCGAGGAAGTGGCGGCGATCTATCAACACGTGGTCAATTTGGTTGCGAGTGGCTCGATCAGGTGATACCCAGGTGGCTTCGTGAATATGTTTACGAGGAAACCTGGTACTCGAACGACCAAGTTTTTCGATGCTGCCAGTTCGATGAATCGTAGTCCATTGTCATTAGTGTTATCATGCAAACTGTGGGAACCTGCGTAGTGCCTGAAAACCGGCTCCCGATCTGTTTTGGCATTCAAATCACTAAAGACGACTTTCACATCGCATCTTGGGCAGGCATTGAGGCCCCGTTCGACGTTCTCCTAGTATTCTGCTTTTTCGGCGTAAGGGGAATTCTCTGTAGGTCCGTGAACGTTTATGAGACTTGTGTTCTTAAACTTGCCACGCACGCGAAGAGTACATAGCCTTTCATCTGTTGCATTAAAGCCGAAAATGGCAGGCTTCAGTTTTTGGCTGACTAGAAAGCCTACCCCGAGCACATGGTGTTTTGCATGACAGCTGTAATAAATGTCATACTCGTTTCTTTAAATAACACCACTTCCCGTCCATCTTATTTCTTGTAATGCTGTTATGTCAGCCTTAAATTCGGACAGGGCGCCGGCTAGCTGCCGCGCAGCTCGAGCAACGGACGTTCCATGAGAATATTCTTAACTCGTTTAGCCATTTTTCTTTCCGTGGTCGTCGTCTTGTATCCGGTCCATATCCGAGGCTTGTTAAATTTGCCATAATAATTCGTTATACGGGATGGTTATTAGCCTTGCGCCAACCTTTCTCAGGATGTCGCTGCATGCATTGGTTCACTACTTGGCGGGTGCCAAAGTAGCTACCCAGGGATGTCATGTGGTTTGAAGAGGGACAAGGATTGTCCTGGCTTTCGCTGGGTTGAAAGCAAAGACTTTACCCTGTATGTTCGCTCCCATCCCCCTATACTTAATATTACGTATCAATATAAGATCGTTCCTCATATCCTAACGAATACCACAAATAAAGGGTGCTTCCTTAAGTTTTATAAGATAAAAACATTGATTATATAATACTTTTATTCGATTTCGACAATTATCATTTTATTCGTTTATTTGATTACAATTAGGTGTGGAACAAAATATAGGGTGTCATGTGGAGACTGCATGTTAACTTGGATTGAACAGCGACAAGAATCGTTCTGGCCTTCGCCGGGTTGAAAGCAATCAGTGACTTTGCCCTGTATGCCCCCCCCCCCCCCCCGCCCTGGTCTAATTGTATATCACCCCTTAAATGTCAGAACACAGTGTGAACGGAAGAAGAAGTAGAAGGAAAAGGAGTTCCAGAAAATTGGATAAAGTAAATGTATTACAAATATCTAAGAAGAAGTTTTTTGAAGAAGCACAAACGAATTAAACTATAATAAATAAAGACCGTTTAAGCAAGAGGAAATTCGCGTGGTTCTTGATCACACCAAGTACGTATACACATGCAAACAAAACTAATTGAAACTTAGATTCACTCTGCATATGCTTTACGGTTACAGTTAGAATAAAAAAGAAGTGTATTACAAAAAAATTATAAAAGAATACAAAATGAGAAAAAAAAATTGAAACACATTTTAAAAAAAGCAATTTGTGTACAATATTTATACGAAGGTTGCATTTTATATTTCGGGATTAGAGAACAAAAACAAATATTGATCATCGAAAATCACTTTATTGTTTTTCAAAATATTCCCCATGAAGATCTATACACTTTTGCATGCGTTTGAACCAATTGTCGAAGCACTTTTGCCACTCTGATTGAGGTATCTCCAACACATGCATTCTGAATGCAGCAACCGCTTCTTCAGGTGTCGAAAAACGTTGACCTCTCAGTTTGTTTTTTACGTACGGGAATAAAAAGAAGTCATTCGGTGCCAAGTCAGGACTATACGGCGGATGACCCATCAAGTCGATGTTTTGGGTGCTCAAAAATGCAGTTGTCGCAGCCGATGTGTGAGAGCTCGCATTGTCGTGGTGAAGAGTGATCCGTCTTCGGCGGTTGGTTTTCCTGATTTCTTGGAAGACAACTGGCAAACAAATGGTTGTGTACCACTCAGAATTGACTGTTCTGCGTTGTTCTAGTGGTACGGTTGCGCCATGTCCAGTTTTTCCGAAAAAAACAGGCGACCATTTGCTTGGAAGTGCTTCGTGCGCGAACAACTTTTGTTGGATTTGGCTCATCTTGAAACACCCAGACAGTCGACTGCTGTTTACTTTCGGGCTCATACGTGTAAATCCAAGATTCATCACCTGTCACGATGTCATAGACGTGTTTCGAAGCACCGCGACTGTATTTTTTTAGCATTTCTTTCGACCAATTGACACGAGCCTTTTTTTGGGCGATTGACAAATTGTGTGGGATCCAACGCGAACAAATTTTTTTGATAGTCAAATGTTTATGCAATATTGAATGTATGCTGGTCCCACTAACGCCTAAGGTTGTCTCAATCTCACGATAGGTCACATGACGATCTTCCAATATTAGTTCGCGCACAGCATCAATGGTTTTCGGAACAACAACTGATTTTGGACGACCTTCACGAAATTCATCTTGGAGTGAACTACGACCACGATTGAATTCACCATACCATCGATAAACACTGGTCCTTGATGGAGCTTCATCGCCAAAAATTGAATTAACTTCATCCATGCACTGTTGCTGAGTTAATCCACGCCGAAAGTTGTAAAAAATAATCGCACGAAAATGTTGACGATTTAATTCCATTTTTGGGCCGAGATGAATCTTTTAAGTTACTGTAAA
The DNA here is from genome assembly GCA_963931805.1 of Microdon myrmicae. NCBI lineage: Eukaryota > Metazoa > Arthropoda > Insecta > Diptera > Syrphidae > Microdon > Microdon myrmicae. The sequence goes on along the minus strand of OZ007497.1, from coordinate 184,273,952 downwards.
CAACACAAATAGCGCTCGTATGTCAAAACGTTCTGAGTTCGTATAACCTCAAAAATGTCCAACTTTACGACAGAGCTGTCAATTGCCGGATTGCAACAATAGGGTTGCCAAATCCCGAAACATAAGAGGCAACCCTCGTATACCTATAATTAGAATTTGGTATAAAACGCTAGGCAACAAAAATGCAACCACAGAATACCAAGTCCAAAACATAATAACAAAAATACCTCTGCCCTCTGCAATTAAAGCTGTCAGTGCAGGACTAGGGCCATGCCTTATAGCCTACAAAGTTAAGCATAAAATGGAGTAGTTTACTTGCTCCAACATGGACATAAGGGCTTAACAATGTTATTACCACTATTAATCACCTTGGAACACTTGATTTGAAAAAGGCATTATTGAAAACTAAACAAATCCAACAAGGAAAAATATAATACACAATGGATTTTTTACACACAATAAGGTATCACATAATAATAACAAGGTACCACTTTTTTATTTCTGGATTGATACTTTATTTTATCCTAGTATGTGAGTTTTTAGATTTGGCAATAAAATATAAAATAATTAATTATTATTTTCTTTTTTCTTTTCTTTCACTAGGTAATCTAAAAAAGGCTTATCTCATGGATTAACTCTAAACGTCCATCTACTTCTCTCTGAGATTAACATGTATGTACCTTGAATCGATGATCTTCAACTCTACTTAAAACTGTTTTTTAAATAATAAGTACTGGCTGAGTTAGAATGGATTAGGTAATAAGTGTCGAATTTGTCACTCTGCCCTATTTAAATTATGCAGATTACCAGTGACGGTACATTCGATTCTAAAAACAACTTCGATAACTTACAAAAGAGTCTGAAATAATCTTTTTAACGATCTTTTTATTGGCTTTCTTGTTTTCTGAAATAAGCAATAACCCAAATCAATGACGCTTACAACGCACAATAACAAAGCATTTTCCGTGTTATTATTTATCCCTCTTTCCCTTTAATGTGAAAATAGATATTACAAACTTTCTTCTTAATTGGCCATTTCCGACGCTATTCCAAAAATATACATATACATAGAAATAACAATGGATCATTCCTCTTTTGAGTTGTTCTGGATTTCACCTACACTCTTTGTTCATCGGCGTCTTATTTATGCCCAACAACGGTTTTAAGTCCGTCCAATTTGCTTACCTCTATCTACTCGCTGAAGCGCATTAGATCGTCGAATACTCTCTGACCCTACGCGAGGTACAGCCCTTAACGTAATTACCCATAACGCACTATAGAGTCATGCACATTCGGTATTCAGTCGCACGTTCGTCGATGTCCACTTTTGTTCTCCTCTTCTCCAGTTACACGTTTTCAACTTACAACGTTTGTAATGTTAATGCCGACAATGTCCTAGACTGAACCAGTCTTTCCGCTTGGCTTCACTAGATCGGCGGCAATGGCGGTAGGGGTATTTCCTTTAGTCATGTTTTTCCGCACTGGTATCACATTCGTACTAGTTCGGTCGCGGTTAGATAATTACAATCAGCCAAGTGTAAAAATTTGAAGCTATCTTAGCTCACCGTACGATATGCGAGTTGCAGACGAGTTAAAAGACGAAGCTACATAAGTCTCAGATATGTAAGTTTCGAATTGAGGAAGAATGGCGCGAAAGCGGTCGCGTAAGTTGACGAACAAAACAGGAAAACATCAGAGAAAAGGGCTTATGTCGATTGCACAAGGCGCAGTAAGTGCCCTTTTCAGGGGACACCTCAATTAAATGCTAATACTTCGTTTCCCTGTTTTAAAGGTTTACAGGCTGGAAAAGGGAGAGTGGTTGTTACCATCTTGTAGATGTAGACATAGCATAAAAGTTATGAAAACAGCTGAGTGATTATTGCGTTAGGGAAAAATAAATGGGGTCAAAATGACATTGCAAAGTTTTTCATTTCGAATTTAAAGGGTTTCTTAAAATGTTGGCTATTTCTTAGTGAAAATGAAAAGCCTAGTTGTAAATTTAGAGTATTTCGCAATTACATTCAATTGCTTCTGTCTATTCCTTTCTATTTGGACACGGCTTTGAAAGGTGACAAGATAGATAAACTATTCTTCGTATTTGCTTCCTCTATGTTTGTTTTTAAGTCATGTTTATCTGATTTTTACTAATATTACGAAGTAGCTCACAAAAAACCTTGCTATTATTGCTATCTACGATTGTACACCCGAATAATATCAAGATACCAAACTAGTCCCAGTTTTAGGTTTATTAGAGTAGATCTGTAAGAATCCGGGATTTCCCAAACGGTGATTTTTTTTTCAATATATAAATTCTTTATTAAAATAGTGAATCGGTTTAATTTTATTAAGGTACGATCCTTCGTAATTCATTTCATAAAAATTATGTAGTTTTTTTTTTAAACTTAACTTTCTAAAACCTGGCCCCATTTTATGCTCAAGTTTTTGCGAAGTTTGTTGCTGTATTGATTAAACATTGACTACAAAGAACAACATCCATTGGTGTCAAATCGACACTACCTACCCGCCAATTTATATAACTCCCTCAAGATATCAATTTTTCAAGGAAAAGTTCACAACTCGTTAAAGCAAGTCAGAAATGTGAGACGGCTCTATTCGACCATAACCACATGTTATCGCCAGTTAAACCAACAAATCAGGTGAAGATTGTCTGACAACGTGGGTTATCATCACACCATATATCAATAAGACAGTAGTCCTTTTACAAACAGAGAGATCGGGAGTTTCGAGAATCGACTGGTGGTTCTGTGGCGGTTTCGCCAAACCCCACTGTCTATTTACCCGAAGAACACCCATAACTACGACCCAACCTTCATTAACTTTTCGTTAATGCAATCGCATGTAAATGCTTCACGCAACAAATGACCAAATGTATTTAGCTAAAAGCTTCTGGAAGAGAATTGTTACCTGCATCCATTTATTCGAATTCAAAATTCTTTTTACGAATTCTGTTCCAAACAGCATATCCCTGAAAAGAAAGCTTGTCGGTTCACATATAATGTAACCGCATAGTCAGGGAATCTTAACCTTGAGTTAGCTATTCCCAGCCTCACATGTGTAAAACTATGTCTTACATACACATTGGCTGGCGATTCATTGTCCAACTGCCAAAGCAGCGTCGGGCAGCTTGTTTGTTCAGCTGGCATTTACCCGATCATGATCCCTCGTCTAAACGAATAAATAATCACAAATTTCGTTCTTTGCCACAAACGAATTTCCCTGCATATACAAATGCTAGCAAGGGATTCGTTTCGGCCACCGACCCAAGATACGATATCCAATTCCTCATTGTATAAAGTATTGTAATCCATTAGCACCTCCTTCTAATGGCTATTCGGCTATTTACACAAGGGCATCACTCAGCTAAGACTTTTATGATGCCCTCGTCCCATCTTTTCTTTTAACAGCATTTCTTCGATGCGTCATCGTCTATTTATTTAGCCGCGATGCACATCCTAGACAACGATCTATACGGTTCCTTTGTCTTTTAATTTCCCTGGATCCGTTCCTCATGACCTCGAGGCATGAGCAAACAAAGACCCATGCAATGAGATTCGGCTTATGTGCTTAGCCGAACTCACATCGTATGGATGCACATTATGCCCTTTCTTTGTTTTAGATTCGTTCTCATGGTTTCGTCCAATGAATGAACCAATGCTCACACATACATGTGTATCTTAATTTGAGAGAGCCGGTTTCACTGGCCGAAGTTCTATTGATAGTGATTTAATAGCGCGGAGTCGAACTTCAACATCCAACCGAGCCTGTCGGTTAACCTCCCGCTCCCCGGTGCGCACGGGGACGCGAATACACCGTCGAATATAGTCGAGTAACCGCGGTCGTGAGCCTTAAGTTTTCGTGTGCCTTCAAATTAACCAAACTAATCACCATTAAATTAATACGTTTAGGAACATTGCACAAAATGTATTTTAAATTATATATTGTTGTCTTCTCTTCAATCAGTGTTTAAATAAATAAAAATAAAAAGACCATTTATCTCTACCAATGTGCGCTTTAATCACTTCCTCCCTGTGTTGGTGTTACGGAGTTTCGTTTGTGTTTCCCTCTCAGTGCGCCTATTTTGCCCTTGGTGTGATTGCTTTTTTTGGGGGGACACGATTGCGGCGGCTGAACCTTCGATGAACTTATAGGGATGTCGGTGAGGGCGAAGTAGAACCTAGTGCCCGTGTTTGGGACAATACTTGGTTCCCCAGAGTTCTCTTGTCTATTGTCGTCTGAAATCGCCCCATCCGTGGTTTGTCAATTGTGTAATGAATGTTCTCCTCAGCTCACACTTATGATTTGATAAGTTGCGTGCTCGGTGCTTCTTTAATATGACGAACTAGGTATAAATTGCAAATTCTGGCCGTGCAATAACAGTAGAACTATTGCTTTTGTATAACTCTCCCCTTCTGTGAAACGTTCCACAGTGACTGAATTTCGAGCGACCAGACCAGCTGCCGGTAGACGCCCGACCCCGATTGCATTAGTACATGAAGCAAAACAAATTGCAAAGGGCTCTGGATACACCCCATAGTTAACATATTGACTCTGGTGGTCACATTTTACACTGTAAGTGTTATGGGTTTGTTAAACGGACGGATGACACTCAGTGGGTCGGCCAATTTCCAATTGTATAGTTGACCGTATTAAAGGGGCCCGCCTGGTCAAGGATACCCTGGATATATATAACCCTTCCATCTGGACGCTATTGCCGGTTCTACCGCGACTTACCGGCTCGATGTGCCATGGTACTGTGGAGGTTATATTTTTAATTAATTCTTCTTACCTCCTGGTTGAGTAGGACCGCTTTTGGTGGCCAGAGGCCTGTTGGATCTTGTCGGCCGCTGCTGATGGCGTGTCCAGCCCAGTTGGTGAGGCAGGGGTTGCGGTGAAGGCGGCGTCGGGGGTGTATACTTTTCTCGCTGCTTTGGCGGAAGGCCTGAGGAGATCCTTCAGTATGTGTTCCTCCAAAGGGGTTCCCGGATTGGGGGAGTCGGTGTCTCACCGTCCCGCTGGTTCTTGTTGCCGGACTGGTCCTGCTGTGAGTGTCCGGGCCTGATGGGTCCCACGACGAGCTGTCCTTTAACTTTCTCCAAATGAGGCAGGATCGCAAAACTTTTAGTTAACTGAGAAGCTTTTAGTTAATTTCATCATCATCATCGGCACTACAACCGGGATCCGGTCTTGGCCTTATTTAGCAAGTCTCTTCACCGGTGTCCGGTCCATACCCGAGGCTTGTTAAATTTTCCATAATGATTTGTTTTTTCCGGGCAAGGTGATTAGTCTTGTGCCAGAGGCTCCCCGACGGGGAATCGACCCCCGGTCTCCCACGTGACCCATGGTAGTACTGACTATAAAGTCGAGCGCGACCCCTAGCCCAGCCTTTGTAAACCAAACAACAACCACGCACAAGATTACCTAGGTCGCTACTTGTTGCTAAGCAAAAAAGTAAAATTACCGTTTATATTTGATTCGCCCTCCTACTTCGAGAAATCGATGGCGATGGCGCTGTTTCTTCTATTTGCCTGCAATTATTGACGATACTTGCTGGAATATTATTACTGGTATTGCATCTATGGAGAACCCATCTTAACCTTGTGAGTGAAGCAAAGGGCATTGAGCCCTTTAATGGTCATTCCTTTCTTCAGTTTCCTCCTGAGTACGTTGTCATGTAGTAGTCTCGGTTCCATCTGGGCGCAGATTATTGGTCCTCAGTATTCCGTAGGTGTCCGAAAATGTCGACCACCTCCTTCTTTATTTCTACTTTGGAAAATCTCAGGTGGTCGATCGTTCGTAGTCCGATAAACTTTTATCCTTCCTCTTTGTCCTTTTGATCTTTATTTCTACACTCTCCGAGTCACTCTTCCTGATGTTTCGTCCGGCAACCGCCTCTAAGATGAGCCCCCTTCGTCTGCCTTGTATGCCAATCTTCCTGGCGATTGCTGAATCCAATAGCGATATAGTGGATCCCTCGTGCAGGGGGGTAAAGATTCGGGTTGATCCTTTCAGTCCAAAAGGATCGACTCGTACCATTTTTAAGTAGGCTTTGCTGCTTCTAATGCCGCGCACAGAGGTGATCAATTGCCCTCTCGGTTTCTTTCATCGTCGGATTCGCTGTTTGATCGGAGCGTGCTCCATTGTTGACTTGTGGCGTTTCTAGCAGATACACACGACCAATAGTGAAGAACAACACCACATAAAAGACAAGTCGAACAATCAAAACCACATCCATTAAAGCCGTATACCATAACAATAATATAACATTTCCACATCAGCCGAATGTACTTGAGTTTAGAAATCGAATTCGCACATGCGGCAGTGGGCTGATGCGTTGAGTTTTGGTTCTATCTTTTAGTGATTCTAAGCGTGACGCTATCGTTTTCGAACCACACGCTCTTCACTGTCGTTGCAAACGCTATAGACTTTCTTCTTTGCCCTGCACCATGATTGGTGGAAGTTCCTCTGAATGGCGAATAGGGTGATTCCATATTGAAAACTTCCTTCGTGTGGGCTTCTTGCGCCTTGACCGTACATGTTGGCAGCGAAGGCATTTAAAGCAGAGTTTGGCTCTCTTAGCCATCTCCCATTTTCCGCTAGTGTTGGCCAGCTTGAACTTGGAATATTCAAAAATCCCATGTCCTACGTGGCGTACGGGGCACCCTGTTGTACTTCGGACCTGTAAGGTGTCGTCTTCTTGGATGGCTCGTGACCGTTGAGTTTTTCCTTTTAAGTTGTATGCAGAGTTAGCATCCATGTTCAAAGACATTATGCCGTATCTTCATCAATTCTTGGATTCCCTACCAATTTCTTCTGTTCGGAATCCACTTTGAGTAGCGTTGATGTATACGATGTCATTGCTCTACTCGTACTTGTGTGAAGCAGGTTTATAGTCCATTTCACTGCTTTCCGGGTCGCTGTTCTTTCCAAATGAATAAAGTTTTTCACCGCTGTTGTGGATTCTAAAATATTTTCTTCTTTCACATCCTCGACCACGATATTCTTGTTCGACCCTTTTGTTACGACAACCGCGTCAGCAGTAACTCTTCTTCCGTTCTTCTCGATTCTGGTCTGGATTTTGTAATGGATTTTTCCAACACCCTTTCCTTGTCTTCGTAATCACAAGAGAACAAGACCAGACTCTAGTGAGAGTGTTCTAGTGTAGTCCAAGTCAAACAAATTTTCAATTATTTGCTAACTTGGAACAACTCTAAAGGGCCGGTCGTGCAACTTTTGGCTTTTAATTTGTCTGGAAATACGCAACGGTCTCGAGAATAGACTGTGTTTGTTTTGTCCGAAAAATGACAATAGAACGTGGCATTTACAGTTCGACATCCGTGTAGAAAATCATTTTGTAAGACCAATTTAAAGTTGGTTTTTGGTCGAAGTTCATAACCGTTCTAAGGCTTCTCGTCCTCTTAAAAATTGTTTGTGCCTTGAATACACTTGTGTATTTGCAGGTATATCATCCGTGAACTGAATCCCAAGATTTCCCATGATGGTTTTTCACCCTCTTTCGTAAGAAATTCCATTATAATTCGATACGCAATTAGCTTACAGGCTAACCACTTTCGTTTAACGATAAAGGAAAGACAGTTATGAATCTGTTGAAAAAGTGTTATTGTTATAACAGGTAGATCCTTCGATTGGAATCTCGTGCTGCAATCAACCACCGTGCTTCCGGGGCCTCCGGGAAGAGTGACTGACCTCTGTTGATTTTTAGAAAGAAAAATTCTATACTTTACTTAATTCAACGTATTTATTTAAACATATATGTCCTCTCGTTCGGACGGTCTTCACAAAATTGTCTTCGTACAACTGACTGAATTATCTAAACTACAGTGCACCCCATTTGGGATTGGGATCTTCTTAAAAACGGAACGTGAACATGCATAAAGAGATTTCAAGTGCGCTTCGGTAGAGAACAATGGATAAGAACTTTGTGTTGACATAATTCTTGGAAAAGGATCTGCAAATGAACATGTAATGACCCAAATTAGATGCCCGATAAAAAGAACGAGTGGCTCGTATTACAGCATTTTTGTGGTTAGAGAGTATTATTGCGTAAATTTTCAGACAGAGTACAAATGCATTTAAAAAAATGCGTGAACAGTTTCGGGATTTAACATTTATGTATAACAATTGAACGCCTCATTGAATATAACATATATTTAGTTAAGTTAAATTTTTAGGATTATTGTGTTAATGTGCGACAAATGTACATTTGGTTCGATTTATCACGCATTTGATTCAGTGGGGATACTGATTATCATGCATGGAATTCTGGATTGAGTTATGGATAGGAGAATATTACGGGTGAAGGTATATATGGTGGAAGGAAATTGATAGGGTTTTGCGGAGCACTACATTACGAAATCAGGAGATTATCTAGAAAATTCATTTTAAGTCTTTGTATTTTGATTATGTTGACCACCGTCCACAAACCACAAACGCTGTGATTTTTTTCCCCATCAACCGTATTCTCCAGATCTGGGCCCCAGTGGCTTTTTCTTGCTTGTAGACCCAAAAGAATGCTCCCTGGAAATAAATTCAGCACTAATGAAGAAGTAATCGCTGAGAGTGAGGCCTATTTTGAAGCTAAAAAGAAATCGTTCTATAAAAATGGTATCGAAAAATTGCATGACCGCTATAACCGTTGTATCACCCACGAAAGCAAATATGTTGAATAATAGAATCGAATTATACCAAAAAAATGTGTTTTACAATGTTAGTCTACGAACTTTTCAGCCCAACGGGTATGTCATGTAAAAACAATCAATCCATATTTGATTTACTTTCTTATAAAAAATAATGAGAAATACAAACATCGATCTACAACGACACAACTAATCCCCATTTTAGAAGACTAACAAATAGCCAGGATAATATTCAAGTACATGGTATCATCAGAACCCACGTCCGGAATCACACAACTCAACTAATCTACATATGGTACAATGTAGGATTTAAATTCTTTTGGACTAGAATTAGAAAAACTTATTTATTATCCTGACGATCTCATTAAACAGCCTCCACAGCCTATGAAATCCCTGTTTCAATCTTAAGAAAATACCTTGCTATGAGTCATCAGGTTAATGGAAGTAAAACGTAAAGGTTTCTCATTTTAGTAGGAAGCGATGAAGACGAGTTGGGGTACACACGTCAATCCCTTTAAGTGGTGCTTAAGCTACTCCCTGACTCACATTCAGTGGGCAACCTGTTCCAAACTCCCTTTGCCGCTCCACAAGCAATTTAGGTATACGTGGTAACTAACGAACAAACTCCGTTCTTAGCCTTTTGTACATCAAAAATCGCGACAAGTATGCTACATAAGCCCACATATCAAGCCAATAAGTCCAGTAAAAATTGGCGTAACAAATCACCAGCTGCAGACGTACGTAGGCATTTCAAGCTCGAACTAGTACTCATGACTTGTAGCTTGAGCTGTATACGAATAAAATATACTCATTTCGTTGCTCTGACTTTCGACATATCTATTTAATAAATTACTCTGGAAGCAATTTCAGATTGGATTTTCGGCACGATCACGATCATTATGCTGGGTAATAACCCGTATGTTAGATTGGTGTGAAGAGATACTCGAGTAATTTACAGTGATTCAGCGAACGTCGGTTCATTAAATTGCTTACCTAATCACTCCATCTTGTCTTTATGACTTCCTTTGCCTTAATCGAGAAGAGAATTAAAACTAAATTACAATCAACTTTATTATAAGTGAACATCGATTAAAACATTCGTAAATGGATTTGCTAGCTAATAAATGTTGAAAATCAAAAGAATTTTTGTAAGAACTTGAAGTATGCATTGAAAATGAGATACGTAACTGATTGAAAAGAAAAAACGGAATGCACTGTCGTTAACATTTAAAAGAGTAATCCAATAAGATGTGTCTTTTTTCGTTGAATTTTACGACCAGATCTAGCGAAAGGTATGTCTCCAAGATCGGAAATTTCTCTTCAGTATTTAAGGACAAATTGGCGCAAGGCTAATAACCTTGCCCTCTGGCGCAAGACTAATAACCTTGCCCGGAAAAAACAAATCATTATGGAAATTTTTAACAAGCCTCAGGACTTGCTAAATAAGGCCAACACCGGTTCCCGGTTGTAGTGCCGATGATGATGATGAATAACCTTGCCCGGAAAAACAAATTATTATGGAAAATTTAACAAGCCTCGCGACTTGCTAAATAAGGCCAAGGCCGGATCCCGGTTGTGGTGCCGATGATGATGATTTAAGGACAAATACGGTGAATTGGTAATCGTGCCAAAAAAAACTAGATACGGCGAAAAGGCTACAACAACCGTACGACTGTGCTTACACAGGCTTAAGCGACGACATTATTGTAACGCCTATGTCATATGGGTGATATAACAAGTCAGTTTAGCTGATAAACTAAACCGTTTGCACATTAATTTGAGTAAAATTCTTAGAACAAAATAAACGAGCCAGAAAAACATCAATGACATTAAGTCTCACGTACGGTAGAAACTTCCCGAGATTTCCGACAATATAAACAATATTACAAAAGTTAATAGTGCTACTATAGTTCAAAATTGTCAGTTGAGTCAACATACGCATGTGTGGGCCACGTACAACGCAAAATGCAAAACCACTAAAGGGGTTTGTGGCGGTGCCGCAAAACCCCACGGTACACTTACCTAAAAACCCCCATTACCTCATCCCAAGAGGCATAAGTTTTCGTCAATGAAATCGCATTAGGCACCTGCAAATGTTTCACGCATTAAAGAGATCAAATCTATGATATTTAAGTCCCTGTAAAGAAAACTTACTTTTCAATCATTCTCCTTGCATACCAATCCTCTGTAAGATTTCTTTATTGGCTTATCAGGAATTCCAAACCAATTTCGGCATCTACGTTGCCAGACAAATTCCCCTAGACGAATTCCTGTAAACAAATGATTAAAATTACATACTTTGGAACCTTCACCAGGGATCATAAATATTGGGCAGTCTATTTTCCAACTTCGCCATGTGTACGATAAATTTCTTTACGTACACATTGGCCAGCGACCTTTATCTCCCAGCAATAAAATTCTCTGACTCGCAGAATGTGCAAACCAAAGCAAATACGCATTCCGTGTCTCTTGGCATCGATTGAATTCAAAGCATAAACAATGCAAATATAGAATCCGTTTCCCACAAACGGTTTTCCCTGCATATACAAATGCAAGCAGGGGATTTGTTTCGTCCACCAACCAATTAGTACATTTCCAGATCGCATCGTCATCTCTTTGTTTAGCCGCACATATTCCAACAAAGATCCCATTAGCATCCGACGATTTCGGTTTTATTTGCTTTACCGAAAACGTATCCTAGGAATGTACTTTATGCCTTTCTTTGTTCTAGGCACACACACCACTGCACTGAAAGACTGCATCTCTGTGGCGGCCACATCCTTAAGAGAAAAATTTTTCTGTCTCTTCCCTTTCCTTAACCCTAATCTAGGATGGAATTCATGTCAGAGTTCTATCCTCGGGGAGTCCATTTCCAACTGCTGACCATCACGGTCATGCCGACTTCCGTTCTCCGCCGGTAGCGGAGACGCGTAATTATATACCCGGAGTCGCGAATTTAAGACCCTCGAATTTAGTTTGAATCGTGTGAGTCGTCTGCACCATAATAGTTCAAGTGGAAGTTAATATTGTGTACCTGATTACCTTAACTGGTTCCCCTTGTTGCGCGCATAAGTAAATTCAGTCGATCAATGTTCGTACCGTGTTTGTTTAAAGTAACTTAAATAATCTTACCTACAAAGAACATATAAACAATAACCACAACACCTGCTTTTTAAACAGTTTAAATAAATAAAAGAACATTCATTACAACAGACATACAGTGTAGTTATTTCTTCGTTTTGTGTTCGCCCCACAGTCCGCATTGGATCAACTGCCGCACTAAACAATATGTGTACTTCATTTCTTTTGTGTTGTGAGCAGTGTCCGCGCGAACAATATATGATGGAGGAAGAAGAGAATCAGCGCCGTACGCCAGCGCAACATGCTTCTTCCCCACAGGTTAATCAGTTCTGCCCCGAGGGTTTTTGAGCTTCGAAATATGGCTTATTTATCTGCAAACCCCTTGTCCAATAACGCATTTAGAACATGCATTCAACTCTGTGCCATGAAAATGTGTGTCTAATAAACTTACTACTTCCAAATACCAAATAATGGCAAGTGACTAAATCTAGTGTCATTGTTTTTTCAACCATTTGTTCCTGGCATAAAATGGAGCAGAAATGGTATAGATAGGTAAGATAAATTAGTGAAAAAGGATAGAAAGAAATGAGTGATTCATGCAATTCTCTGATTGTGTATATTTGCTAGTCATTCAAACAGAACTGACCATTGCCGAGCAAACCAAACTTGTGGATAGGTCTATAGGCAGCAATGTTTTGAAATAATTTGCAATCGGCTTTTGATCGCTTTTTATGATAATTTAATTGTAATTTAATTTGATTTGGTGAGAGCACAACCCTCATATACTTAGCTTAATACAAGCGATAAATAATCTTAACAACTAACTTACAACAAAACTATATTAAAGAAAGGGAAAAAGACGAAATTTAAACTTAACTAGTTGGACAAAGATTGGTGCAGGGTAGAAGGTCATTTAAGTACCTCTTTTGTTAGCTTAGTACAAGATCTATTACTACTGTGGGGGTACTCTATACCTCATGGAGAACCAACCCACAACGCCAACCAATCTTGACCGCTAATAGCGCGTCACCTTACCCTAACCTGTAACCCATTCCAAAACATGCAAAAACAAATCCCAATCTGCAAGCGCATCCATCCCGAACTTGCAAGAATCCATCTCCCAATCCGCAATGAAAGGCATTTCGCAAAACTCTCAACAGAATACAATTCAACAGAATATATTCTAATCATCCCCGCATACATTTTCCCAAAATCACTTCGGTCAATTCTCTACTTAATTCATATTCCCTCTCTGCGACCAAGCAATCTTAATTTCCCCGAAATTCATATGCTGTAACAAAACGCATATTCAAATCCACAACGGAACATTAACCATCGACACCAACTATACCAAGCCGCATACATTTCCCCGAAATTACTTCGGTTAATATCTTATCTAAACGATATTCCTTGCTTGCACCCAAGCAATTTCAATTTCCCGGTATACACAACCAACGAATCCAACTCAGCTTGTACGGCGAGGATTCGCTGGAACTGTATTGTTATGCAAGCATAGCAACTCTTCTCGAAATTCCTCGGAAGTGGCAGCAAGTTTATTTCTGCTATGACTCGGCCGCCACGACGCGATGAATAGATTTTTTTCCTTGTCATTAGTCAGTCATCTTTCTACCATCGGTGCGCGCACATTGGCTTAAGACTCAGCCCCTCGTAACATGCACTCGGGGGTGCAAACCCCCGAGCATACAATCAAGTCTATCGCGTCTCAGTGCAGTGGGGTCGGGCCCCCTGATTCCTAAACGAAAACCATTTAGTGGTGTGTCGGGTTCATGGCCCCCTTAAACGAAAAGCATTTAGTCGCGTCTCTTAAAGCCCGGCAATCATTTACTAGAACCTAGTGAACAAGTAAACAATTTATGAATGACTATACAGTGTGTGTTTTTTTTTCCCGCAGCTTCGCTTCCCCGCCGCCCCGCAGTGTCGTTGATGTTTGCCCCCCTTTATTCTCTTCGTTTTGAACAGTACGGTGGCAGAGAGATGGACACCGGAGTGAACCCTGTGCCGTACGCCGGCACATCCTACCCCGTACCCCACACTACTATTACCATTTATTGGTCTATAGGAACCCTGAAGTTCATGACCTCATTGACTCGGCTAGGTCATCGCTCCCTGTCCTCTGCACTCACTTTTCAAAGTGAAAGATTTCAATTTTCAATTTCTCAATTTTCAATTCTCGATTTTCAATTTTTCAATTTTCAATATTCAATTTCCAATTTTTCAATTTTCAATTTTCAAATTTTTCAATTTTCAATATTTTCAAGAGCGATAAGATAGGAAAAGACCATGGATAAGACGAGGGAACCAAGTTTATAAGAGAATCCGGTCAAGGTATGGAAGGGAGGAATTAGGAGAGGTTATTCGTTTGAAATCGTTTGATATCAAGCGGTGATCTGAGTTTCCTAATGGTGAAGTCGTTTGCACCGTATAAATGCCCAGCTCGAATGCTAGAAACGCACCCAGGCTGTTCGCAATATCACCTCGGTCATCCGGCATTCGCGTAGGTTCCTCCACGAGTGAATCAAATTGCAGCGAACGTCTCAGCCGGCTTCCCAGCCTCGTCAGTTCTTTTAGAATGTAACGACCAGTTTGAGTTGTGTACATTAACGGCGTCAAGAACAATGATTTCAGAAGCTGGGTGATGAATTTGTATTCAATCGACGATACAATAAAGATCATTAGAGGAGATGTAGAGTCCAAGTTATTGGATTCTAATACTACTTCCCTTTGGAAAGCCAAATTGAATCTGTTAAAGATGCAGACTTCCCCCCTTAAAACGAACTTTCGAGTTAAGTCGTATCCCGCCCGACGAAGATACGTCAAGCCACTTGACGAGCCGACCAAAACATTTGCATGATGTTACCCCAAGTACATATGACGCGTTCTCCTCCCTAAGCGACGAATTATATAATAACCCATGTGGCAGCGCGTACAGGATAGTCTTGAACACCATACACACATTACATTCATATGGAGTGGACAATCCCCTGATCCAATAAATAAGAGACTATCTTCCTGCACGTTCAATCCAAGTGGTTCTCGACGGAGTAAAATCTGCCTCCCATAAAATTAATGCAGGTATTCCTCAGGTTCTGTAATCTCACCCACTCTCTTCCTCATCTTTATAAATGATCTCTTGCCCATTACCCAAAGCCCAGTTCACTCGTTTGCTAATGATAGCATAGAACTTTCCAGACCAAAGTCTTCGAACACCATTACCAATCAGCAGGTTATACTTAATACATTGAATTTCGACCTCAACAAGATATATCAATGGGGATTATCTAACCGAGTCAAAGAAAACCTCAAAGTAAATACACCGTCGATGAACGGCATTTGCAAATTCATTCGACTCTTAATTGGAGCAACCACATTTTCGAATCTGCGAAAAGTGCGACCAAATGTCATCATAATGACGTTATGGTCCTCTTCGTGGATTGGTATGTTATTGCACAATACTGATTGAATATAGAAATTCATCATCATCATCGGCCCTACAACCGGGAGCCGGTCTTGGCCTTATTTAGCAAGTCCTGAGGTTTGTTAAATTTTCCATAATGATTTGTTTTTTCTGGGCAAGGTCATTAGTCTTGCGCCAGAGACCCCCGGTCTCCCGTGTGACAGGCGGGTATACTAACCACTATACTATCGAGGAGCCCAACGACCAAATGTATGGGGTTGCTTATGAGATGCAGAAGATACTTCACTCCATCCAACCTGGCCAGTATTTATAAGGCGTCCCAAAATGGGCTTCTACTATTTGGTCAGGGCGCATCTAAACCTGCACTACACGTGCTCGATTGGAAGCAAAAACGTGCAGTGAAACTTATTGGGGACCCAGCCTCAAGTCGTTCAATTCCGTCGTTAAATCATAGACATCTCTTTTCTATAGCTATTATCATCTCTCTTTTCTATAGGTATTATCACGGTCTTTCTCAACTGAACTTGCTCAATATGTTTTGCCTCCTCAAACGTTATCCCGCGATACCCGTCAATCTGAGAATGCGTATCAATTCACGTTGAAAGTCAACTTCAGGCGCACAAATAAACATACACAGTCATTCTTCAGCCCAACTACACGAATGTGAAATGCTCTACTTGGTCATGTGTTTCCTCGCCGTTGTAATGTCCAGGCATTTAGTTTGGTTTAGTTTAATTTAGTGGGGCAATCACCCCATTTATTGGCTTAATTCAAGCAACATAATTACCTACATCTAAAGTATATCTAAATTACGAACTAGAGAGCTTAAGAACTACCTTAACTAAGCTTAACTTAAGGTAACCAGGACAAAATATGAAGGACTAGGAGGAGGCGAGAGGTGGGGGCAGGTTATAGTAGAGTGTAGAAGCGCCGCTTAAGATTGGTGGGGAGGATAGTTTAGGAGGCGGTGCTTGAGAGTATGGGTAGAGAGGTCGAAGTCGAACAAGGTGAAATTGGAATTGACATTTCTCAGCATTCGCAAAAGGGGTTCGTTCAGACCAAGCGGTCCGGTGTGGGGGGATGTGCAGAAGGGAGAGATTACGCGTATTTCGAGGGTTTGTGCTTAGAGGAATAAAGTTAAGGAGGTAGGCGCAGTCGACCGAGTCGGAGAGGACCCGATGAATGAATATCATGTCAGCCACGACCCTGCGCTCCTCAAGGGTTCTGATGTTGATTAGTTTGAGGCGGTTAATGTACGGGGGAAGGATTAAGGGGGTTTCCCATCCTAGCCCTCGGAGAGTGAACCGAAGGAAGCGACGTTGAATACTTTCGATTCTACAGATATGGATCTTGTGATAAGGAGACCATACCTGGTTAGCATATTCAAGCAGTGGACGGACGAGGGTAAGATAAAGGGATCGAGTAACGTAAGGGTCGTAGAATTCCTTAGACCATCGGTTCACGAATCCCAGGATAGAATTGACTTTCCGGCTCGTCTCATCAATATGAAAGAGGAAGTTAAGTTCCCTGTCGCAAAGGATCCCAAGATCTCGAATACATTAAACAATGGACAGGGATTGGCTATGAAGGGTATAGGAACGTGAGGGTGAGTGAATACGCTTACGGGAAAAAGTTATAGATTGGCATTTGGTGATGTTAAGTACAAAGCAATTTTCGTCACACCAAGTCGAGAAGCTGTCAAGGTCAGATTCCAGCAGTGCAGAATGAAGTGGTGACTCAATGGTCTTATATAACTTGGTATCATCAGCATATAGAGACAATGTACACCGCTACCTACTTTCCTTATCCACTTCCTCTCCGTCCGCTCGCACTGTGCTCTGACATTTAAGGGTACTCCAAAATCCCCCCTTGGGCGCCCCGTTAGTGTAAAAAAAAAATACACAACAACATTAGTCAAATGCAAAAGTATAAAAGTGACATGGTCAGAATCGTGGCTGAGCTCTTCCCGCAATATAAGGAGGAGTTGAGAGCGCAGGAGGGTTGGAACATCACTGAGGGCGAGATTCGGGAACAAAAAGAAGTCGCTTGGGGCTATATCTGCTGAGTAAGGCGGATGGTCAAGCAGTTCAAACCGTAATTCGTGGATTTTCGCCATGGCGATGGCAACCGCTGAGGTGTGAGACGGCGCGTTGTTTTGGTGAAACAGGATTTTCTTTTCCTACAAATGTGGCCGTTCTTCCGCAATTGCTGGCTTCAGTTGGTCAAGTAATGATACGTAGTATGCTCCTGTAATGGTTTTTCCTTTTTGAAGATAATTGATTAAGATAACCCCATGACTATCCCAAAAAAACAGTCGTCATCACTTTGCCAGCCGAAAGAACAGTTTTTGCTTTTTTTGGAGCCGATTCTTCCATTGCAGTCCACTGCTTTGAATACATTTTTGTTTCGGGCCTATAAGGGTGTATCCAAGTTTCATCTACAGTAATTAATCGGCGGCAAAACTCGGATGTATAGCGCCTAAACTGCGTCAACAGAGCGTCAGAAATGTTCATTCGAACACGTTTTTGGTGTAACGTGAGCAAACGCGGCACCCAACGCGCGGAAAGCTTTCTCATGGCGAAATCTTGATTTAATATGTGACAAACACGTTCTTTGGCCATTTTCATAGCCTCTGCTATCTCTCTTACTTTAATTCGGCGGCCGTCTAGCACCGTTTGATGAAGTTTACCGATGTTAACGTCAGTTGTTACTGTTTTTGGACGTCCCGAACGTTCATGGTCTCCCAACCTCTCACGGCCACGTTTAAATTCACCTGCCCAAAATTTCACGGTGGTAAATGATGGTGCAGAGTCCCCATACACAGAGTCCAACTCAT
The DNA here is from genome assembly GCA_963931805.1 of Microdon myrmicae. Lineage (NCBI taxonomy): Eukaryota > Metazoa > Arthropoda > Insecta > Diptera > Syrphidae > Microdon > Microdon myrmicae. The sequence continues at coordinate 184,255,924 of OZ007497.1, read as the reverse complement.
CTTTGATTTGCGCAGGCGTATTGCCCTTCAAAATCAAAAATTTAATAACAGCTTGATATTCAATCTTGCCCATTTTCAAAAAAACACTGCTCCTCTATATGATCTTACCACAAGGATATTCGAGTGGTGTCTTTTGTCTATGAGGAAGTGGTCTATTTGGTTACGCGTTACGCCGTGGGGTGCTTGAACATCGTACTTTTCGCTACCATTATCATTTGAAACGTCGTGTAGACTTTCTTTACCTATAGTTGGTTGGAAGATATCTTCCTTTCCAATTTTCGCATTGAGGTCCCCGAGGAGGATTTTAACATATTGCCCATGAAGTATATATGTAAGAATTTATGCTGTGCATTTTCAAGAGATTGCAATGATCCAATTCGATGGTGAATCTGACCTTGTATCTATAAAGTCGAAAGCAAAGTCAGTATTACTGATTTATAATCAAAAATATTTTTAAATGTTAGCATGCCTTATTTATTGTAGAGACAAATACAGAGACCTAACAAAACTTTTCCAACGATAATTTAACCAACATTTGACCAAGTTTTTTATCTTAAATCTTATCTTTTAAAGAAAATGAACATTTACTCTCTGCAACATAAAGTACCTTGAATGTCGAATTAAATCCGTGTTCTTCGATAATGTCTGCCTTGAATTTTTTTTTTCGCTAACGCGCGCACAAAAGGGATTTGGAAGTAACCCTAAATGTCAGAGCACAGTGCGAGGGGTTGGAGAGGAAGCGGATAAGGAAAGGAGTTGTCGATGTATATTGGTCTTGAATGCCTGGACATCACAACCACGAAGAAACACGTGATCAGGCGTTGAGAAACGACTCTGGTAATACCTAAAGAAAAGAGATAGGCATGATATGTTGCGCCTATATCCTAATGACGGAATTAAACGACTTACGCCTGGGTCCACAATAAGTTACACTGTTCGTTTTTTGCATCCTGTCGAGTACGTGTAGTACAGTTTTGGATGTGCCTGACCAAATATGGAAGTAGAACCCCATTTTGGGATGAATGTACGCTTTGTAAATAGGGGCCAGGTTGGATGGAGTGTTGTATCTTGTGCATCCCTTAAGGAACCCCATACATTTCGCTGCACTTTTTGCAGCTTCAAATATGTGGTCATTCCAATTACGAGTCGAATTAATTCGATTGCCGAGGATTGATAGTTCCTTGGCTTCGTGGATGCAAGTCCCGCTCGTAGACAGTATATTTACTTTGGGGCTCGCCTTTGACGACAAGAGACAACACTGAGTTTTTAGGGCATTGAATTCTACTCGGTTAGATAATCTCCATTTATATATCTTGTTGAGGTCGGACTGCAATGTATCAAGCCTATGATAAACTGCTGGTTGGTAATGAGATTCGAAGAGTTTGGTCGGAAATGTTCATATGAGTATGGAAAACTCAATGTACTATCATCAGCAAAAGAGTGAATTGGGTTGTGGGGAATGAACAAGAGATCATTTATAAAGATCAGGAAAAAAGTAGGTGAGAGCACCGAAGCTTGGGGAACATGTGTCTTAATTTGTTAAAAGAGCGATTTAACACCATCAAGAACCACTTGAATTGAACGGCCAGAAATATAATCTCTTATCCATTGGATCAGGGAATTGTCCACTTAATAGGAATGTAATTTCCATAAAAGGGCTGGGTGCCAAACTGTGTCGAAGGCTTTTGAAATATTCAATGCGACTACCTTGCTCGCGCCGAGGTAGTGGATGGAATGGCTCCAATTTTCGATAAGGTACGCCATTTAATCTCCTGTGGACCCGTTGTTACGAAAGGCATATTGGCGGTGATTGAAGGGGTCATTTGATTCCAGACATTTCATTTGATTCCATTCCCTTCGAGAGAATAGAAGTTAGTGCTATGGATCGATAAGAACAGAGAGGGACTGTGGCGGTTCTTTAATACATTCCCAAAGAACCGCCCATCCTCTTAAATTAACCACCTTCCTCCTTCCATGCAAAGCTATGGTACTTACCTGCAATTATGGGCAGCGTACGCTCCCCTGCAGCATCATACATGAAAATAAAACCTACCCGAAGGCATCCACACATTCTGAACTTTCCTGGTTCATATTCTATGAACCAGTTCCTCTCCTATCGGCTCAGCCTGTCTTCAATTACGATAAACAAACGCTGGCCAGCGTATTGTTGACATAGCTGTAGCCGATATTCTTTCCGTAGTTCACGATTGTATATCGCACATATACCCTTAAGTCCGCGACAGTTGCGACAATTTCACGTTATTGGCTATCAACCGATCATGAATTTGGGCATGTATATGAACATTGTTTAGGTAACCTTACCCATGCCATGCCTATGATGACTCGCCTGAAAACTAGATTAAATATACAGTATCTCACTGTGTTCGTTACTTACCCGCATATTAATTCAAACATATAGCCATCCAGCCTGACCCTTTGCCGCCGTCGACGAGGTTTCTGTTGAACTATGTCAACAAAATAATTTGCCTCCTTGTGCACCGGAGCCATACGGCTAGATTGGATATTGCCTGCATCGGTGTTTCCAAGGAATCTTAGGCAAATACCATAACGACCCCATTGTATCATAGGCACATCATATACATCATGTGTGCCACCATTTGATCTGCGAAATAGCGTTTTTGTTTACTTTGAAACAAAAGTCTATTTCGATCCCTGGCATACATCATCAACGACGTATGGGTACATCGCCGCAGCCCCCGATCATCGTACGTCTGTTTAATCAGGTGTCCGCCGATCATCGTCCTCATCGCAGGGCATCGTACTTGTCCTATACGGACACATAGAATCCTCCCCTATCGATGCAATTCGCGGCCATTGAATCTGATGGATATGAATTACATCGTTGACTCAGATTTTAGCTACCGAGTCGGATGCACGTGTCGTAGACGTTGTTTGAAAAAGTTCAGGTGTTTTGCGGTACGGTGCGTCTTCATAATCAGCAATAAAAATATGAATAGAGAACTGCGTTGAGTGTTTCTAAAGCTCCCGAATAATTCCGCCGAAATACCAGCAGTGAAGTCAGCAGTGAGGACTTAAATAAGAACATTGTTAAGTGTATATAAAGCACCGATTTAAATAAAGAACCCTTGTAAGTGTTTCCATAGCACACGAATAATAATAACCAGTGTAATCATCGGTGAAGATTGAAATAAAAAAATCCTTGTAAGTGTTTCCAAAGCGCACCCATAATATAAGACAGTGTATTCAACCGTAATTGTTCCAATAAAGAAAGTCTTTAAGTCAAATCCGGTGTTTTTTATTCGTTCACAATTGTTGAGAGAGATTAACTTCAGTGTTCGCGGTTGTACTCAAATTTTCAGTGAACAATCTGTGGTGTTGTGCTCAACCTGCGTCCGTGCTGACGCCAACAGCATAACATACCCACAGGACTACTTGTCACCCTTTTCGGGAATTCGCTGAAGGTTCATCGACTTCCATCTATCTGGGAAACGGCCAGTAGAATAAGACAAATGGAAGAGTTTCCGCAGTGGTTTAGCGAGTGAAGAGGGGCATTTCGTCAAGAGAATTTGGGGAATTCCATCAGGACCAGCGGATTTGTTTGCATTTAACCCCTTAAGTGCGCCGACAAAAGTACGCGTTCGGGAGTAAATATGGCACATGGTGTGCTGTTTGTGCTCCAGATGAGGCGGGACTAATGTGGTATCAGGTAGCGCCGAGTTCGCTGGAAAAAGTGCAGCTAGTAGATTCGCTTTCTCTATTGCAGTGGTGACTGGTCTGTCCTCGACTATAAACGATGGAATGGATGATGAGACCGAGTTTTGAATGCTTTTCACGAATGCCTAGAAATTTCTACTACCCGTGGGAGAATGTATTGTAATTTATTTAAAAATTAATTTTGTGTATAATTTTTTTCGGGAGTTTTTCTGATATTTTAATAGTTATTCTGTTAGTCGGGGCGGAGATGAATCCAACAAATCAGAGATCATTAAAATTGGACGAGCCGTTCTTGTATTATAAATGGTGTAACTAACCCGACTTTCTTTTATGTATATACGAGGGTTTCCTTTTATATTTCGGGATTAGAGAACAAAAACAAATATTGATCATCGAAAATCACTTTATTGTTTTTCAAAATATTCCCCATGAAGATCTATACACTTTTGCATGGCTTTGAACCAATTGTCGAAGCACTTTTGCCACTCTGATTGAGGTATCTCCAACACATGCATTCTGAATGCAGCAACCGCTTCTTCAGGTGTCGAAAAACGTTAACCTCTCAGTTTGTTTTTTACGTACGGGAATAAAAAGAAGTCATTCGGTGCCAAGTCAGGACTATACGGCGGATGACCCATCAAATCGATGTTTTGGGTGCTCAAAAATGCAGTTGTCGCAGCCGATGTGTGAGAGCTCGCATTGTCGTGGTGAAGAGTGATCCGTCTTCGGCGGTTGGTTTTCCTGATTTCTTGGAAGACAACTGGCAAACAAATGGGTGTGTACCACTCAGAATTGACTGTTCTGCGTTGTTCTAGTGGTACGGTTGCGACATGTCCAGTTTTTCCGAAAAAACATGCGACCATTTGCTTGGAAGTGCTTCGTGCGCGAACAACTTTTGTTGGATTTGGCTCATCTTGAAACACCCAGACAGTCGACTGCTGTTTACTTTCGGGCTCATACGCGTAAATCCACGATTCATCACCTGTCACGATGTCATAGACGTGTTTCAAAGCACCGCGACCGTATTTTTTGAGCATTTCTTTCGACCAATTGACACGAGCCTTTTTTTGGGCGATTGACAAATTGTGTGGGATCCAACGCGAACAAATTTTTTTGACAGTCAAATGTTTATGCAATATTGAATGTATGCTGGTCCCACTAGCGCCTAAGGTTGTCTCAATCTCACGATAGGTCACATGACGATCTTCCAATATCAGTTCGCGCACAGCATCAATGGTTTTCGGAACAACAACTGATTTTGGACGACCTTCACGAAATTCATCTTGGAGTGAACTACGACCACGATTGAATTCACCATACCATCGATAAACACTGGTCCTTGATGGAGCTTCATCGCCAAAAATTGAATTAAGTTCATCCATGCACTGTTGCTGAGTTAATCCACGCCGAAAGTTGTAAAAAATAATCGCACGAAAATGTTGACGATTTAATTCGATTTTTGGGCCGAGATGAATCTTTTAAGTTACTGTAAACAACACAAATAGCGCTCGTATGTCAAAACGTTCTGAGTGCGTATATCCTCAAAAATGTCCAACTTTACGACAGAGCTGTCAATTGCCGGATTGCAACACTAGGGTTGCCAAATCCCGAAACATAAGAGGCAACCCTCGTATAAGATAAGAACTTATATTACGGATTATTGCCTTTAATAAATTAAGAACTTCTTTCTAAAAATAAACGTCTATTTCATTGGGAGTCAAATGGCCCCTTTTTTTTTTTTTTTTTTACATTTCTGTATTTATTGACCATAAATGATTTGTTACAATAAGTAATACAGATAACTTATAATTAGCTTAGCTTTAATCGTTTACACATACTTGCTAGTACATTTTTCAAACATTATTATAAAGTTATATATTTCATGGGTGGACAAGATAGGAGTAGGTGGGGCTTCCTGGAAAAGGTCAGAAAACCAGGATATAATTATTTACTTAACCTATAACTAATTTGCTTAACTTAACTTAACTTAGCTTAGCCTAGCTTATCTAATTATTAAATCTATTATTATTACAAAATGGCCCCTTATGGCAAGAATAAGTATATGTAAATACCGATCCGTTTAGTAATGGAGAAAATAGTCATTTCGAAAGGTGCTGTGGTGATAATGATCTCAAAAAGCATTGATCAAACAAATTCAGACCTGTGGCCTTTGAAAAAGTTACATCCCATACTAAAAATAATTGCTTGACCGTTTTTTGATTGCTCAATTCAGTTGACAGTTCCAAGGTGTATTATAGAGGTTAATAAATTAAAAATTCAGACAACTGGCGAGGCTTGCGTTTCATCAGAACAACGGCTGCCTACTTACGTCTATAATGACTCATCTGAAACTCTGGAAATTTAATTGAAGAGTTTAAATGGATACACCTTACATACATACATACATCTAAGAATTACCATTTTTCGTTATAATTGTAAAACTCTCTTGTGAAATGAAATTGATATCGAAAGAATATTGTGAACATTTTTTTGCGGACTTTTTCGAAATAGGCGGGGTCACTATGAGAGAGGATAATATGAACTTAAAATAATAAATACCAAATTATAGAACAAAACGGAACATATTTTGACCCAAATCGGCCAATTCGAAGGGGACCAAATAAAGTCTTCGGAACAAGCGCACAAGTAATGTATTCATTTTTCCCCAAATTTTTCTTTCGAATATATCGTATTCCCAATAAATTCAAAAAAAAATCCATAACAAGAGATCTCATCAGCTTTGTGTATCAGCAAACGAATAATATGATGAATCAACAGCCCAAACTAATTTACACTGGCAAGCAATAAAGAGAATCTTCCTTCCTTTCCCATCAACCATATCCGTAGACAATAGTTTTTATCTCTTCAGCTAAACTCAAAGGAATATTTTGCCGCTAGCCCAAAATTACCATGAAATCGCCTAACATTTTAATAAACAGAAAATAAATAAATGTTAACACTTTGACCAACAATGGTTTTTTTCAGAAACGAATCATGTGTGAAAGATTCTCATTAAAAGGCATAATCTCTTATAGAACAGTAAATTGAAAGGTCGATGTAAACAAGTCAACTCACTTTATTTCCATTGTTACATTGCAGTCAAGGGGAAATTTTTTTGAATGTCACTTTTTTTTTTGGCGCGATACTTTTCAATAATATTGTTTCTCTTACTTTCAAACAATATTGTTTCTCTCAAGATTCTAATCCTACACTGCTGACATAACATGACATTCATAACATTAATAAATGCTAAACGAAGTCACGAATATTGCATTTACCGATCTTTACCACCCAACTTGTATACACCTGTCGTCTGCTTTCATGTATCTGACCCTTGATCTGACAACTTTCAAAACTTCCCTGCCAACACATCAGAAAATGTCATCTACTCGTTTTCCCTAATTTTTTATGGTCACATTTTCATTTCCGCAACGAGAACTCTCAAGACCACAACCCCTTTCACAATTCAATTCAACAAAGGTACCCAACGACAAACAATAAAGCTAACGACGTCACTCTATTACTCATCATACCACAAAGTGATTGCCAACGACTACAAGCCCGAAAATCGCCGTATCTGAATGCCACTAAATTTGGTATCGAAAATTACAACTTACATTCAGCTCGTAAGTCACTGAAGCGAATGCGTGATACGCATGCAGTTCCTGTGTTAAGCCCTGAGGGTACATTGACTCACCTCGATGACAATCCCGGGCTTCCTGCTTTGCAACCAGCAAATTACCCAAGACTGGAACGTCTGCAGCTAGTGAATCGATTCCTCTGCCTAACTAACCAAAACATAAAGTTACTCATGGCATTAATGAGCGTGGGCTTCCGGCTCAGAATGGGCCGCATGCGTGGCGACAAAAATGGAATAGTGGCAAACGGTCGTGGATGACATATGGGCGCGGTGATAGCACCCCCGCATATTGACACCCAAACATTAAGGGGATCTACAATAGCAAACGCTCATTAAAATGATAAATAATAGAAACTCGTATACTTCTGAACTTAATAAGCAGGCCTGATGGAGAGAAACCAGATGAATGCCTGAACAGGAAATTGAAGTCGATGGGCTGAGAGAACCCAAAATTTCAGCTTGCTATCGACATTTTATTGGATCTCTTGCACACTGTAATTTTGGGAGTCTCTTCTTCTTAAAAATACCCGTTTGGGGATTTACATCTGCCTCGACATTTTAGATTACTCATCGATGCACAGCCAAAAGTAACTGGGTTTTATCTTTCTGGTAGAAATCTAGAATAGTATAAAATTGATGAGCTAGCAAGTACGTGATAAATACTTCCTCTCAGCAGACAATCAAGAATATCCGAGGTACTGAATCTAGGTCAAAATGCATCTTATTTTTCTGTCTTCTCTTACAATAGATTATGAGACGCTTCTGGGGAGTGGGCACTTAGATTAGATCAATTTATTTCTAATTTGAAATGTTGTTATGTATTAAAATAAAGTTTATTAGTTTCAAACTGATTAAGTTCAATTAAATGGTAATATGTTAATATTCAATACGAGTAATTAATTAGTCATCCTTCGTGCTGTTTTTGGTCCACTGCTCTCTTCATCGGTTCCGGTTAAGGTTTCTTTTCATATCATTTTATAGAAACCAATTCTTATCCATCTTCGAATGAACAAACAGGTATATTCTGCAATATTGTTTACATATGTTCATCTAAACGTGACGCCTAGGTGCCAGCACTGTATAATAGTTAATAACGTGATATTTTTTTCATATTCGTTTATTACAACGTAGTCCTTTTAATCGTATGGCCAATGTAATTTGAACAGACATCACGTCTAAACATTATAAAGTATTGCCACCTAAGCATCATGCATGGATGTGAGTGCTTTTTTTTGGTGAAGCAATGTCACAATGTCACAAATCCTTAAAATTTAACGTTTTTGAACGTTTTTTGGATGATCCCCTTATAGTCGCTAATTTGTTAGAAATTTTCCGTACTCACCTCATAGAGAGTTACAATTGTTTAAAGAAAGGTATTAGTTCCATGTACCATCAAATGCTCGAAGTGAAGACAACAACATTCGATATAACGTTGATTCCAAAAAGATTGATTAATCGTTCAACATATAATTGATCAACAAATGTTATCATTCTCATTTCCCTTTTCGGCTTTTTTACATTCACACTACAACCCATAAAGTATAAAACGGTTTTGACTATTATTTACTTATTTATTTATCCGATTCTACATCCGGATCATCCGTCAGTAGTCGCCCCGATAAGATTAATTTTGACTTCCTAATCGTTTTTGCGTTTTCGCTGAAGGCATACGGCGGACTTATCAGTTGCCACCCCTGTTATTGACGATATATTCTACCACATAGTGCACTCTATCTTTAAACATCAATATTGTCGAATGATATTTTATTAGTAATGGGTTTATACTGTTAGAATGGTGTATATTATAACCTGAGTTTCTGCAGGCACGCAGCATTAAAACGGCTGAACACCTACAGTAGTAGGCTAATCGATTGTGGATTTCAGTTTATATCCCATTCCAATAAGATTGTATTGGCCTTTTATGCCGAATTGTTGCAACGACACGAGAGTTCCGCGTCGGTGAGTACAACATTCATGGACGGACGAAAAAATTGTTGCTGACGAACAGATCCTTGATTTTGGCGTCTGCTTAATTGTTGATCTTGGGGAGAAATTTAGCGAATACGTCTAAATAAAACAAGCGAAAGAGAAAGAGTATGATAATAAAAAAATATGTAGAGGGAGAGTTTAGTGGGGCTACCGCCCCATTTATTAGCTTAATCCAAGCAATGTAAATACTTACAGATGTTGTATTCCAGAATACTACCCTTATTAGATTTTTACACTGAATCTCATTACTTTTCTAGCACACCGTTAATACTACCTCTGTTCATATCTAATTCTCACTTAATACATAACATTAATAAACTTTCACAATATTCTATATCAAGCCTGTTACAGCACATTTCATAACATGCACCTTTTTCTCATTCAAAACACAGCACTTTGATTTTCGTTCAAATTTTATTCAATTTAAAAGTCACAGAAACTAAAGGAATACTTTGAGAAAATTTGTTTTGTTCACATTATAATTTCCAACCAATTAGAACAATAAGTAGCATAAGAAGAGATTTCTCTTTTTAATAGTAAAATCATTCCTGGTTTTCTGACCTTTTCCAGGAAGATAATACTATTAAATTTATAAACACACATCTATCTTTTATCCATTGTTTGGAAAATGTATATATTATTATAATAATTACATGTAAGCAATTGTTACGAAATTAATTTTAAGTCACTGTACTACTTAATTGTACAAATTCTAATTATGGTCAATAAATACAGTTTTGAAAAAAAAAAAAAATAGTAAAATCAGTTTGAGAAATAGAGTTGAGGAAGAGAGTTCAGATTCGTATTGAAAGTTTTGAATATTGAATTGAGTTTCTAGTTTAAGTTTTGAGTTTGGAGTTGTGAGTTAGAGGTTGAAAGTTAAAATAAAAAATTAAATAAGAGACGGAATAGTTTTTTCTTTCATACTTTCTCGGAGCGAATAAACATCGAATCGCGAATAAAAGAAAGAATATTAAATAAAGAAAAAATAAAACCTCCACGCTCTTCCCTCGATATAAAGAGGAAGCACGGCGCTGGAGATATAACACTGGTGGCAGCGGTGGGAAGATCCAACCAAAGGATCCCATAAATAAAATAAACTAAAATAGAAAAAGAAATTTAAAAAAAAAAAAAAAAATTTCAAGAGAAAAAAAAGACCAGGATACACTCAGCTGTAGGACGTGAAGTCTGCTTGGCGGTAACACAAAGGAAATTCAAGAAGAAAAAGAAAAGTGAAAGAAAAAAAAAACTCAACGACACAACAAAGAAAAAAAAGTGAAGAAAAAAAAATTTGAAGAACTCTACGACACAACAAAGAAGAAAAAAAAGGACAACAATAAGAAACTCAACAAGACTTCTGTCAACAGTAGTAAGAAATTTTTTCAATATTTCGATTTTTCTCTCTTCCTTTTTTTTGTAGGAATATTTTACTTGGAATTTTTTCCTTTTTCAAAAAAAAGTGTTTTCTCGATAGAAATTTTGAGAATTCTCTTTTCAGGTTTTTT